>JAMWET010007139.1:0-234018 GCA_024036415.1 Prochilodus magdalenae
GTTAATGTTGTGATGCCAGTGGTAGTTTTAGGTATGCTTACTGATGTTGAAGGTAAAGATTTTAACAGTTGCTGAGTTGTCAATGGCATCTTTGTGGGAGATACTTTGGAGACTGTGCTTAAATCAAATGATGTGGTAGCTGAAGTGGGTGACAAGATGTTAGGTATAGATTGTAAAAAGCTGTCTGATGATACAATTTTAGTGAATGTAGTAACTATAGTTGTAGTTTCAGGCGTACTTGTTGCTTTTGAATAGTTGTCTGATGCTACAGTTTTTGTTGTCAACCTATTAATTTGGGTAACATTTCCTTTTGTGAAATGTATTGTTTGGGAAGCTGGAACTGCCAAAGACACTGGACTGGGCAAAGCCTGAACTGTTACAGATGCATTAATAGACAATGGAGCAGTCAGTGTAGTAAATACAGTGGTAGGTTCAGGTGTAGTTGTTGTTGCTGAAGTTTCAGATGTAGAGAGTTTTTTAGCTAATGATACAAACTCTGTGATAGATGCTGTAGAAATTATGCTTGCATTCATAGATGTGGTAACTGGATTAGGTGTTGGCAATGCTTTGGTCATTGTGCTAAGTTGGGATAAGGTAGAGTTGTCATATAATACAAATTTAGTTGCCATTTTATCAGTTTGGTTAATGACGCCTTTTGTGAAATATTGTGTTTTAAAAGCCAAATTCTCAGCACTACTGGTTGACATAGGACTTGTTGCAGAGGCAGTGGTGGACAAAGTAGGAATAAAAGTGGATACTACTGTGGTGATTTCAGGCACAGGACTTGTGGTTGAAGTTTCAGATGTAGAAGATTGTTGAGTTGTTGATCCTACAAATGTTGAATATTTCAGTGATGTTGTTTCTGAAGTAGGTGTTGACAACACTTCTGTCATAGTGCTCAGTGTGGATGATGTAAACCTCTTTGATGACTCAGATGTAGGTGTCATTGTATTATTCTGAAAAGATGTTGTAGCTGTGAAATTCTGCATATTGGAAGATAACCCTGATAATGACATGGTACTGGCTGAGGTAGAAGCTGTTGTGGAAGTACTGGTGGGCAATAAAGCAGTCAATGTAGTCAGTGCTGTAGTTGTTTCAGATGTAGTTGCAGGCGTAATTGCAGAGTTTAACAATTGCTGAGTTGTTGATTTGACCGCTGTGGGAAATACTGTAAAGGCTGAGCTTAAATTTTGTTTTGTGGTACCTAGAGTAGGTGTTGATAACAGGTGTGTCATGGTGCTTAGTTTGGTTGGTGTAGAGCTATCTAACGATACAAATTTAGTCAATGTTTTAATTTGGGTAATTGTTTCTGTTGTGAAATCCTGTGTTTTGAATGTTGAAACTGACAAAGGCTCAACACTACTGCTTAAAGTAGGAGCTGTTGCAGAAGCAGTGATGGGCAACACTGTTTTGGTAGTTTCTTGGGCGGTTGTTGAAGTTTCCGATGGGGAAAACGGCAGAGTTGTTGCTGTTATGGAACTTGTGCTTGAATGCAATAGTGTATTAGTTGTTGGCAATGATTCTGTTGTGGTGCTCAGTGTGAATGAAGATGACCTGTCTAATTCTACTGTTTTAGTTGTCAACATATCAACAGTGCTGACTCTTTCTGTTGTCAAATCTTTTGCTTGAGAAGGTATAACTGACATGGACTCAGCAGTACTGGCAAAAGTGGGAGTTATTGCAGAAGCAGTAATAGACACTGAGGGAGTCAATGATGTTATGCCTGTGGCTTCAGGTAAATTTACTGTTGTTGAAATTGCAGATTTTGACAATACTTGAGTTGTTGATTCTACCATTGTGGGAGATACTTTGGAGACTATGCTTAAATTTAGTAATGTAGTAGGAGGAACAGATGTCAACAACATTTCTGTCATGGTGCTCAGTATGGATGGAGTAGAGCTGTTTGTTTTTTCCGATGCAGTCCTGGGTGGTGAGGGAGCCAGTGTAGTCACTGCTGTAGCAGTTTTAGGCATAGTTATCATGGTGGAAGTTCCAGATGTAGAAAACTGCTGAGTTGTTGAAACTAACTCTGTAGGAGATCCTGTTAAAATTGTGCTTGAACCAAGTGATGTAGAAGCTGGAGTAGATGGTGGCAATGCTTCTTTTGTGGTGCTCAGTGTAAATGGAGTAGAACTATTACCTAAAGTAGGACTTGTTGCAGACGACACTGCTAAGGTAGTTTCAGGGATAGCTACTGTTGCTGAAGTTTCATATGTGGAAAATTGCTGAGTTGTTGACCTTACATTTGTGGTAGTTAGAGATTTAGAGATTGTGCTCGTAGTGACCGCTGTTTCTGGAGTAAGTGTTAATGGCAGGTCTATCCCTGTTCTACTTGTCGATGGTGAAGACCTTTCTGATTCTACAGTTTCAGTTGTGGTGCTCAGTGTGGATTGGGTAGAGCTCTCAGATTGTACTGTTTCCAACATACTGATAGTGGTAACTGTTCCTGTTGTGAAATTTTGTGACTGAGATTTTGAAATTGACAATGATTTAACACTATTGCCTGAGGTATATATGGGAGGTATTGTGGAGATTGTGCTTGAGCTCAGTGATGTAGCAGCTGAAGTATGTGTTGTAAACACTTCATTTGTAGTGCTCGGTATAGATTGTGTAGTGCTGTCTGATGCTGTATACTCAGAGTTCAAAGTATTACTTTGGGTAATTATTCCTGTTGTCAAATTTTGTGTTATAGATATTGAAGCTGACAAAGACTCGTAACTGTTGTCTAAAGCTGTTGCAGCAGCAGTGGTCTCTAATGAAGGAGTTAGTATAGTGACTGCTGGGGTAGTTTCAGGTGTAGCAATGTTTGTGAAAGTTTTGGATGTGGAAGTTTGCAGAGATGTTGATATTAACTCTGTAGGAGTGGAAACTGTGCTTGATGTAGTAATTGGAGTAGATGTTGGCAATGCTTCAGTTGTGGTGCTTATTGTGGATTGAGTAGAGCTTTGCAATTGTACGGATGTGGTAGTCAAAATATCAGTAGTGGTAACTGTTCCTATTGTGGAATCTTGAGCTTGAGAAGTTGAAACTGGTAGAGACTGAGTACCATTATCTGAAGTAGGACTTGTTTCAGAAGCAGTTGTGGACAATGATGGAGTCAAAATAGACATTGCTGTGGTAGTTACAGGTGTGGCTACTGTTGTTGAGATTTTAGATGTGGTTGTTGACACTAACTCTGTAGGAGATACCGTAGAGACTTTACTTGAACTCAGTGATGTAGTAACTGGAGCAGATGTTGGCGATGCTTCAGTTGTGGTGCTCATTGCGGATTGAGTAGAGTGTTGCGATTGTACGGTTGTGGTAGCCAAAATATCAGTACTGGTAGCTGTTTCTGTTGTGGATTCTTGTGCTTGTGAAGTTGAAACAAACAAAGACTCAGTACCAATGTCTAAAGTAGGACTTATTGTAGAAGCAGTTGTGGCCAATGAAGGACTTAAACTGGTAGTTACAGATGTAGTTACTGTTGTTGAGATTTTAGATGTGGGAAACTGCTGAGTCGTTGACACTAACTCTGTAGGAGATACCGTAGAGACTTTACTTGAACTCAATGATGTAGTTATTGGAGTAGATGTTGGTGATGCTTCAGTTGTGCTCATTGCGGACTGAATAGAGTTTTCCAATGGTGGTGTTTTAGTTCTCAACATATCCAAAGTGGTAACTGTTCCTGTTGCTGAATCTTGTGCTTGAGAAGTTGAAACTGGTAGAGACTTAGTACCAATATCTGAAGTAGGACTTGTTGCAGAAGCAATGTTGGTCAGTGAATGAGTCAGTGAGGTCCCTGTCATGGTAGTTTCAGGCATAGTTACTGGTGTTGGAATTTCAGAAGGGAAAAACTGATGAGATGTTGATACTACATCTGTGGTAGTGGCTGTGAAAATTGTGCTTGAAGTGAACTCTGTTTCTGGAATATGTGTTGAGGACACCTCTATCATTGTGGTAGGTGTGGACTGAGTGAAACTTGCAGAAGCAGTCAATGGCAATGGGGTAGTTAATGTTGTCATGCTTGTGGTAGTTTCAGGGATATTCACTGTTGTTGAAATTACAGATTTTGACCATTGCTGAGTTGTTGATTCTACCATTGTGGGAGATTCTGTGGAGATTGCGCTTGAACTCACTGATGAGGTAGCTGAAGTAGGTGTTGACAACACTTCTGCCATGGTGCTTGAAGTGGACTCTGTAGTGTTGTCTGGTGGTACAAATGTATTCACTTGGGAAAGTGTTCCTGTTGTGAAATCCTGTGATTCGGATGTTGAAACTGGCCAAGACTCAACACTTTTGGCTGAAATAGGAGTTGTTGCAGAAGCCGTCGTCTCTAATGAAGGAGTCAGTGTGGTGACTGCTGTAGCATATGATGTTGGTGATGCTTCTGTTGTTGTGCTTATTAAGGATTGAGTAGAGTTTTCTGATGGTAGTGTTTTAGTTGTCAACATTTCAAAAGTGGTAACTCTTTCTGTTATGAATTCTTGTGCTTGAGCGGTTGAAACAGACAGAGACTCAGTACTGTATCCTGAAGTAAGACTTGTTGCAGAAGCAGTTGTGGGCAATGATGGAGTTAAAATAGATACTGCTGTGGTAGTTACAGGTGTAGTTACTGTTGTTGAGATTTCAGATGTAGGCAATTGTTGAGTTGTTGACACAAACTCTGTAGGAGATACCGTAGAGACTTTACTTGAACTCAGTGATGTAGTAATTGGAGTAGATGTTGGCGATGCTTCAGTTGTGGTGCTCATTGTGGATTGAGTAGAGCTTTGCGATTGTATGGTTGTGGTAGTCAAAATATCAGTAGTGGTAACTGTTCCTAATGTGGAAACCTGTGCTTGAGAAGTTGAAACTGATAGAGACTGAGTACCAATATCTGAAGTAGGACTTATTGTAAAAGCAGTTGTGGCCAATGAAGGACTTAAACTGGTAGTTACAGGTGTAGTTACTGTTGTTGAGATTTCAGATGTAGGCAATTGTTGAGTTGTTGACACAAACTCTGTAGGAGATACCGTAGAGACTTTACTTGAACTCAGTGATGTAGTAATTGGAGTAGATGTTGGCGATGCTTCAGTTGTGGTGCTCATTGTGGATTGAGTAGAGCTTTGCGATTGTATGGTTGTGGTAGTCAAAATATCAGTAGTGGTAACTGTTCCTAATGTGGAAACCTGTGCTTGAGAAGTTGAAACTGATAGAGACTGAGTACCAATATCTGAAGTAGGACTTATTGTAAAAGCAGTTGTGGCCAATGAAGGACTTAAACTGGTAGTTACAGGTGTAGTTACTGTTGTTGAGATTTTAGATGTGGGAAACTGCTGAGTCGTTGACACTAACTCTGTAGGAGATACCGTAGAGACTTTACTTGAACTCAATGATGTAGTTATTGGAGTAGATGTTGGTGATGCTTCAGTTGTGCTCATTGCGGACTGAATAGAGTTTTCCAATGATGGTGTTTTAGTTCTCAACATATCCAAAGTGGTAACTGTTCCTGTTGCTGAATCTTGTGCTTGAGAAGTTGAAACTGGTAGAGACTTAGTACCAATATCTGAAGTAGGACTTGTTGCAGAAGCAATGTTGGTCAGTGAATGAGTCAGTGAGGTCCCTGTCATGGTAGTTTCAGGCATAGTTACTGGTGTTGGAATTTCAGAAGGGAAAAACTGATGAGATGTTGATACTACATCTGTGGTAGTGGCTGTGAAAATTGTGCTTGAAGTGAACTCTGTTTCTGGAATATGTGTAGAGGACACCTCTATCATTGTGGTAGGTGTGGACTGAGTGAAACTTGCAGAAGCAGTCAATGGCAATGGGGTAGTTAATGTTGTCATGCTTGTGGTAGTTTCAGGGATATTCACTGTTGTTGAAATTACAGATTTTGACCATTGCTGAGTTGTTGATTCTACCATTGTGGGAGATTCTGTGGAGATTGCGCTTGAACTCACTGATGAGGTAGCTGAAGTAGGTGTTGACAACACTTCTGCCATGGTGCTTGAAGTGGACTCTGTAGTGTTGTCTGGTGGTACAAATGTATTCACTTGGGAAAGTGTTCCTGTTGTGAAATCCTGTGATTCGGATGTTGAAACTGGCCAAGACTCAACACTTTTGGCTGAAATAGGAGTTGTTGCAGAAGCCGTCGTCTCTAATGAAGGAGTCAGTGTGGTGACTGCTGTAGCATATGATGTTGGTGATGCTTCTGTTGTCGTGCTTATTAAGGATTGGGTAGAGTTTTCTGATGGTAGTGTTTTAGTTGTCAACATTTCAAAAGTGGTAACTCTTTCTGTTATGAATTCTTGTGCTTGAGAAGGTGAAACAGACAGAGACTCAGTACTGTATCCTGAAGTAAGACTTGTTACAGAAGCAGTTGTGGGCAATGATGGAGTTGAAATAGACACTGCTGCTGTCGTAGTTACAGGTGTAGTTACTGTTGTTGAGATTTCAGATGTAGGCAATTGTTGAGTTGTTGACACAAACTCTGTAGTTGACACTAACTCTGTAGGAGATACCGTAGAGACTTTACTTGAACTCAATGATGTAGTTATTGGAGTAGATGTTGGTGATGCTTCAGTTGTGCTCATTGCGGACTGAATGGAGTTTTCCAATGATGGTGTTTTAGTTCTCAACATATCCAAAGTGGTAACTGTTCCTGTTGCTGAATCTTGTGCTTGAGAAGTTGAAACTGGTAGAGACTTAGTACCAATATCTGAAGTAGGACTTGTTGCAGAAGCAATGTTGGTCAGTGAATGAGTCAGTGAGGTCCCTGTCATGGTAGTTTCAGGCATAGTTACTGGTGTTGGAATTTCAGAAGGGAAAAACTGATGAGATGTTGATACTACATCTGTGGTAGTGGCTGTGAAAATTGTGCTTGAAGTGAACTCTGTTTCTGAAATATGTGTTGAGGACACCTCTATCATTGTGGTAGGTGTGGACTGAGTGAAACTTGCAGAAGCAGTCAATGGCAATGGGGTAGTTAATGTTGTCATGCTTGTGGTAGTTTCAGGGATATTCACTGTTGTTGAAATGACAGATTTTGACCATTGCTGAGTTGTTGATTCTACCATTGTGGGAGATTCTGTGGAGATTGCGCTTGAACTCACTGATGAGGTAGCTGAAGTAGGTGTTGACAACACTTCTGCCATGGTGCTTGAAGTGGACTCTGTAGTGTTGTCTGGTGGTACAAATGTATTCACTTGGGAAAGTGTTCCTGTTGTGAAATCCTGTGATTCGGATGTTGAAACTGGCCAAGACTCAACACTTTTGGCTGAAATAGGAGTTGTTGCAGAAGCCGTCGTCTCTAATGAAGGAGTCAGTGTGGTGACTGCTGTAGCATATGATGTTGGTGATGCTTCTGTTGTCGTGCTTATTAAGGATTGGGTAGAGTTTTCTGATGGTAGTGTTTTAGTTGTCAACATTTCAAAAGTGGTAACTCTTTCTGTTATGAATTCTTGTGCTTGAGAGGTTGAAACAGACAGAGACTCAGTACTGTATCCTGAAGTAAGACTTGTTGCAGAAGCAGTTGTGGGCAATGATGGAGTTAAAATAGACACTGCTGCTGTCGTAGTTACAGGTGTAGTTACTGTTGTTGAGATTTCAGATGTAGGCAATTGTTGAGTTGTTGACACAAACTCTGTAGGAGATACCGTAGAGACTTTACTTGAACTCAGTGATGTAGTAATTGGAGTAGATGTTGGCGATGCTTCAGTTGTGGTGCTCATTGTGGATTGAGTAGAGCTTTGCGATTGTATGGTTGTGGTAGTCAAAATATCAGTAGTGGTAACTGTTCCTAATGTGGAAACCTGTGCTTGAGAAGTTGAAACTGGTAGAGACTGAGTACCAATATCTGAAGTAGGACTTATTGTAAAAGCAGTTGTGGCCAATGAAGGACTTAAACTGGTAGTTACAGGTGTAGTTACTGTTGTTGAGATTTTAGATGTGGGAAACTGCTGAGTCGTTGACACTAACTCTGTAGGAGATACCGTAGAGACTTTACTTGAACTCAATGATGTAGTTATTGGAGTAGATGTTGGTGATGCTTCAGTTGTGCTCATTGCGGACTGAATAGAGTTTTCCAATGGTGGTGTTTTAGTTCTCAACATATCCAAAGTGGTAACTGTTCCTGTTGCTGAATCTTGTGCTTGAGAAGTTGAAACTGGTAGAGACTTAGTACCAATATCTGAAGTAGGACTTGTTGCAGAAGCAATGTTGGTCAGTGAATGAGTCAGTGAGGTCCCTGTCGTGGTAGTTTCAGGCATAGTTACTGGTGTTGGAATTTCAGAAGGGAAAAACTGATGAGATGTTGATACTACATCTGTGGTAGTGGCTGTGAAAATTCTGCTTGAAGTGAACTCTGTTTCTGGAATATGTGTTGAGGACACCTCTATCATTGTGGTAGGTGTGGACTGAGTGAAACTTGCAGAAGCAGTCAGTGGCAATGGGGTAGTTAATGCTGTCATGCTTGTGGTAGTTTCAGGTATATTCACTGTTGTTGAAATGACAGATTTTGACCATTGCTGAGTTGTTGATTCTACCATTGTGGGAGATTCTGTGGAGATTGCGCTTGAACTCAGTGATGAGGTAGCTGAAGTAGGTGTTGACAACACTTCTGCCATGGTGCTTGAAGTGGACTCTGTAGTGTTGTCTGGTGGTACAAATGTATTCACTTGGGAAAGTGTTCCTGTTGTGAAATCCTGTGATTCAGATGTGGAAACTGGCCAAGACTCAACACTGTTGGCTGAAATAGGAGTTGTTGCAGAAGCCGTCGTCTCTAATGAAGGAGTCAGTGTGGTGACTGCTGTAGCATATGATGTTGGTGATGCTTCTGTTGTCGTGCTTATTAAGGATTGGGTAGAGTTTTCTGATGGTAGTGTTTTAGTTGTCAACATTTCAAAAGTGGTAACTCTTTCTGTTATGAATTCTTGTCCTTGAGAAGTTGAAACAGACAGAGACTCAGTACTGTATCCTGAAGTTAAGACTTGTTTGCAGAAGCAGTTGTGGGCAATGATGGAGTTAAAATAGACACTGCTGCTGTCGTAGTTACAGGTGTAGTTACTGTTGTTGAGATTTCAGATGTAGGCAATTGTTGAGTTGTTGACACTAACTCTGTAGGAGATACCGTAGAGACTTTATTTGAACTCAGTGATGTAGTAATTGGAGTAGATGTTGCCAAAGCTTCAGTTGTGGTGCTCATTGTGGATTGAGTAGAGCTTTGCGATTGTATGGTTGTGGTAGTCAAAATATCAGTAGTGGTAACTGTTCCTAATGTGGAAACCTGTGCTTGAGAAGTTGAAACTGGTAGAGACTGAGTACCAATATCTGAAGTAGAGATTTTAGAGTGCGGAAACTGCTGAGTCCTTGTTGCAGAATACCAATGTTGGTCAGTGAATGAGTCAGTGAGTGGTCCCTGTCATGGTAGTTTCAGGCATAGTTACCGGTGTCGGAATTTCAGAAGGGAAAAACTGATGAGATGTTGATACTACATCTGTGGTAGTGGCTGTGAAAATTGTGCTTGATGTGAACTCTGTTTCTGGAATAGTTTTAGATGACACCTCTATCATTGTGGTAGGTGTGGACTGAGTGAAACTTGCAGAAGCAGTCAGTGGCAATGGGGTAGTTAATGCTGTCATGCTTGTGGTAGTTTCAGGTATATTCACTGTTGTTGAAATGACAGATTTTGACCATTGCTGAGTTGTTGATTCTACCATTGTGGGAGATTCTGTGGAGATTGCGCTTGAACTCAGTGATGAGGTAGCTGAAGTAGGTGTTGACAACACTTCTGCCATGGTGCTTGAAGTGGACTCTGTAGTGTTGTCTGGTGGTACAAATGTATTCACTTGGGAAAGTGTTCCTGTTGTGAAATCCTGTGATTCAGATGTGGAAACTGGCCAAGACTCAACACTGTTGGCTGAAATAGGAGTTGTTGCAGAAGCCGTCGTCTCTAATGAAGGAGTCAGTGTGGTGACTGCTGTAGCATATGATGTTGGTGATGCTTCTGTTGTCGTGCTTATTAAGGATTGGGTAGAGTTTTCTGATGGTAGTGTTTTAGTTGTCAACATTTCAAAAGTGGTAACTCTTTCTGTTATGAATTCTTGTCCTTGAGAAGTTGAAACAGACAGAGACTCAGTACTGTATCCTGAAGTAAGACTTGTTGCAGAAGCAGTTGTGGGCAATGATGGAGTTAAAATAGACACTGCTGCTGTCGTAGTTACAGGTGTAGTTACTGTTGTTGAGATTTCAGATGTAGGCAATTGTTGAGTTGTTGACACTAACTCTGTAGGAGATACCGTAGAGACTTTATTTGAACTCAGTGATGTAGTAATTGGAGTAGATGTTGCCAAAGCTTCAGTTGTGGTGCTCATTGTGGATTGAGTAGAGCTTTGCGATTGTATGGTTGTGGTAGTCAAAATATCAGTAGTGGTAACTGTTCCTAATGTGGAAACCTGTGCTTGAGAAGTTGAAACTGGTAGAGACTGAGTACCAATATCTGAAGTAGGCCTTGTTGCAGAAGCAATGTTGGTCAGTGAATGAGTCAGTGAGGTCCCTGTCATGGTAGTTTCAGGCATAGTTACCGGTGTCGGAATTTCAGAAGGGAAAAACTGATGAGATGTTGATACTACATCTGTGGTAGTGGCTGTGAAAATTGTGCTTGATGTGAACTCTGTTTCTGGAATAGTTTTAGATGACACCTCTATCATTGTGGTAGGTGTGGACTGAGTGAAACTTGCAGAAGCTGTCAATGGCAATGGGGTAGTTAATGTTGTCATGCTTGTGGTAGTTTCAGGGATATTCACTGTTGTTGAAATTACAGATTTTGACCATTGCTGAGTTGTTGATTCTACCATTGTGGGAGATTCTGTGGAGATTGCGCTTGAACTCACTGATGAGGTAGCTGAAGTAGGTGTTGACAACACTTCTGCCATGGTGCTTGAAGTGGACTCTGTAGTGTTGTCTGGTGGTACAAATGTATTCACTTGGGAAAGTGTTCCTGTTGTGAAATCCTGTGATTTGAATGTGGAAACTGGCCAAGACTCAACATTGTTGGCTGAAGTAGGAGTTGTTGCAGAAGCCGTCGTCTCTAATGAAGGAGTCAGTGTGGTGACTACTGTAGCATATGATGTTGGTGATGCTTCTGTTGTCGTGCTTATTAAGGATTGGGTAGAGTTTTCTGATGGTAGTGTTTTAGTTGTCAACATTTCAAAAGTGGTAACTCTTTCTGTTATGAATTCTTGTGCTTGAGAGGTTGAAACAGAAAGAGACTCAGTACTGTATCCTGAAGTAGGACTTGTTGCAGAAGCAGTTGTGGGCAATGATGGAGTTAAAATAGACACTGCTGTGGTAGTTACAGGCGTAGTTACTGTTGTTATGATTTCAGATGTGGGAAATTGTTGAGCCGTTGACACTAACTCTGTAGGAGATACCGTAGAGACTTTACTTGAACTCAGTGATGTAGTAATTGGAGTAGATGTTGGCAATGCTTCAGTTGTGGTGCTCGTTGTGGATTGAGTAGAGCTTTGAGATTGTACGGTTTCAGTAATCAAAATATCAGCAGTGGTAACTGTTCCTAATGTGGAATCTTGTGCTTGAGAAGTTGAAACTGATAGAGACTGAGTACCAATATCTGAAGTAGGACTTGTGGCAGAAGCAATGTTGGTCAGTGAATGAGTCAGTGAGGTCCCTGTCGTGGTAGTTTCAGGCATAGTTACTGGTGTCGGAATTTCAGAAGGGAAAAACTGATGAGATGTTGATACTACATCTGTGGTAGTGGCTGTGAAAATTGTGCTTGAAGTGAACTCTGTTTCTGGAATATGTGTAGAGGACACCTCTATCATTGTGGTAGGTGTGGACTGAGTGAAACTTGCAGATACAGTCAATGGCAATGGGGTAGTTAATGCTGTCATGCTTGTGGTAGTTTCAGGTATATTTACTGTTGTTGAAATTACAGATTTTGACCATTGCTGAGTTGTTGATTCTACCATTGTGGGAGATTCTGTGGAGATTGCGCTTGAACTCACTGATGAGGTAGCTGAAGTAGGTGTTGACAACACTTCTGCCATGGTGCTTGAAGTGGACTCTGTAGTGTTCTCTGGTAGTACAAATGTATTCACTTGGGAAAGTGTTCCTGTTGTGAAATCCTGTGATTTGGATGTTGAAACTGGCCAAGACTCAACACTGTTGGCTGAAATAGGAGTTGTTGCAGAAGCCGTTGTCTCTAATGAAGGAGTCAGTGTGGTGGCTGCTGTAGCATATGATGTCGGTGATGCTTCTGTTGTCGTGCTTATTAAGGATTGGGTAGAGTTTTCTGATGGTAGTGTTTTAGTTGTCAACATTTCAAAAGTGGTAACTCTTTCTGTTATGAATTCTTGTGCTTGAGAAGTTGAAACAGACAGAGACTCAGTACTGTATCCTGAAGTAAGACTTGTTGCAGAAGCAGTTGTGGGCAATGATGGAGTTAAAATAGACACTGCTGCTGTCGTAGTTACAGGTGTAGTTACTGTTGTTGAGATTTCAGATGTAGGCAATTGTTGAGTTGTTGACACAAACTCTGTAGGAGATACCGTAGAGACTTTACTTGAACTCAGTGATGTAGTAATTGGAGTAGATGTTGGCGATGCTTCAGTTGTGGTGCTTATTGTGGATTGAGTAGAGCTTTGAGATTGTATGGTTGTGGTAGTCAAAATATCAGTAGTGGTAACTGTTCCTAATGTGGAAACCTGTGCTTGAGAAGTTGAAACTGGTAGAGACTGAGTACCAATATCTGAAGTAGGACTTGTTGCAGAAGCAATGTTGGTCAGTGAATGAGTCTGTGAGGTCCCTGTCATGGTAGTTTCAGGCATAGTTACTGGTGTCGGAATTTCAGAAGGGAAAAACTGATGAGATGTTGATACTACATCTGTGGTAGTGGCTGTGAAAATTGTGCTTAAAGTGAACTCTGTTTCTGGAATAGTTTTAGATGACACCTCTATCATTGTGGTAGGTGTGGACTGAGTGAAACTTGCAGAAGCAGTCAATGGCAATGGGGTAGTTAATGCTGTCATGCTCGTCGTAGTTTCAGGTATATTTACTGTTGTTGAAATTACAGATTTTGACCATTGCTGAGTTGTTGATTCTACCATTGTGGGAGATTCTGTGGCGATTGCATTTGAACTCACTGATGAGGTAGCTGAAGTAGGTGTTGACAACACTTCTGCCATGGTGCTTGAAGTGGACTCTGTAGTGTTGTCTGGTGGTACAAATGTATTCACTTGGAAAAGTGTTCCTGTTGTGAAATCCTGTGATTTGGATGTTGAAACTGGCCAAGACTCAACACTGTTGGCTGAAATAGGAGTTGTTGCAGAAGCCGTCGTCTCTAATGAAGGAGTCAGTGTGGTGACTGCTGTAGCATATGATGTTGGTGATGCCTCTGTTGTCGTGCTTATTAAGGATTGGGTAGAGTTTTCTGATGGTAGTGTTTTAGTTGTCAACATTTCAAAAGTGGTAACTCTTTCTGTTATGAATTCTTGTGCTTGAGAAGGTGAAACAGACAGAGACTCAGTACTGTATCCTAAAGTAGGACTTGTTGCAGAAGCAGTTGTGGGCAATGATGGAGTTAAAATAGACACTGCTGTGGTAGGTACAGGAGTAGTTACTTTTGTTATGATTTCAGATGTGGGAAATTGTTGAGTCGTTGACACGAACTCTGTAGGAGATACCGTAGAGACTTTACTTGAACTCAGTGATGTAGTAATTGGAGTAGATGTTGGCGATGCTTCAGTTGTGGTGCTCGTTGTGGATTGAGTAGAGCTTTGCGATTGTAGGGTTTCAGTAGTCAAAATATCAGTAGTGGTAACTGTTCCTATTGTAGAACCTTGTGCTTGAGAAGTTGAAACTGATAGAGACTGAGTACCAATATCTGAAGTAGGACTTGTTGCAGAAGCAATGTTGGTCAGTGAATGAGTCAGTGAGGTCCCTGTCGTGGTAGTTTCAGGCAAAGTTACTTGTGTTGGAATTTCAGAAGGGAAAAACTGATGAGATGTTGATACTACATCTGTGGTAGTGGCTGTGAAAATTGTGCTTGAAGTGAACTCTGTTTCTGGAATATGTGTAGAGGACACCTCTATCATTGTGGTAGGTGTGGACTGAGTGAAACTTGCAGAAGCAGTCAATGGCAATGGGGTAGTTAATGCTGTCATGCTTGTGGTAGTTTCAGGTATATTCACTGTTGTTAAAATTACAGATTTTGACCCTTGCTGAGTTGTTGATTCTACCATTGTGGGAGATTCTGTGGAGATTGCGCTTGAACTCACTGATGAGGTAGCTGAAGTAGGTGTTGACAACACTTCTGCCATGGTGCTTGAAGTGGACTCTGTAGTGTTCTCTGGTAGTACAAATGTATTCACTTGGGAAAGTGTTCCTGTTGTGAAATCCTGTGATTTGGATGTGGAAACTGGCCAAGACTCAACACTGTTGGCTGAAATAGGAGTTGTTGCAGAAGCCGTCGTCTCTAATGAAGGAGTCAGTGTGGTGGCTGCTGTAGCATATGATGTCGGTGATGCTTCTGTTGTCGTGCTTATTAAGGATTGGGTAGAGTTTTCTGATGGTAGTGTTTTAGTTGTCAACATTTCAAAAGTGGTAACTCTTTCTGTTATGAATTCTTGTGCTTGAGAAGGTGAAACAGACAGAGACTCAGTACTGTATCCTAAAGTAGGACTTGTTGCAGAAGCAGTTGTGGGCAATGATGGAGTTAAAATAGACACTGCTGTGGTAGTTACAGGAGTAGTTACTTTTGTTATGATTTCAGATGTGGGAAATTGTTGAGTCGTTGACACGAACTCTGTAGGAGATACCGTAGAGACTTTACTTGAACTCAGTGATGTAGTAATTGGAGTAGATGTTGGCGATGCTTCAGTTGTGGTGCTCGTTGTGGATTGAGTAGAGCTTTGCGATTGTAGGGTTTCAGTAGTCAAAATATCAGTAGTGGTAACTGTTACTATTGTAGAACCTTGTGCTTGAGAAGTTGAAACTGATAGAGACTGAGTACCAATATCTGAAGTAGGACTTGTTGCAGAAGCAATGTTGGTCAGTGAATGAGTCAGTGAGGTCCCTGTCGTGGTAGTTTCAGGCAAAGTTACTTGTGTTGGAATTTCAGAAGGGAAAAACTGATGAGATGTTGATACTACATCTGTGGTAGTGGCTGTGAAAATTGTGCTTGAAGTGAACTCTGTTTCTGGAATATGTGTAGAGGACACCTCTATCATTGTGGTAGGTGTGGACTGAGTGAAACTTGCAGAAGCAGTCAATGGCAATGGGGTAGTTAATGCTGTCATGCTTGTGGTAGTTTCAGGTATATTCACTGTTGTTAAAATTACAGATTTTGACCCTTGCTGAGTTGTTGATTCTACCATTGTGGGAGATTCTGTGGAGATTGCGCTTGAACTCACTGATGAGGTAGCTGAAGTAGGTGTTGACAACACTTCTGCCATGGTGCTTGAAGTGGACTCTGTAGTGTTCTCTGGTAGTACAAATGTATTCACTTGGGAAAGTGTTCCTGTTGTGAAATCCTGTGATTTGGATGTGGAAACTGGCCAAGACTCAACACTGTTGGCTGAAATAGGAGTTGTTGCAGAAGCCGTCGTCTCTAATGAAGGAGTCAGTGTGGTGGCTGCTGTAGCATATGATGTCGGTGATGCTTCTGTTGTCGTGCTTATTAAGGATTGGGTAGAGTTTTCTGATGGTAGTGTTTTAGTTGTCAACATTTCAAAAGTGGTAACTCTTTCTGTTATGAATTCTTGTGCTTGAGAAGTTGAAACAGACAGAGACTCAGTACTGTATCCTGAAGTAAGACTTGTTGCAGAAGCAGTTGTGGGCAATGATGGAGTTAAAATAGACACTGCTGCTGTCGTAGTTACAGGTGTAGTTACTGTTGTTGAGATTTCAGATGTAGGCAATTGTTGAGTTGTTGACACTAACTCTGTAGGAGATACCGTAGAGACTTTACTTGAACTCAGTGATGTAGTAATTGGAGTAGATGTTGCCAATGCTTCAGTTGTGGTGCTCATTGTGGATTGAGTAGAGCTTTGAGATTGTATGGTTGTGGTAGTCAAAATATCAGTAGTGGTAACTGTTCCTAATGTGGAAACCTGTGCTTGAGAAGTTGAAACTGGTAGAGACTGAGTACCAATATCTGAAGTAGGACTTGTTGCAGAAGCAATGTTGGTCAGTGAATGAGTCAGTGAGGTCCCTGTCATGGTAGTTTCAGGCATAGTTACCGGTGTCGGAATTTCAGAAGGGAAAAACTGATGAGATGTTGATACTACATCTGTGGTAGTGGCTGTGAAAATTGTGCTTGATGTGAACTCTGTTTCTGGAATAGTTTTAGATGACACCTCTATCATTGTGGTAGGTGTGGACTGAGTGAAACTTGCAGAAGCAGTCAATGGCAATGCGGTAGTTAATGTTGTCATGCTTGTGGTAGTTTCAGGGATATTCACTGTTGTTGAAATTACAGATTTTGACCATTGCTGAGTTGTTGATTCTACCATTGTGGGAGATTCTGTGACGATTGCGCTTGAACTCACTGATGAGGTAGCTGAAGTAGGTGTTGACAACACTTCTGCCATGGTGCTTGAAGTGGACTCTGTAGTGTTGTCTGGAGGTACAAATGTATTCACTTGGAAAAGTGTTCCTGTTGTGAAATCCTGTGATTTGGATGTGGAAACTGGCCAAGACTCAACACTGTTGGCTGAAATAGGAGTTGTTGCAGAAGCCGTCGTCTCTAATGAAGGAGTCAGTGTGGTGGCTGCTGTAGCATTTGATGTTGGCAATGCTTCTGTTGTTGTGCTTATAAAGTATTGGGTGAAGTTTTCCGATGTTAGTGTTTTAGTTGTCAACATTTCAAAAGTGGTAACTCTTTCTGTTATGAATTCTTGTGCTTGAGAAGTTGAAACAGACAGAGACTCAGTACTGTATCCTGAAGTAGGACTTGTTGCAGAAGCAGTTGTGGGCAATGATGGAGTTAAAATAGACACTGCTGTGGTAGTTACAGGCGTAGTTACTGTTGTTGAGATTTCAGATGTAGGCAATTGTTGATTTGTTGACACTAACTCTGTAGGAGATACCGTAGAGACTTTATTTGAACTCAGTGATGTAGTAATTGGAGTAGATGTTGCCGATGCTTCAGTTGTGGTGCTCGTTGTGGATTGAGTAGAGCTTTGCGATTGTAGGGTTTCAGTAGTCAAAATATCAGTAGTGGTAACTGTTCCTATTGTAGAACCTTGTGCTTGAGAAGTTGAAACTGATAGAGACTGAGTACCAATATCTGAAGTAGGACTTGTTGCAGAAGCAATGTTGGTCAGTGAATGAGTCAGTGAGGTCCCTGTCGTGGTAGTTTCAGGCATAGTAACTGGTGTTGGAATTTCAGAAGAGAAAAACTGATGAGATGTTGATACTACCTCTGTGGTAGTGGCTGTGAAAATTGTGCTTGAAGTGAACTCTGTTTCTGGAATATGTGTAGAGGACACCTCTATCATTGTGGTAGGTGTGGACTGAGTGAAACTTGCAGAAGCAGTCAGTGGCAATGGGGTAGTTAATGCTGTCATGCTTGTGGTAGTTTCAGGTATATTCACTGTTGTTGAAATTATAGATTTTGACCATTGCTGAGTTGTTGATTCTACCATTGTGGGAGATTCTGTGGAGATTGCGCTTGAACTCACTGATGAGGTAGCTGAAGTAGGTGTTGACAACACTTCTGCCATGGTGCTTGAAGTGGACTCTGTAGTGTTGTCTGGTAGTACAAATGTATTCACTTGGGAAAGTGTTCCTGTTGTGAAATCCTGTGATTTGGATGTTGAAACTGGCCAAGACTCAACACTGTTGGCTGAAATAAGAGTTGTTGCAGAAGCCGTCGTCTCTAATGAAGGAGTCAGTGTGGTGACTGCTGTAGCATATGATGTCGGTGATGCTTCTGTTGTCGTGCTTATTAAGGATTGGGTAGAGTTTTCTGATGGTAGTGTTTTAGTTGTCAATATTTCAAAAGTGGTAACTCTTTCTGTTATGAATTCTTGTGCTTGAGAAGTTGAAACAGACAGAGACTCGGTACTGTATCCTGAAGTAGGACTTGCAGAAGCAGTTGTGAGCAGTGATGGAGTTAAAATAGACACTGCTGCTGTTGTCGTTACAGGTGTAGTTACTGTTGTTGAGATTTCAGATGTGGGCAATTGTTGAGTTGTTGACACTAACTCTGTAGGAGATACCGTAGAGACTTTACTTGAACTCAGTGATGTAGTAATTGGAGTAGATGTTGGCGATGCTTCAGTTGTGGTGCTCATTGTGGATTGAGTAGAGCTTTGAGATTGTATGGTTGTGGTAGTCAAAATATCAGTAGTGGTAACTGTTTCTATTTTGGAATCTTGTGCTTGAGAAGTTGAAACTGGTAGAGTACCAATATCTGAAGTAGGACTTGTTGCAGAAGCAATGTTGGTCAGTGAATGAGTCAGTGAGGTCCCTTTCGTGGTAGTTTCAGGCGTAGGTGTCGGAATTTCAGAAGGGAAAAACTGATGAGATGTTGATACTACATCTGTGGTAGTGGCTGTGAAAATTGTGCTTGAAGTAAACTCTGTTTCTGGAATAGGTTTAGAGGACACCACTATCATTGTGGTAGGTGTGGACTGAGTGGAGCTTTCTGGTTCTACAGTTTCACTTGTTGATATATTAACTGTGGTACCTGTTCCTGTTGTTATATCCTTTGTTTCAGAAATTGACACTGGTAACGACTCAGCACTGAGAAAATATTGAGTCAGTGGTGTAACTGCTGTGGTTGTTTCTTGGGATGTTGTTAAAATTTTAAAAGGCAAAAACTGTAAGGTTGTTGATATTAACTCTGTGGCAGTTTCAGTGGAAATTGTGTTTGAATTCAATGATGTAGTAGCTGGGGTAGATGTTATCAATGCTTCTTTTGGGGTGCTCAGTGTGGATTGGGTAGGGCTCTCAGAGTCTACAGTTTTAGTTGCCAACATATTAACAGGCATAACTGTTCCAGTTGTCAAATTCTGTGCTTGAGAACTTGAGGCTGACAAAGTCTCAGCACTGCTGGCAGAAGTAGATTGTGTTGCAGAAGCAGTTACTGGCAATAAGTTAGTCAATGCTGTCAGGCTTGTGGTAGTTACAGAAAATTGCCATGTTGTTGATCTTACGTCTGCTGGTGATTCTGTAGATATTGTGCTAGAACTCATTGATGTGGCTGAAGCATGTGTTGGCAATGCTTCTGTTATGGTGCTCAGTGTAGATTGGGTAGAGTTGTCTGATTCTGCAACCTTAGTTGTCAACATAAGAACTGTGGAAATGGTTTCTCTTGTGAAATCCCGCATTTCAGAAGTTGAAAGTGACACCGGTTCACCACTATTATCTGAAGCAGACGTTGTTTCAGAAATAGTGGGGGGCAATAAAGAGGACAATTTAAGCACTTCAGTAGTTTCATGCATAGTTGTTAAAGGTGAGGACGTGTAAAACTGCTGAGTTGTTGATCCAACCTCTGTGGCACTTACTGTAGAAAGTGTGCTTGGAGTAACCGTTGTTGCTTCTACAGTAAGTGTTTTCAATGCCTCTGTTGTGGTGTTAAGTGTAACCTGTGTGGAGCTTTCTGATTCTACCATTTTAGACTCACCATTAATAACTGATGCATAAGTTGTTTCTGAAGCATTGTTTGGCAAAAAAGAAGTAAATGTAGTATCTGCTGTTGCAGTTCCTGGTGTAGTAACTATCGCTGATGTTTCGGATGTGTTAAGCTGCTGAATTATCGATCCTACCTCTGTGGCAAATACAGTGGAAAGTAGACTTGGAGTATCTGGTGTGCTTCCTGGAGTAGATGTTACAAACACCTCTACTGTATTTGTTGGTTCTGTTTCCTTGGTTGTAATATTTTCTGAAGCTGTTGTGTACTGTTCTGCCACACTGATTTGCCAGATGTTGAGTACTGTAAGTAAGAGGCAAAGTAATATATGTTAGCTAAGCTCCTTTAAAAAAATGAAAAACATTATTTCAAATACATTTTAGACTTGAGAGATTATACATAGGTTCTTCAACTTTAGGCATCTTTTGAATCTTGTAAACAAGGTTCTCTTTAAATATGCAATTATCAGTCTCAATAGTTAAATTAAGTTTAAATTAAGAACTTGCATATCCTGATTTATTTTATTTAGTTTTGTATTATTCTTTTAACTGCAAAGGGTTGTGAGAAATAGGAGCACTAGAAATGAAGGCTGCACTTTTATATGCTGAATGCTGAAATGTTTTACACTTCACTTTTTAAAACAAATGTTATATTACAGGTTTTTATGCTTTAGGATTATTAGTGTGGCTCTAGGACAAAGTTAAACAGTAAAAAAAATAATGGTGGTATTAGTGACATGGTAAAAGCCCCAAAACTATTTCAATGTCAAATCTGGAATGGATTTGGAAATGCCCATAGTTGCAGAGGCACCCACATAAGTCTAACATATTAAGTAAGATTTTTATTCCAAACAACTAAAGTCTTAAAGGTTTACTTACCCATAGTGAAAAATATGCAGTTTGCTGCAGTTTGTGCTTTGCCATACCGAAACCAGATTGTTCTGTAATTTAAAAAAAATTAAAAGTTCTGGTAAGTTCACGTTCATACTTTTGATACAGATTAAAGCAACAAATTTTTATTAGAACTTGTTTTCTGAGGTTCGTTTTTTTTTATTTTTACGTTAGTTTTACGTACAGTTCAATATTAGTCTTAAAAAATATTAGACATAAAAAATTTGTCTTTAAACTATACATTTTTGATTTTTTGTGACTCTCCAGCACTGAGTATCAAAATGCGCTTACAGTCCCGTGTTTAGTTTTCATGCCCTCCTGCCATCCAGCACCCGCAGTGGACAAAGCCCACACAGCAGCAGGAAAGACCCCCACAACTAACCAGAGACTGGCATTGTCATCCCTTCTATCTGCAGCCCTCAGACAGAGTTTGACAACGAACCTACGAGATTCTTCCTTTGCCCAAATTGTGGGGTAAAAATACCTCAAACTAAAAAACTAGAAAAAAGTCCAAATATTAGGATTATAAACTAGAATGTCACACCACAATTAGACAGGCAGATAACATACATACATATAATATATAATATATACATACATACATAATATATATATACACACACACACACACATATATCTCAAAGTCTCACTGTACTGTGCTTTCACAGTAATAGGGCTGCTTGGTCTGATGGCAATAGCATTAGTAGTAGTGCCTTTGGGTGTATTTTGCATAAGACCTCTCTAAAGGTGGTTTTTCAGCTTGCACACCCAAAGGAAGACTACGACAACCCACTAAGTATAATGGTGCAGTGCTGCAAGTCAATCTCTTTGTCTTGCTAGGACCTGTGCCCAACACAGTTGCCTGTATGCCTGCATTCATATCAAAAGGACAACCCTCATCTGGGTTTTGACACTGTGGCCCATCTATGAGTCTAGAACACAATTACACAGCATTATAGCATAGTAAGAACTCTCATTCTTCATTCATAAAACCAGGTATTTAGCTCATTAGAATAGTGATGATGACCTTATGTGCATTGAGTGTGTTTGTTTTCCAATAAATGGTCTCTGAGTCTCTGAACACATCAGTTAGTTTGGGACTGGGACTGGGATTTGTTTGGCTGAATCATAAAATATTTAAAACTTAACCTGCTTTTTTTGGTTTAAAAGATGTGCAGAGGTATTTGGGCTCTGTAACAATTATTAGAATTAAAGTATCAAAGTAATAACACTCATTATAAATTAACTAAACTAAGAGAAAAGTACTATAACTTAAACAGACTCCAAATCATACAGGGGATTATTTGTGCTCTAATGTAGCAATGAGAGTAATTATAATTTGTTACTTTTTATGCTGTATATGCTTTATGGAAGTCTTTTACAATGTTTTATCTTTTACTAACATGCAATATAAAAATGCAACTTCAAGTCAGCAGATTCTGTTAAACATAAGCTTAAATATTAACCTATTCCTATCTTTAACTTCAACCCCTAATTAAATTTATTTATTTATTTATTTATTTAATTTATTTATTATATTTATCCAGCCAGCCATAAACCTCACTAAACACTCTTAAATAGTCTGGTTCCACACATGGAAACTCGAATTATGCTTTTTACAGATTTACTATGAACACACATGTATGCAGAGATGTATGCAGAGAAGTCTTAACCCATCATGTATATATATATATATATATATACATATATGTATTTTTTTTAACCTGATGATGGGTTTAGGCTTCTCTACACCCCTCTGGTAATAGGATAATATGTAGTAGGCATTTTTAGATTCAGATAAAGTTTAAGGTGTTCATCAGTTGAGAACTTAAGAATTGCCAAAATTTTCTAACACACGTGGTATGCTTTTATATCAACAGGATGAACAGTTAGCCACAGGTCTACATGAATGACCATATTAATAATGTTTAGACTTTTGTAAAACAAATGAAACACAGATACACACCTTCTATGTTGTGTGACTGACATTCTGTGCTGCTTCCAAACGGTAGTTCGGCAGTTCGTTGAATCCTATTCCAGGCACAGCTCGCTTTACTGGAGCAGATCAAGTGATGTAGCGGTTTGCTGCATTTTTCACCTGTTCCGATTCTTTATTGTGCTGCGCGGGGCGTTTCTGACATTTATGATGCTCTGACGCAACTGAACAGGGGAGGATAAACATCGCTCAGTAAGAACAATAATACAAAAAGACAAAGAGTGGACAAGTCGAGCCCTCGCATCTTTATATGACGGCCACATTGTGTTCCAGCGTTTTTCGCACACATAGAGCCGTTTCTTTTTCTGCCTTGTCTTTTCTGTCTGAGATATGAATCTAAATACACACCGATAAGGACGTTTCTAAAACTACATAATAATGTTAAAAGAAGATTAACAGTGGATTATGAAAGGGGAATTCCTCTGGACTGTATTAGGCACACCCAATTGTAGCATCGAATTACGCACGAATTTAGCGCTATTGTTTTCCTGACATAAAAAAGGTTCAGCAAACAAAGCAGGTAATCAGAGGACTGGTCTGTGGTTTCACGGAAGCTGCTTCACTTTACTTTGTATTGGCTTGCTTTTGGGACGGAGAACAGCACTGGTAGGGAATTTAGCACACCCTCTGGCACACCCGCTGTTATACAATGAGAATTTATTTTCTTAATGTCTAAAAAAATTTACTCCAGCCATAAACACTCTTAAATTAAACAGTAGAGCCTATCTAATCACACCTACCCACTGAAAACTGGGCAGTAATAATAAATAAAGCATTAAAATCAGGTATTTATAGAAACCACCAAAAATGTTTATTTAATATTCTAAAAAACTGTGCATTAAAGTTTTTTATTTAATTCAGTCAGTCATTAAAGTAAGAAAACAAAAAAAACAAATTCACAAATGCTTCACAAATGAGAAACATACAGTAAGTGGTCAGTTCAGTCCTTTCCTGGTTACTTATGCCATGAAAGTGAATCATTTTCTAAAGACTCTTGTCTATATTTCTTGGCTTCACCAACAGGTAAATGTACCACTCCATGCTCATTACGTTATATTACTGCATAACGCATTAACAGTTTGAATGTTATGGGCTTGAGGAAGACTAGCCATATGTTTAATGGAAATGTATACTGTCCTCAGTCTTCTCAGAGAAACAGGTTAGCTGTTCATGGCCTGATTCATTAAAATGTTATTCTTTAGATGATTCCTTAATTATTTTAGTACATGAAGTAGATAAAACAAGATGTGAGAGATTATATTAACTGTATATTACTGCGCAACATGCACTTGCACATGCAACTTGACTGTTATGGCCTCAGGAGAAACTTTCAACATGCTAGTGGTTAATTGGGCTGATTCGTTAACATGTTATTCTTTAAATGATTTCCTGATTTTTAAAACAATGCCACAAAGGTCAAGTATACATATATCAAGATCAAAAAAGAGAGAAAGGGAAGCACTTCCTTTTAAAGTTGATGAAGTAAGACAAGAGAGAATGGGTCTGAGTGATGGAAGATCAGATTACAGTACAATCATCACATTTACGCTAAACAAATACCCCTTTATTCTGTGTTTTTTCTGTTCTATATTTGCCTACTGGAGGAAAAAGGACAAGGATAAAATTACAGCATGGTAGTCTTGTTTCAAAATAAAACCAGTTTTAAAAAGTGTCTACTTATTAGCTTTAGGATTTAAAGGCAATCTGTCAGCACACACGTCTCAATGAATTCAGGGATGTTGTGTACTTATGTACATGACATTAGTGTATATCAGCACATTACATTAATGTATATCATTTGTTTTGAGCATCAGGCTTAATGTGAAAGCAGAGAAGACACCTAAAGCACAAAAGGTGATAAGAATCCTTCTGGCTTGCATTCAGGGCACATTTGGCCTGGACTCTAGGCCTATTCACTTTAGGATATAGAAAAGCTGTTATAAGATGATCACAGGGACGTAGACGAGTTACTCTAGCTGAGATGAAATATTTACACTAAGTGACTGATATTTTCTATGGCAACTGAACTGTCATTTGGGAAGAAAGGATGAAAACAGATCTACTAATGGTAAGATTTTCTTTATTGCTTTACTGTGTTTTCAATCAGAAATCTGATAACCCTGCCTGTACACAAGGAAATGATCAGACTATGGATTATATTTTGTTGTAGTCCTGGCTTGTTTTGGTCAGGTTCATGATTGACTGAACATTCATTTAGTCACTGGTTCTCTTGCCTCAACCGTGCAAATTCTGTTAACTGAGAAATGCTGAGCACATAAACAATGGCTTTGTGTCATTGTCACTTGAAGCATTTTGTTATGCTGGCATAACAAAGTTAAAGTGATAAGGTTTGCAAAGGAACATGTTTAACTTTAGCAGCAGAGGTGTGAATTAACATGAAACTTGCTGAAGCTTTTTAGAAGGAGAATTATAGTAATCAAGGTATTCGTAGATTTCTCACCATCTTTTGGTGCAGCTTTCCTCTGTCTGATCTGGTTGTCTATGTTTAACCTTACTTGTTACAAATTACTTCACTACAGAATTCCAATCCCTAAGTAAACGGTCTTAAGCAAATAGATATGAATGTTAATTATCTAGACTGCTAATAATAATACCATGCCATGCCAGTTGATATGACCTGATATTATCAATCTGAAGGTAACTGTAGGCTTGCCAGCTGTAGGCAGGGCCTCTTATGGTTTCTTATTAATGAACAACTGCAGATTTCTGCCTGCCTCCACTGTCTTGTGCTGTAAGGGGGCTTCACCTATATCCTGCATTCCCATCCGATGATCCTGCTGTTTAACTCCAGACTAATCAGACATTTCTTCTTCTGACTCGAAAACACTCAACCCTTCTCCTATTCTTTCTGTTAGACTTACTTTCACCTAACAGTTACTAAGAGTGTTTATTCAGTATTACATATAATTGTAAACTCGTTTCTTCCTCTTGTTATGAGGGAGATTTTCCTTGCCACTGTCACCCCTGGCTTGTTCACTGGGGGCTTGGATCTGGATTTTCTGTAAAGCTGCTTTGTGAAAACATCTGTTGGACTTGTCTTGACTTCCAAAAAACACTACCTCTGAACACAGTTCATTGTTGCATACACGCACATTCAAGTATAAACTCTACCATGCAAATACGAAACCATAAAAAGAGCATGCAGAGTTGCTGTCTTGTCTGAGCCTGAACTCATTTAAGATGGACTGAGGCAAAGTGGAAAAATCTCCTGTGGTCTGACGAATCAGTTTTGGTTTTTTTAAATTATGGATGGCCAATGAGAGGGACCACTCGACTTGTCGGTGGATGGGTCGAAAGCCCAGGATGATATGGTAAAGCTTTAGTGTACATGGCATGGGTGACCTACACTTCTATCAAGGCATCATTAATATCAAACAAGAGTAAGAAAAAGCGCACTTTCAAAACTAAAGCAATCTCCTTAGTTCCTAAACGCTTGTTTAAAATAGAAGCGATGCAATAAATGATAAACTTAAATGTTGCTGTCATCAAATTTAAAATGTGCAGCTGTTTTTCATTTCTTGATTTATCATTTGATATGTTGTCTTTTTTAACTACACATATTTAAATTAAATATAAATTACATTTAATTTAGATATATTGTCTTTTATTTGAAATTAAATATAGAGTTTAAATTATTTGCACACCATTGCCTTCTTTTTAAATAAAATTTGGAAAGTATTAAAGAAACAACATCTAATCTATGAGGTGGTATTAACTGGCAGTATTTTTCATGGTTTGGCAGTTTTTGTGTGTAGTAGACCTGCAGTTTGGGCAGTAACCTTTGTTACACCCCTTTTATAGTGGACATTCACTGATAACTAGCATTCAAGAAATATGATTCATCTGCAACTTCAAAGTCCTTTTTCATGTGGTCTTTCCATTGTTTCATTACACTGTACCTGCATTTGCTGGCTTGTTAATCTGGTCTGACTGCACTGTCTTACCATCAGTCCTTTCATTCTCATTATAGACTATAGAAATATTCTTACGTGAGGATAATGAAACATTCAAATACATAGGTTCTGTCATGCAGCTTTCTGTATAGAAAGATAACACTCTAGAAATGAAAGTGCTGTTTAACTTTGATACTCACTTTTGTATTAACATTATAATCATGTAAAATGAAGCCTAGGCTGTTATCAAGTTTTAACAAGTTTTAAATGGGAAAAGATTTAAATATAATGGACTCTATTTTTGTGACATTAAGGCGTATATAAAGGCATAACAATAGCACATTACCAATTTTGTAATGTTGCTTTGGGCACATTTGCTTTTTTGGTATCCAGAATTGATAGTGACTGCAACAACATGGGTGGAGTCCTGAAACAGGTTGTTCTAGTACATGCGTAAAGGTGTGTCTGAATTTTCAATTTTGTGGACAAATAGAAGATTATATGTAAGATTAAATATATAAATCTAAATAAATAACATCCCCTGCTTAAAACTAAAACCTACTGTCATTTTTTACCCTAACAGCTCAGTTTTTGCTATTAAATATGGTTCTGAAAGGTTGCGGCATCATTGTGCAGAGAATATTATATATTTAATTAAGGAATATAATAAATGGAAAGTCTTTTTTGTTGTTTTCTAAAAGTAAAAAGTCATTTCAGACTTCAAAATATCCTAAAGGCACAGTAACAAAAACACTCTGTTTACTTTGAATGAATAATGCAACACAAGATAAATGTTAAGTGGACCTCAGGGGAAATACATATTTAAATATTTAATACTAAATAAAATTACCTGGTTGTTACTTGTTTCAAAAGAACAAAGGATCTGCTGTAAACCAGTGTTGCTGTCATTGGGCTATATATGAAACCTATTAGCGGTAACCCGACAACAATCCTGAGCCACAGGTAGGCATTATGTCAAACATGACATCACAATGTGCGTGTGCTGTAATTATAGGGTGTTGTACTGTTACTATGTGTTCCACAACTGTGCTACTTTTATCTCAGTCTGTTATTAAATAGTTATGTTTTTACCTTCAGATCTGAATCATTACATTATCAGCTCTTCATTTAAACCTGAAAAATACAGAGTGTAATCTCCTGTGGTTTGAGTCTGTCGTTAAAAACCTTTAAAAACCTTCTCACAACGCCACATCACACACACTGCCTCGCCTGCACTGAGAGACTACACTGCAGTATATTATTCTATTCTATTCTATTCTATATTTGACATTTAATTGTATTTTTTTGCTTTAGTCTTAGTTAAAGTCTTTTCTCTCTTCTATAGCTCATCATGATTTGTTTATGGTGGATACTTCTTAAAACACTTGCTGTTATGGTAAGTTGTATAAGCAGTATTTGATTCTTTTTAAATGCAGTTTTGGTACTATAATTACTTTTTTACATTTTACAATATAAATTGACTTTATATACATCTGGTATACATCTTAAAACTACATATTAATAATGTTGCTTATTTTGTTTAAATCACAGTTTTTGCTAGTGTTTAGGTTTTGGTAATATAACTTTAGATGTTGTTAAAAGGTCATGATTTAGTCATGCTTCCTTCTCTGCTGATTACCTAAAATGTTCTTCCCTGGTCATGTTCAGGCAGATCCTGCAACTTCATCAGGAAGTGCTGAGGTATTATTTTATTATATTGTCTTTACTCTGTAATGAAAGTGTGATAGGTGTTATGATTTAAGTTTTCATACTGTATTGGGCTCATGTTTTAGCTAAACTGTAGTACTACATAAACGATAATGATGATGTTTCTTATTATTATTATTATCATTATTATTACTGCCTTGTAAATTGTGATCATGCTTAAAGGGACATTCCAGTCCAACCATTTATTGCATATGCAAATCCATCGTAAAACCTTTGGGAATCCTCCCACATCAATACAAAAAATCCAATGATACAACACTTATGTAGTATTTGCTTTTCTAGCATTAACAGTAGTCCTTAAACTGGAAAATGGTCATCTAAAGATTCCAGAGTGTGGGCCACTGTTGGACAGTAGGCATGTTTAAAACTGTTAAAACAAAAATTGTTAAAAAATTGTTGTTCATTTTGGGACTTTAAGATGAAGCTTGCATGACGTATGCAACAATAGTACACTATGTCACATATTTTACAGATGAACAGTTTGCTAAGTAGTCAGATGACGCATACCAGATTGCGCATTTGTGTGTGTGTGTGTGTGTCAGGCTGCTGCTGCTGGAAATGGAGGTGTGGCCAAAAATGCTGCCAATCCTGGAGGTGTGGGTGGAGTGATTCTCCCAGAGGTATGGCAATGCAATCCGCAATCAACACTTCAAACCACATTTGGGCCAAAAGAATTTTAAAATGAGGTTTTTACAATAGCTAGAAAATGACGAGTGTCAAATCATTATTAGGGCAAAATATGATGATTATTTAGGCTGCTTTTTATAGATGTTTTGATAAACATAAAGCTGAGAGTGCTGAGGTTATATAAGTTAGAGTGAAAAACTCTTCTAAAGAAGCCCATGTGTTTTTTACACATCCTTTTACTTTTTCCTTGCAGTTGGTGCTCCTGCAACAGGCACCTGCTCCAATTGGCCAGAATGCTCTTCCTCTAGCACAGGGACTTCCTGTAGCATTTCCTATTCTGCAGCAGCAAGGTGGCATTCCCCAGCCTCAGGGACAACCTCAACAGCCCGTAAGTGTGTCTTACATTTTACTGTATTTGTGGTAATATTAATAGTTCTAATGGTTTTAATCTAGTTCAACGCAATTCAACGCAGTTTGGGGCGAGTCTGATTTAGGCATGCATTTAGCACCAAAGCTAATTAAAGAGATATAAGCTTCTAGTATCTGTGAGCTCCATTAGCATTAAATTAGCAGCTACAGCAATAACACTAAATGCTGTATTTGGGGTAGGGAAAAATCTTTTCTAAAATATAGAGTTAACAGTCTAATACTGTTTTCCAGATTATTCCGCTGTTTGCTGTGATACCGCAGGCTATTGGAGCGGGTAACATGCAGCTGGCGAATGGCCCACAACTTCAGGTAAGATTACCAAACCAGCAAAACATGGGTCACACTGCTTTACATTCTAGAGATCATTCTGAAACAGAAGTCATCTAATGACTGTGGTTTATTGATGCTGGTGATGTGTGTTTTTATTCAGGTTATCCCTGTAGGTGGACTGAACCTCCAGCAGGGCGGAGCAGCAGCAGCAGGAAAAGCTAGAGTGAAGGTGAAGTAAATACACATTATACACACTTTTACTACAGACCATACCTGTATAAAGATTTTTAAAACTTTTTTATATGGTTTAAAACTTTATTACCTTCTTAGCCACTGTAAAATAATTAAGAAAGTTTTTAATTCTCTAGGAAAGCCACCAATTTTTTGAGACTGTTGGCTTCATTCAATGAATTTAGTTCAGTATTGGTAACATGAATAGCACATTTTATAATCGAGATGGTCACAGAGCAGCTAGGACTGGCTCAGAAAATAAAGATACTTATTATTATTATCATCATTATTAACAGTTAGTTCCAACCTGATTGGTGATTGGTTTATACATTCAACATGTGCTATTATTTTTACACAGTAAATAACTAATTTTAACTAACACATGGCCCCATTTTTGTCCCTGTCGGCAGCTATGATGGTGGAATGTTTTTTACAAACTGACTAGAAGAAAACGACTTTCAGGCTATTACAGTAAATAAACCTTAGCCTAACCATGATACTGTATCATGTCTATAATATTACAGGCATGTTTCATGTGTGGTTTGGGGCTTCACTTGACCCAAAATAACTACTGTAAAAAAGTCACAAATAAAGAATCAAAAAAAAAAACATGAATACTGTCTAAGGTACTATTCTGTTATGCATCTCCATTTCATCTCAATAGATTATCTGATAACACTATACAGGAATCTGCTTAAATCTACTCACAAATTTGTAAGCCAACTTTATATTTCCAATGGTTTAATAACAACCACTTTATTATTTTTATTATCATATAAAATTATTTTTAAAAATAATGCACCATTACTAATTATAAGACAAATATTACTGTAGCTCATCATAAAACCATGAAGACACATTTTGATGTTTAAATAATCCCTACTCGGCGATACTCTTGGGGGCTTGGGGGGAGACATTGTATTTCCACTGTGGGGACTACATGTACTATTTACATAATCAATAATATGATGCAAATTATATAAGACAAATTCCTTAGAAATGTGTACTTAATGAATAAAGCAATTCTTATTAGCCATAAAGTAGCCTATTTAGTTTTATGAAAATGTTCCACTGTAATGTTTTATTACATTTTATGTCTTGCTCTGTAGCACTCTGTAGGCAACTGGCTGTTGCAACTGCCAGGACATGTGACTACGGTACACCAACACTCATCCACACCCACCTTTTCTTTCACTGCAGACATTGTTGAAATTGTTCTGTACTATACGATATTCTTCTATTACTGTAGACTGTTTACATACGGATTTAAACACATGTAGCAGGGTGTTTAACTAGAATACTTTTTAAAAACTAACTAGCAACTTATTTAAGCCTAAACCAACTAAAGATTTACAGTGGCTTAATCCAAAGATCAAGGTTTGTCTTCACATATTTTTGCTTTTGTATCCCTTTAGGGCTTTGAACCCTCCCTGTGAAGCAAGAGGGACGCTACACACCTGCAACTGTCCACCTCAGACGGAGTACATTCCAGTTAGTCTGTTCATTCTAGCTCAAACCACACTCAAACAACTTCAACTTTTTTTTGTCATGATCTAAAGTATTATAACAATGTAGTGAAATTCAGCGTTCTGATGAGCAACATTGGTCAGTGCAGTTCATTTACACTCTCATACACTGGAATATAATATTACATAATAAAGAGAAACACCACATTTGCTTTGTTTCGCTTTTCATTTTTGCAATAATTACAGTGTCAAAATGTACTGTAAATTCATCACTGAGAGTCAGACAGTCGGTTGATCAAAAATAATGCTTTTGCTCTGAATGCATATGAACAGAAAGCTGCAAGGACAGGGTTCATGTACAAAAAAAAATAAAAACCCCACAACAATATAGCAACACATTCTGGTTACATTTAGAACAGTCATGACAGAAATCAACTAGCCCAAACCCAACACACTCTTCAAGATAAAGGTGCACACTAGGAGTTCTTTGGAGCAACACTGTAGGAGAATCATTTTCAATAGATGGTTCTTCTAGAAGTTGTAAAGAAGTTGTAAATGAGAGGTTTGGAAGGCCTCCACACAATTCAAAAGGCCTACGGCATCAACATGTTGAATCATAGGTCTAGAACCAGGAACCTTTATGTTGCAGAGTGTACCTGAGAAAACAACAACAATGCTGGCTCCACAAAAGATGGCCACTGATCTTTAATAAACAAATAAACTGTTTATTTACACTCGTGTCATGACAAACTTTGTTGTAGTTTTACCTCCTCAGCACTCAGCTGGAGAGAGGGGGGGGGTTGGGAAAACAAAAATAAAGCATGTGTGTGCGCCATGTTACAGTGGCTCTGATGGCCTTATAACATATGCAGGTTTCTCACTGCCAATAGGTACACTTTCCATACAAAGAACATAATTAAATACAGCATATTGATGCAGATTTTAGTGCACATTTGTTTACCTTCTCCAAAATTAACATATTGGGAAAACAAGAAAAACCTTGCCTGTGCAGAAGTTTAGACATAGGCCACATTATATTTAGTATTTTCACCAGTAAATTAAGGTTACTTAATGAGTAAAGGTCGTGGACCAAAATATGCAGAAAATTGCATATTTAAGTGTGTTCCATGTACAGGATGTGCTATTTAAGTGAAACCATCTTGGATTTTTATTTCATACATATTGTTTTAGTAATTTTATCTAGTAGAAGTATCCAGTTGCTTGTCTTAAAAATTGCTTTTTAAAAAACAAGCCAAAACTGGAGCGACAAACTTCATCAGATAAAATGACCAACACATAAAACTGACTAGAAACATGCTGAACAATCTTATTCTTACAGCAAAGTCCTGATGAGGAACATTGATAAGATTAAAAAGTATTTCTAGAGATATTTGCAGTGTGTATGGCAGATCAAGCCAGCAGCTTAATGCTCCTGCACTGGTGTCACTAACCCTGCTGACTTTAGAACATAAACTGAAATCCTGAAAAGCATATTTCTGTAAAACAATCCTCAACTGAGTAAATGGTCTTAAAGTTAAGCCAACTGAATGAAGGGATTCCAAATGCTCCAACACTGCAAACAAGAATATGTGGGCAAGAAAAAGCATCTTAAATCTAGTCAATGTATAGATACTCATCACTGAGACACTGTAAGATTATTTAACCCATTACTAGACAGTTGTTTACATCTTTAAGTAATTTATTAGTTACCATACTTTAAATAACCATTTTACTAGACAATGTTCTAATAAACGAATGTTCTCTCAACAAAAAGTTAATATACTGACTAGATTTAAAGTGATTTCAGTTGCCAAAATATTTTGGCACTGACAACATAAAACAGAGGGGTGTGATTGTGGGAGAAAAAAAAAAAAGAAAAAAAAAAAGAAGTGACTTAAGCCGTGTGAAAAGGGACTGGTCCAAGAAGTGCAGAGCTCAGGATACAGAAACAACCCCAAAATCTTCACTAAATGGTAACTGAGCCCAGGCATTTAGTGTATAAGCGCTGTATGTCAAACATTTTTTCCTCTTTCTCTTTTTATTATTACCTTTTTTTTTTTAATATAAACACTTTAAGAGCTTTATTTTTTGCATTATACATGCAAACTGAGGAGAAACAAAAAGCATGGTCATAGTTGCAAAGCAAATTATCAAATGAAACCAGCTCACAATCAAAAACCTGACTCCCAGCAGCACCCCATCATCTTGCTCCCATAAAAAAAAAAAAAATCCTAGGAGTAAAGTGGAGAAGCCATGTCCTCCTCAGACGCACTGCAGAGTGCAGTGTGTGTGTGTGATTGCGGCTGCCGTACTGGGGCAAGCTCCTTTCTCAGTTTAGCTTTTAATGACTCCGCCATCACCTTCACTCACAAAGCGCTTCCGCCCCCTAGTGGAGAAACTATATATTAGCAAAAACAGATACACACATTCATGTATAACTAGGTTTATGATCATTGAAGAACATTTACATGTACACCACGGACATTCAATTCACACACTGCTTCTGACAGGTATCAAAAACTTTTCATCTACAAAGAGGGGCACTGGAAATAATAGTTATCTGGATTGACTGGATGCCAGACCCCTTCAGAGTGGTACAGTGTGGAGGATAGGAACTGTGTTTACTTGTGGGAAGCCATTTACCAGCAATAATGCAATTTTAATAGACAGAACACTGGCAGTTGAGAGTCAAGAGTGGTCAAGAGTCCACAGGATCATCAGAGCAGGAATCATGTGTGTGGCTGATCATTCTCAGCACTGAAGTGACAATGTGGTGGTGGTGTGTTTGTGTCTGTTAACAGCATGCCCACTGATTGCCAATTCTTTGTAGTTGTGAAGTTGATGACAACAGTATAACTTCTCTGTTTGTGTTCCTCATTAGTGGTCACGAAACGCTGCCCACAGGCTGCTGTGGGCTGGATTTTTTTGGTTGGTGGACTATTCTCGGTCCAGCAGTGACACTGTGGTGTTTAAAAACTCCAACAGCACTGCTGAGTCTGGTCCCTGCATATCAGCACATTACACAATAACATGCCACCACCACGTTGGTGTCACTGCAGGTGCTGAGAAGGATCTACCAACCAAATAATACATGCTCTGCAGCAGTCATGTGGGATACTAATAATTGAATAACAGGGTAAAAGAGGGCTAACAAAGGATGCAGAGAACAGACAGACTGCAGTCTGTAAATGTAGAACTATAAAGTGTTCCTGTATGCTAGACATAAGGTAGGTGTACACTGAAAATAACTGCTTAAGAAGGCTGCTTTAAATAGAAATTATTTAAATATGTGCACCAGCTTAACATAATGTAACAGTGATGTAAATGTTTCATTTTATGTGTAAATATTTACTTTAATATACACATGTACTTATGGTTTCAAATACTGCTTTAGACTCTGACCATTAAGCTTAATTCCCTAAACTAAAACCTCAGATCTTTATCCACCAACTTCTTACACATCCTTTCAGAATCTAGCATTGCAGCATCTTTTCACAGTAGATGAATGGACTGACACACCTAAACGTTTTCAAATCTTAAGCATGGCTAGGGCACGATTTTCTCCCATATCCCTAAGATGAAAGCTTAACATATCGTCTATTTGATAAGGACAGGTCTACTAGATGTTGTACTGTTAGGAGTCCTGTGTTTTCATTAAATTGTAATAATATTTTATTTTACACACTTGTTATAGAAAACATTCCTCTTACTTGTCAGTGTCAGATTTCCCTGAAATTAATTAACCTGTACATTTGGGCACATTCTGGTTGGAATTTAAATGAAGGGTGGTCACTGCTTTTGCATGGTAAATAATAATAATAATAATAATAATAATAAAACTTCTGAATAGTCTCTTTAAAGGAAAAGAAAGTTGGTGTGAAGGAAGTGTGCTCAGCTGAACAATTTGTTATTGGTTTTGTATTGAGCTGTGTGTGTGTACGTGTACGTGCGGGGGGATGGGGGGTTGAGGTACCTGGCAGGACAGGCGTCTCTGAGCTGTTTGGTAATTACAGACTCCTGGAAGCATAAATCCACAAACGCCTCCATTATAGAGTGAGCACGAGGAACATCCAGATTAATCTCTGGCAGCTCATCATACACACGCTGGAAACCCTGCAGTGAGCAAAACATTAGATAAAACACACAGGTACAGTTATTATAGCAATCAAAACTAGCTGCCCTTTATACCAGGTCCAACACCCACTATCCTTTGTTCGCAGAGCACAAGCTCATCATGGAAGTTTATTAAATAATTACATTGTATGTAATCAAAAACACAATATTTAATTGAGGAGTAGTCAATAGACAATATAACCTAAGCAATTTTCAATATGCAACATCCTGGCTACTGCCAATCCACATTATGTTGCCTTGATTCAAGTTGTTTCTGTGAATTGTAGTGATTAATGAATTCTTTGTGACCCTATTTGTACTGTTTTGGGTATGTTTTGCACCATTTGTTGTTTAGCTAACATTTGTGTACACTAGCTGCATATAGCTAAAAGAGTTTACATTTTTCCATTGGGACCCAACTTGTTCTTTTTTTGTGCCATAGCAAAACGTGCTGGTTTAACCCCAATAGGCCAAGCAGGTCTGACCACCTTTATAACCCCCATTAGTTCAGTTAGCATTGAGAAGCTGACTGACCCTGTTCATCTGGTCCAGCGTAATCAGGCCTGACTTCCAGAACGCCTGAAGGAGCTTCACCATTAACTGAATAGCTGTCTCTCCATTAGACTCCAACACCATCACTACAGCCTACAGACACAAAATAAAAATATTTTCAGTATTATAATATAGTATAAGACAATGTATACAACAGAATATTTGTCTGCATAGCATCTCACTGCAAGTAAAGCGGCACAACTTTGATCACCACCAGAGGGTGCAACTCTAAGTTTTTGACATGATTTCCAGATAGATTTGGGTGGTGTGATTGGCATCCTCTGGTGACCAAATCTGAGTGACAAGATAAGTTGCGTGTAACTGTTCTGGCCTAGACCAAGCGCAGTTACCCCAACAACCTTCAGTGCCTTTAAATTACTTCTGCACAACACAGTTAAAGCCGAAGTGCACCACGTACAGACTCAAACAGTCTTAGCTCAGCAAGTTCATTCACAAGCTACAAACGTGAAAGGAAGAAGGGGTTTGTGTAGGTACAGCACTGAGTTGCACTGAAGTAAACAGAATTTACTGATTTGACATTTATTGGGCTGATTATCAATATCGGCTGGTAATTACAATAACATTTTTTGCCAAATTGTCAACATGTTTGCCAGACGCACTTGGTTTGGCATGTTTTCTAACATATTTTACCTAGATACAAATCAAGTGTGTCCCACATACTCTTTGGAGTACCGTATTTACAAATGTAGAAAAAGTGGTACCTCATAGACGAGCTCATGGTGAAAGTGTGGCACCTCAAGGTCCCTCAGGCAATGCTCTGCCTCCAACAGTTCACCTGAGACCAGGTACTCCTTCAGCAACAGGTTCATCTAAGACATACACACACCTAAACTTAAGACAACACAACCTCTATTCACTGATAATATGCATTAATAGATTACTGTAGGAGAGGATGAAAATTTCATATACACATACAGATGTACTGAATCGCTACAAACCAATCAAAACAGAAAATTATTCAAAAGTATTACTACAGTAGTGGCAATTTAAAGCAGGGGGTAACTCAAAGCACTGACACATTTGAAGAGACTGGCTAACAATGCAAGATTTTTTTTTAATGGCTTTATTTCTAATAAAGTCTAATTTAAAAGCTAACATTACAGGTTACTGGATAAGCAATAGTTAAAAAGGAACACTCGAAGTAAAGAACACCAGGACAGCATAACATGAATTTAAGGTGTCTTTAAGAATGTTCATTTCATCAAGAACCCTCCCCTCTGTACCTCTTTGATGAGATGTTTGACAGGTCTCTGGCCACCACCCACTCCCCACACATTATCCAACCGCACCATCTCTCTCTTCATTGTCATGAGCACTGATGCCCGATCCAGAGCAGCTCTGTGGATACACACGAATGACTTAGTATTACAAAATAGCATACATGAACAAACATAAGCTTCAGACATAATTAAATTATATATTCAACAAATTCTCTGGCTATTTCCAATAGTAAACTGTACAAATTTGCACAAATTGTTGCACCCAGAAGGGGTCAACCAACATGACATAAGCCTTATCGCTGTACCTGACTGACCCAACCGCCATGATTGTGGAAATCGAGTATGCAAAGATTTTATGTTTAACTGATGGAAATGAATGAACCAAATGTAGTAAAGTCTATCAGTTTAGTGTAAGCATAAAGCTTTATGATCCACTAGGCTCACATTTTTCCCGAAACACTAAGGCCTACCTGGCATGGTCACAATCCACTTTGCCTTTGTAACGATTGAGGAAGTTCATAGGTAAAGCATGGTCTGCGATGGCTCGAGCAATAAACTGGCCAAGCATCTGGAGACACAAACTTTCAGTGAGTCCACACCATAAAAGTCTACGACTTCAGTATACTAAAGGGAAATTAATATGAAGGGGCACACGTGCACACATGCACACACTTTCTTTCAAATTACCCCATTATTGCCTAAACAAAACCACTAGCAATGCTGAAATGTTTAGATTCATGTGGTTTGATTCAGGACACAAAACACACAAGGAAAGATATCTGAATTCAGCAGCCTTTCATCACTACTTTGATAACACAGATTGACAAGTGTTTCCATAATGATGTAAATCTGTGCACATGCTCACTCAGAAACCATCACTACATATCCAGCCATATATAGTATAGATGCTAATATGTTAGCATCTAACAGGAAACACAGTAGCACAGATTCAGTGGATGGTAATATTTCCTTGGCCTTTCGTAGCATATACACTCCTCTCCTCATCTATTTACTGTAATACGCTTGACTGCAATTCTTCTAGCTGTAGACAGCTAGATTAGGAGTGAGAACGCACCATGATAAACTTGTATGGTAACTTATAAAGGAATCGCAGAGTATGCATATTCTATTCCTGCAATTATTATTATTAATCTGTTCCTGTCATAACAAGTTCGTGTGCCATACCTGAGGAGCCTCAGGTGTGTCCAGGATGAGGTCTGGAAGCTCTTTGAGCATTTTGTCAAAAGCTCGGGCAACATCACTCTCAGATAGCACCTTCCCTACCAGGTCCGACAGAAGGCGGGATGTCAGCTCACGGTGACTTGCTTTACCCTCCAGAGACAAAGACACTGCCAGCGAGGAAAACTCATACTTATGGGGACCAAGATTAAGCTCCTTTAATAGCATCTAGGAGAGAGAAGCGAGAGAAACAGTAAAAAGATAGAAACAAAAAGAAGTAAAAGAAAAAAGGGGAAATAATGGCAATAATTGTGGAGCGTTTTGGTGTTAATAAGTTGGCACTGTATGCACACTTCCTACAGCCAACGAGGCACGCTGTTATCGAGTTAAGCAGAGTGGAATAATACCGATGTGAACATCAATGCCTGGGGTCACTAATCTTATTTAGGGTTCCAGAAAAACAAAACCACCTCCAGTAGGGCTATCTATGATTTCATTTCAAGTTGCCTTCTGTCACCTACCTCAACCTCTCTGGTGTCTCCATGTTCAAAGTACTCTTGCACTATTGGGTTTACCGTCTTTTCCAGCTCACCCTCCTCCAGTTCAGGGACTACTGTGGCATACACTGTGTCTCCCTACACACAAACATCAACACACAAACAACCACCATCATATACTGCACATAAAAAGGGGCCAGGGCACTATTCAGACCAGTTTTAACATCAAAACATCTTTCTGCACACATTTTCAAGTTGCCTTGAGGTTTGAGTAATTTATTTACATTTGGGCCATTACGGTGGGAAAAAACTCCTTCTGAACCGTAAGACAGTCAAACAGCCACAACATGTTTGGTGTGAGGCTCACATCTCATTAATTGAATGAACCAAATTGCATATTAAAATAATGACAACTCGCCTCAAACCATGCCAGTTTGTAATTCAATACAAGTTATCTCAAAAAAGAAATAAAAAAGATAGCATTCCGCTCCTGTGGGAAGTATGTTTGACCATTTTTATAGATAACAGTGTGGACGGTTTCACATGGGAAGGTAACAGTGTAATGTAGCACATCAAACTGTATCACATGGTCTGTAGGAGACCCATATTTAAAAATAGTACCAACAACTGTAATCTGCGTCTGCAAGAGCTGCAGATGAAGAAGGGGAATTATGCAGGGGAAATAGAATTTGGCATTGGTATTTTGGGCTTTCAGGACTTTACTTCTAGGGCATGTTAGCAATGTCACAGATCCAGGGCAAACCTAAAGAATCAGGGTTGTAAACTGTCCAAATCTGACTTTATGCCAGATAATTTTTAATCTTAAACACATTATACAGCACAACTTATTTTGCTGTTTTAGTACTTGCAAGGCATGCCTTCACAATAATTTGACCAGCCCCCCAAAACATTACTAGCGTAATCTTATTGTACTTCACCTCATAACCTTTCAGCCCGTTTGTAAAGATGCACATAATTGATAATTATCAGCTAGCTAATTATGTTCACAATTCATAGAAAATTATATTAAATATATATATATATATATATATATATATATATATATATATATATATATATATATATATATATATATATATATATATATATATATATATATATATATTGCATTCATTCAATACTACAGCTTCTGGACTACAGCTTCTGAAGCTTTTCAATAACACTGAGTCACCTTCCTGTTTTGCTTCCTTTGCTTAAGTAGCCCTCAGTGCATACAAGTAGTTATCTTAGGACACAATCATAAAGGAAGAGTATTCTAAAAATTGTGCAAAAACCCACACAATACACCCTTGTACAGGCCTAGTGTTGTCCACCTATAGCTCTGAGCTTTATACAGGTGTATTACCTGAGCAGATTCGTCATAGTTGGGATCTCTGGAGTCTGGCTCCTCCATCTCATACACCATCCCTGCAGCTCCCCATACACCTTTACCCCCTGCTCCACCTAAACAGAGAGAATATTAAAACAACAGACACACAGACTTTCTTGCCTGACATAGAGAGAACTTTGAGCTTAATTTATTTAGTATTCTTGGTCCAATCTTCACTTTCCCACAGACACACAGACCTTTTTTGGGGAGTCCACGGCCCTTGCCAGTGCGTGACTTCCGGTCATGGTTTTGGAGGGCTTTCCCTTTGGGGCTGTGAGGATCTGACCCAGGTTCCCCTGCAACAGCTTCAGACAGACTCTCGCGGGCAGAATCACGAGAGGAGGACTTCCTGAGTCTCCGTTTTGCTTTAGCCTTCAGTCGAGCCTCATGCAGGGCTTTCTCTTGAGGGGTCCAGTTACCATTCACCTCTCCTTCATTCAGCTCTTCATCATCATACACACCATCATCATTATCCTCTCCTCCCAAGGACAACACACCTACAGCACAGACACAAAAGGTACAGCAACATTTTAGAGAACTTGGTAGAGATAAATGCTGATATTAATGACTAGCTTTACCCTTCTCAAACCTTTGCCTTTGAAGCAATAGTTCAGCAAACAAACACAATAATAATGTTTAGTTGTTTTAGCTCATGTGGGAAAACTGTGGCACAAAAATACCTTCGCAGGGCAAAACAGTAGTAGCCATCACTAGCCAGCCTAAACTTTTGCAGTGGAAAAAAAATAAAGCAAAAAAGAGAAAGAATTTAACCACACAAGCATGTGCAGATCATGCTGTGCGCTATAGTTAATTCTCATATTAGCTGTAGTCAAAGCACTGCAAAAATGGTATACATTATTTTTTGATAAATGCAATTTTTCTTACTTAGTAAATCAGTTTTGATTTGCTATCTGTTTAGGTTACTTAGAACTACGATACCTCACAGTAATGTTTAGTATATGGAGTATATGCAAGACTGCCAATAACAAAATGCCATCTGCACCCCCACCCCAATGTAGTTGCACGTCTGTGTCACTATTATCACATTGATTCACCACTCGCTGTCCAGTTCTGCCACAGTTCAGTGGAAACCCAAAAGCTTTACCAGACTGCTGATTTGAAAGCAGCAGTGGGGTGTTCTTGCCTGTGTGTCATTTGCACTTGCCATAGTGTGACTGAATCAGACATAAATTAGATTGAGCTAAGCCTAGGATGGCATGTTGCCAATTTGCTCATAGCTTGCAGTTTAAAGTTTCCTTGTGGCGGCCTTGTGCTCTTCAAATCTGGCTATGCACTACACTCATCAGTCATTGGACATAGGCTAGCACATAAGCGCTCTGCGCCGCTGCACGTAACCTTACCATTAAAATTCAGGACAGATACAGATTCAATTATGCCCCTACAACCCATCCGTATCTGGCATACATTCAGAAATACTTGCCCACTGAGTCCCAGTCTCTGACAAATACATGGAGGTCACTAGATGAACAGTCAGCCAGTCTTTATAAATATCACAATAAAAAATATGCATGTGATTTTAGCTATAACTATGGAACCATGCACTTCTAAAGGCAATCTCATAAAACTATAGGCAATCTAGTTAAATAGTTTTAATAGTTAAACAAGAAATAAACAGTAGAAACAGGAACATAGGTTGCCAAGTGGCTAGGGCACACCTTGTATGCAGTTGGATTGGAAACCTGAATAACCTGATCACCAAAAGACCTCATCACACACGTACACACAGACACACACACACCTACACACGCAGGCATTCTTATATTTCCCTTCTGTCCACAGAACAAAATTAATCTCTTTTTGTTCATTTTCCACATATATTCCCCCCTTTTTTCTTCACACTAAAAAAAAAAGTTGACATCACCTGTAATGCTGAATGAGATCTTCGCACTCTGACATCATACAAATACCTAAGCACACATTTAGAGAGGCATACATCTGTTTAATTACATCTGATCTTATTAACAAGAAAGAAGAAAAGGTCACACACACACACGCACGCACGCGCGCGTCCCTTGCACACATGGACTTTTACCCTAGAATTTAACAGCAATGAAACAAGGAAGGGGCTATGTGTGAGCTCAAGCCAATTACCTGCATTACACCTGGCTGTACCTGTGCAAAAGGGACACAGCATTTTTGTACAGACAAGGTTTCATATCTCCATGAGAAAGAGAGATTCTAGACTTTATAGCCCTCCTAAGCTAAAGCATGCAGTGGTCAGAGGGCCTGCCAGCAGAATTGTACTGTTTACTTCTACAGCACACCTGCACTGTTCACAGGCAAGTTCGATAAGCACAGATAAGACGATAGAGTTAAAACACGTGGACCAGTGGCTCGTGACACACAATACAACTCTGCATATGTAACACACTGCATTACAGCACTATAAAATGCATCTGGAGGCAGAGAGAATATTATTGTTTAACATTGCACACATTTTCCTGTTCAATAAAAATTATTTTGCACATCAGTCAAAATGACCTTTTAATATAAACTTTTGATATTTGTAAATGATTGAAATTAACATTTAATTAACATTCATTTTTATTGTAGCAAAACTAGCAACACAGTTGATTTTGCACACAAAGTGTTTTAGCCAAAAATATTCTGTATACATGTGAAAGATAATATTTAAACACCAGATTATGGTTATTTTGACCCGGACATTCATTACTCATGAGAAAAAGCCATCCAATTCTATTAGCTAGCCACTGACATATTCTACTTTACAATGGCTGGGGAAAGAAAGTCACTGTTTAGATATTTTAAGTAAATACTTACAAGGCTGGTTGGATAATTACTGCAGTGGATAATCTGTTTCAGTTGCACCAATGCAATTAATCATACCTGATGTGGTAAGCAGCTTCTCATTCATTATTCATAATGTACTCTTGAACATACACAGGTTATCTCTTTTTTCCCTTCTCCCTGATGGTATGGCATATCTAAGATGACAAAGTCAAGATTCATCATTTCATCTCATATTGTGAAAGAGATGTTCACAATGCATGAGGAATTATCTGCACATGAACAGGCCACCATAAAGTCCCGACCTTAACAGCGCTTAAAGTCTCTGGCATGTTATAATTCAACGTTGTGTGAATTAGCTGATCTCATATTTACCAATTAGCCATAACATTAAAACTACTCTTTGTTTCTGCACTTCATCAGTTCCACTTGCCAAATCGACACAGTTTGTAGTTCTACAATTACAGACTGTTGCCCGTCTGCTCCTCTGCATACTTTAAGACCCCATTTTACCTTGTTCTGCTCAGGAACCCCACAGAGCAGGTGTCATGAGTGTGGTAGATCTTTCTTATCAATGCAGTGACAAGGATGTGGTAAGTAGTGTGTACTGTGCTACTATGCTGGACTGGATCCAGACATAGCAGCGCTGCTGGAGTTTTTGGGTGATTAACTGTGAAAGCTGTTTTCCAATCTGAGAGTGATCTAGAAAACTTCCTTCTAAAATAAGTTCCCTGGGGATTGCATGTTGTGACAAGGCTGCTTAACTTCCCTTTTTAAGTTTCATGATGACAGTGAAGGAGTGTGGACAGTAGAAGAGATGGTAAAAGCCATGGATTCAAAGAGTGCAGTTCTTTGGGGCGTATCCAATGAAAATAATACAAAGCAGCAAATAGACAAAGCTAGAGTCCATTAAAAATAATAATGCTTCTGACTAAATTCCTCTGTATGAATGCAAACTAGCACTAATGAACCCCTCCTGAAAAACAAACAAGAAACAAAATAGAAGGTTTGACCAACAACTGTTCATAAAGACCGCTAGTCTTAAATTTTGTTAGCAGCAAAAGAGATTCTGACAGCTACTGAAAACCAGCTAAACAATGTCAGAAACTTTTAGGAAGCTTGTTTCCTTTCATCTTTTCTTAAACGGAAACCCTCAATTCCACGAGTAAACAGCCTCTACTATGCCGGCAACAATTTGGATACTCATGTAGGCCAAGTACAACCCTAAAACAGAAAAAGGTTGGGACAGTATGAAGAATGTGAATAAAACTAAAAATTAGTGTAAAAAGTGACAGCGAACCCACACCGTCTTACAAGTAAACACTTTGTCACTTGGCATCCTCGGTGCCAAAACATGTTTTAAGTGTTGCAAAAACAAATGACAAGAAAAACGCTTCACCATTCTACTTTTTTTGGAATGTGTTACTGATCTGAAATGCGTTACCGATCTGAAATGCATACAGTTTGCAATTAAATAAAAACATCAAAGTATCAATTTTGATCTTCTATAAAAGAAGAAAATTTTAATTGTTTCTATGACATTTTCACAACCAAAAAAACTGGACTTTTCTTACATTTGATCTGGTTAGTTTTGTTTTCACCTTGCAGTTTGGCAACACACTAAAGAACATGCACCCAACAGACCCACATCCTGTGGTCATTACCATTACTGATGTTGAGTGTTTGGTAGAGGGGTGGGCGTCTGATGTTGGCGTGATGTGAATTTAGTGCTTTTCTCTGAAGCAGTCACACTAGTGTAGCGCAAGACTCAAGAGACTTCCTGCATTCTGAGCAAAGAGGCACATGGTTGAGCTACATCTGGACCAAGACTGCCTCCTCTGGTCCTGGCAAATTATGGTTCTTTGGTCTGGACTGTGGCCCAAAGAACCTTACACATCTGACATTTTGGTTCAGACAAACACGAAACGTCCAAAGGTGCAGAAAAAATAAAGTAGGTGTAAAAAAAATGTTTTTTTGCTTTTGTAATTGTGCATTTTGCTGAAGGGGAAAATTTGTTACATTTGTTACAAGCCTGTACCTGCTCCACATCCCGTCAAATGCATGCCATTTCAGTAATAACCCTTTAAGTAAAAACAGTGAGATCAACACATTTACAGAACATTGCGTTTTACATCAACATCACTGCCCAATTTGAGAGACTAAGATTTATAAACACTCTTCACTCGTATCTCAGCACGATAGGTCAGCAGTAGCTAATGTTAGCCTGATGTTAGTTTGACATTAGTTTAGAGCTATTATCACTCCAGAACCAATACTAAACCCTTACTCGTTTATACTATAAACCTATTTAAGCCCACAATTTTCAGTTTCACATTGGCCCTTGAGTACATGTTGTATTGTTTACTCTTCTCCAACACAGTTAATTACAGGAACGGTTGTTGTTTAGTTTATTAGCTGTGTTAGGTGAAGTGGAAGTGAAGCTAAAACAACCCATTACCTCAATTTAAAGATAATTTAAAACTTCAGATGAATTACGACTTCTTTATAGGCTTATATATCAATGCGTGTTCACCGGTCCAGTGTGAAGGAGCTTTGTTCTCAGGTTGTTTAGTGTGAATTTGATCTTCTGGAGGATTTTTTTTGTTGTTGTACATATCACAGGACTACTAGCGTTACAGTCATTCCTGGACCAAGGTCATGTGGCCTTTTGGCAGGCCAACATTGCCATATGTAGGCAGGGTGTGTGTGCGTGCGTGAGTGTGCACGCATGTGCGAGAGACCTGCCTGCTCAGCATTTCTCTCTCTGTGTGCTTTCCCTACTTTGGATACAGCTCCTCCGTCTCCTGGACTAATACAAACTGACCAGGACGATGGCTTGCTGCATAATACAGACTAAAATCTTTGAACAATGCATTTCCACACAATTTGTTCTCAATTTTTCTGCCCTAAACAGTAAATTGATATAATTAATAACATGTGGATTATAATTAATATTTTAATAATGATAATTATATATTGTAGTTTGTTAAAAAAAAAGTAAATGTTATTAAAGTAATAATGCTTACTAACAGACAATGCTAACTCTGTTAACTGTCCCACTGAAACTCTCCACCAGGTGGAGACTACTATCATTGGTCTAAAACAAATAATGGCATGCAAGAGAAATCAGAGCACTCCGGTAATAGCACTAAAAGCACATGAATTCTGTGAAAGTACAAAGACTTTAGTCCATCACAGTAATTATCTATTTCTGCAAAGAACAGAAAAGACTCACTCCCATGGCAGATTTCTCAGGTTCATCTTTAGCTTGGCACCAAATTAAGGCTTCTACTGGGAGGATTGCGCCTCGCGTACATGAACGTCTAAACTAATCTGTTCAGTTGCCACAACTACAGCATTTTCAGTCACCAGATTTCATCGACGTGGAAATGGGTGCTCAGGGGCTACACCACCCCCGGATTTTACGGCTATTTAGATAAAACTAGTATGATCCCCTGCCTGGATGATAACCCTACTAGTGCTGGACGATATGGCCAAAATTTATATTGCAATATATTCCTTAATTTCGATCGATACAATATAATTTCAATATCGATATAAATACTTTGAAGGCCTCAAAAAACTGCCAAGAATCCCTACAATGGACATCTGTAACTACTACAGACTAAAAATTTAACTGAAGTCTTTGAAACCTCCTCACACAAAAACTATAATACTTCAGAAATAAAAAAAATAAAAAATAAAAAAAATCAGTGCTCACTTTTATTTGCATATAGCCTTCATATACAAAAACATGACATCCCTGTCAAACATAAACCTCTAGACATTATTAATATAAATAACTTTCACTTTCACAACAGAGGCTTTTTTTTTTTATTCTTATTCTCGACTAACATCATTTTTCTAAAGCCCTCGTTTTCCACCGTACTAAACGGCATCATGTCCTTAGCCAAAAAGTTTGTTACAGCTTTAGTGATGTCTGTATGACACTTGGACTGTCTGTCACATGGCATGAACGCAACCACCGGTGACTGGGGTTCTCTTTGGCTGACGCAGATGCTGGCGATGTTTTAGGGACAGGTTGGCTTGAACGTTTTTGGTGCCTCGTTTTTTGACTCTCCGAATATTCTATGTAGTGGAACTGCTTGAGGTGGTGAAACAGATTTGATGTATTACCGCAGCTAGTCGGCACCACTCTCCGGCACAATCTGAAACCTGAAGTTTATCAGACTTTCGAAAGCCGAACCATGTCCACATCTTATCAACCGCGTCTTCTGTCTTTTCGCTTGTGGAAGCTTGTTCGCTTACTTGTGTATTGCCATCAGGGGCACTCATTTTGCATCTAAAATGTCCCACGCTGGAGCTGAGCCTAGCCTATCTGGCTGCGTGCCTGTGATTACGTTATCACGCACTGAAGTAGCCCGGCTACCGAGGCCGATTGTGTCAACTTAGCTTGAATGGCGCAAACTGACGGCGCCGTGTAAAAAAATGCTTGTCAACGACATATTCTGTAAATAATATATCAAAAAAGTGATATCACCATTATTGAAACATTTCTTATGCGATAAATACTGATACAAATTATTGTCCAGGTCTACACCCTACATATTTAAAAGATGGTTCTCCAAGGGTTCCTTAGAACCAAACATTTTGGTGCTGCATAATTCATTAATTACTTAATTAATACATTTCTCACGAATCATTCCGCCATAAAGCATAAAATGTGCAGACATTGATATGTTGAACTCATAGTTCTATACAAAATCATTCTATTAACTAAAGAACCATCTTCAGATGTGTATGTTACACCATACAAAATATATTATAAAACAAGACGTTCCTGCTTTGTGGTCATACTAACTACTAGAGGTTGATGATAATTAGAGCAGATATTCAGTATTTTACAGATCCCTTTATCAGGACCTGCTTCCTGTTAATTAAAAATAAGGTGAAAAGCTCAAATGCGCTTGGTCATATAATCTTACTTAATGCAGACAAATGTGATCCGTGCATGCAGCTCTAACCCTAAAGGAAAAATCACTTTTAGCAAAACTTGTTACTGAAACACACACAATGTTGTGTAAACCCTCGCTCCTATTTCAGTGGTCTGACCACATTCAGGATCAGTGTTTTCAGTAGAGACAGCTAGTGACAGCTAGCTATAGCTCACTACTTCTCAGTGTCTGTGACCATTACAACATGTTTTACTATACATCAGCCAAAACATTAAAACATCTTTTTTGTATCTACACTCGCCGTCTATTTTATCAGCTCCACTGACAATAGCTCATCTACTCCTGCAAGGTTTGTGTTGGTCATTATGCAGCCCTACGTCGCTGCCCACAGGACACCTTAGGTTGGACAATTCTTTGTTCAATACTGAGACAATGCTGTGCTGAGAATGTTCCAACACCCACATAAAACCTGGTCTGTGGTGGTCCGGACAAAAAATGAATTAATTCATTAAAATAGATAAAGAGTGTAGAAACATTAAGGTGGTTTTAATGTTACGGCTAATAAAAAAAATAGCAAGTGACCGTACAAAAGTAAATAATCCACTGATCAGTATAATATTACAACCACCTCAATGTTTCAACACTCTTAATTTGTTTCATTAGCTCTGCATACCACAAATGTGCATCTTGTAGTTCTACAATTACAGATTGTAGCGGAATTATGTTTTTGAAAGATTTTGATCTCAGTGACAGAAACATACAGTTAGCAGGAGTCTTTCTGCAGCTTGGTTTATCTATGATATTCTGTGCATGTGTGTGTGCGCATGTGTGCGTGTCGTTTAACTGCCAGAGATGACCTCCGTGTTTATCAGAAGGAGATTACACACCCAGGCATGTTTCTGTGTTTAACGGTCTCCAGGCAAAAACTAAGACTGCACAGCACCATTAGGGTCATGAGTGCCAGTGTTTAAATACTGAAATCACTTATCAAGTATCAGTTACATTTCAAAACTGATAAAATAAACATGGCAATAAAAAGTAACACGTACCACTCTGGAGCATAAAGTCTGTTGCGTTGGAACTTCCAAAGCTCAGCTGCTATTTAGCATTCTGCATTCACATTTCCACTCACATTGTATATGGATCACAAAAAATGCTTTCTATTTGCCCTCAAGTTAAAAGTGGTTAAGATCTCTCTCTCATTGTGGCTTGAGCTCTTAACGCATCTTTACACCTGTCTTTCCATGGAAAAGTAAAATTGGAAAATTATCTTATCAATGATAATGCAGAGCCCAACCAACCCCCAAGAAGACGCATCAAACCCTACACTTGTTAAGTGGGCTCATTAGTGTTGAAGAGGCAGGCTACTTTAACCAAAAGGTAAGCCTGCAGTCATAGATTATTTTTGGGCAGCTGTCTTTTGTTTTCTCATCGCTGTGGTTAACTGAATGTACATTCATTAGCTTTTACGCAAATATCATAATTAGTCAGAACACACACACGGTTACTAATAAATGATTTATTCACAGTCTAATGAACATCCTGTGTGGATAGGCGCTCAAAATGTATTTAAAAATAAATAAATCAAAAATAAAAATTCCCATAATACGCCCTTGTTTTACAGCTGCACAACATTAGGAAAAAGAAAACTGACATTCTAATATTGTTTGTTATGAGTATACTGTATATTGATATGATAAATGTTTCAGAAGACATTTCATGCATGAATGATATTGCTTATTGTTTCAACGCATCAAACACAAAAGTGGATGACTAGCACAAACCTTAATTAGCATAATAAATGCAACACTTCTTAGGTTTTTTTTTTTTTTTTTTTTTTTTTTTTAAACACTGTACAAATCCAGACGCTATGCACCAAAATGTAATAAGAATTCCTGTTCATGGCAACCTAGCATTTGGACGCTAGCGATTACACTGAAGACTTTGGTAGTTTCCATGTGTGTATAAAAACAGCTAATCTTTTATTTTCCTTCACAGTTAACTCCAAAACAGGACATAAAGCCAAGTGAAGAGTTTCACAAAGATTTGAATTAAAGAACAAACTGGCTAAACCATTGGCAATGCTTTGAAAAGCATCCTGTTGCAATGTTTCAAAATTCCAGCTAAGCTAGATTTGTTTTGACTTTTTTTACATTGGTAACAACAGCTGTCTGAATAACATTTAACACCAATTTGATTATACCTTACATTTTAGCTGTCAGTCTATGGTTAGTTCCGTGGGCTCTGGATTTAAAAAAAAAAAAAAAAAAAAAAAACACCTTCCTGTCCCATTACACAGTAGATAGTGCTGAAAGTAAAGTTACAAAGCTATCTTTAGCATGCCTGACAACCTTTGTCCATTTCCCATCACACAACAGGACCATGATCCCCACACAACGCTAGTGTTAACAGTAACCATCTATACATTTAATACCTCAGCAGAGAGCATGAACAGATCACTGGACAAAGAAAAATCATAACTTGCATTATTATAACTGTACTGTCTCACTACCAACTGGAAAAAAGATCTACAGGCTCGTCTTCTGAGCAAAACAGAGCATGCTAACATAAACCAACAATCAAATAACCTATTAAAGATCTAAAAGATCATTTACTGTATTTTGCACAACCAAGGCATCTACAGGCTTATACATTTAAATAGCTGAACAAAACATGCATAAGCTTCAACAGGCTCTGGGTGGCTTCAGCTTTATATAACTACGGAGGTGTGTGTGTGTGTGTGTGTGTGTGTGTTATGTAAGGCTTTGTTATTGGTGTGCAGTGGGAGGCGTGTGCTAGCAAACACTGTAAGCACGCGTGTCACAAACAACAGAGGACGTTAATAATATTTACACGGTTTAAACGGGAAATAACCGGACCAGCATGCAATTAAGGCGATTTAAGTCGTATCGGATGTGAGAATAAGCAGAATAAACCAAAAACAACGTGGAAAAACACGCATGACACCATTTTCACAAACGACTAAATGTACCGAAAATAAACTGTGATGTCACATTACTGAGAGAAAACAAGGTCAAATAAACAAATTAAAATCAGCGTCTAAAACAGACACATCAACCTCGACGAAGCTTTTGTTTACTCGGTCACGTCGCTTCCTTCGTGGCTACAGACAACTAGCTTAGCTGTAGGCTACACTACTGCTAAATCACCGCCCAAAATCTCAACTTTTCCTTCCCTTTTCTTCACTTTATTTTGATGGCCTTTGTTCTACTAGATCACACTCTGCAACAGAGGACACAAATGCACCATCTCTTGATATCTTCGTCTAAAAAACAAAGCTAAGACGTACTGCTAACAAACAGACCATCATGAAAGGGTTAAATATTTAAACTGTTCCTACACGTGTAACTTTATCCACACGGGCCTGCACATATTTATACACATAGCAAGTCCTCTATGGGACAATTTATCTCAGGAGTAACTGGGATCGTATTAACTGATGTCAGACCTTATTTCTGTGCCAAAACGACCCGATCTCTAACGTCTAATCGAGCACATTAACTAATTGTTTAGGAGTTAGCAAAACTAGCTTAGCATAGCAGAGGCACATGGTGCTTAAAACCGAAGCAGCAGATTCAGAGCAAACAAAAACCTCTATCATCAACCCAGCGTTAAAAAGGCATCACAACTCAAACTAAAGCTTAAGTGATCCATTATAAACCTAAACTAATGGCATATGCATTAAAAACTGAGCCACAGCTGGCTTATGAACCAGACCATTTTAAATACTGCGGAGTTGCATTTAGTCAAATTAGCAGCAGTATAAACTAAACTTGCACCATGGAGCCGCTGCAAGCCCTGCACTCTTACAGAAAAAGAAGCAATGCAAACAATATCTGCATTTTAAACCCAAGCAAAAGCCTAAAGCGTTGCAACCTCTTCAAAAAGGTGCTGTCCAAAGAAAACTAATATGTAAAAAATAAAACCAACTTATATAAATTTAAACAGAGCTGCATTATAACCTGTCATTTCCCATTACAGTATTTACTAGAGCTGCACCCTTTGTCTATATACACTCTGAAAAAGCTTAAAGCCTGCACTTTCCCATTATGGCTGGGATATAAACTCTACACTTTCCAAAACTACTGCTTCATGCACTCTTCACTGTTTGTGCATTTTAATGCATCAGTCTCACCATCGGCCTGAACAGCAGCGGAGTTCCACTGTTCCACTTCAGCCGCCATCGCACTGCTCTAACCGGCCTTCTAACGGAGCTCTGCCCGGGGACGGCGGAGATCTGGAGCCTGCACTCCTACACTGATGCCTGCCGCGAAAATGCACGAAATATTAATTCCAGGTAAACACGCTGTGCATAATAAGGAAACAAGAGTGCACCAGCATTATCATTACAGCTGCACTGCTCTGAATGAATTCGAGCTGCTCACCACTGTTTCACAGGAGCGTGTTAGCGTTAGCTTCTTTTCGCCCAAAAATAAAAGGGACGTTTAGATCACAATGTAGAAAAATATAATCCTCTTTAAAAAAGGTGTAATTTGATTTAAATCGCTGTAATCCCAATAGCAATACTCTTGCAGGGCGTAGAATGAAGTGCAGGAGGTGCAGGTAAACACTACTGTTTTTAACTTTAGTGCGCGTCACGTGACTTTAACGAAGCGGGGGATAGGCTGCTGGAGGGGCGGAACCGATACTGCGTTGTCCAATCAGATTTTAAGAACCATCGCTATAAGAGTTTAAATCACAGCGCGATGGACTGAAACATTAGATGCATCATGTGAACTGTAATATTTTAATGAACACATAGGGCAGAGGCTGAAAAATTGTAACACACACCTACACCATGCATTGCAAAAAATAAATAAATAAAAATAAAGAGTTAGAATGCTGATGTGTTGCTCTGGAAACCTGATCTCTTTCTCCAAGCACATTTTAAAAACTTATACATCATTAAAAGTGCTATAGAATGGAACACTGTATATACACCGTTGTAGTTAAATAAGAAGAGTGTGCTACATAAAACTGACATTCCGTGACCCTCATACACTGTTGTTCCTACTTCAAATACAAATCCAGAGAAACAGGTCATTTTACACACACTCTCAACAATGACAACAGAGCAACAGGAACGAAATGAGCATGTGTCACCAGGCTTTCTCCTGGAGATGTACATTTACCCAGACTTAAGCTCCAGCTGTTTATGGAAAAAAAGGTACAGCTCAAAGAGTAGAGTTAGTGACCAGTGCTCTTCAGCATCACAGTGTCTTGGGCACAGTGAAATGAGCACTGCGGAACACTGCAGTAACCTTAAGTTACTAAACTACACTAACTACTGATTCTAAAAGTGATCATTTTGCATCATGGTCATAGAGGTACAGGTGGTATTGAAACAACTTCCATAACTTGCCAAATACCTTTACCAAGCTTTTGCACTTCTGTTTGCCTTCATTGTGGACTACTAGAAAGAGAAATGGTACAACTTAGAGTAACGTACCAATTTATGATGAAGGCTGAGGAAGCAGGCCCCCATGGATAGAGGTGGACTAAAAACACACTCTTACCACAAGAACTAAAGGACTGACTGAATCAAATATGTTGTTTTATTCTGACTGATATCTTATCACCTACCCATTAATGTCAAAATGTCACATTTTTTTTCAAAATTCACATTTCTTGTTTGTTGGATTTAGCTCTGTAAACATCATGCCAGAGTAACAAAGTATAATGTGTCATTAGAATTTACTTAGTTAGTATAACTGACTGAAATTGGTTTTGACAAAATTTAAAGGCATTTGAAAATTTGGAGTCACTTTCACATAAGATGTTAGATGGGCAGGTTAATATAGTGGTGTACGTATTTTGCCCTTTGAAATTAAATTATACTATAAAATGTATTGAAAATTTATGGAGTGTTAACTAAATTATGTTTTAGAAATGAGGTTAAAAATACCTTAAAAACCAAATAATTTAAATTACAAATATATTTATGTTAAAACAGCAAAAAAAATTACAGTGTTGGAAATGTCCTGCTGTTATTTTGCTGGGGTTTATATTCCACAGTACTATTCATGGCACAGTAGGCCCTAGGGGAATAGATAATCAGTGCAAACAGACTCGGTTTTCATGGTTTTCTTTTGACTTCAGCAGAGCTAACCTTGTTTATAAATGGCCCAAATACAGACATGTTTCTTGTCCACATGGAATAATAACACATTGTTACTGTTTTAACCTATACACTGTTTTAATGGTTGCTCTATTATGCTCTATTCATCTTTGAGTCTTATTTGATTACTGCCTAGTTCATCTTCTCCTGAACTACAGCCGAAGGCTAAAGCTGCTAAACCCACAGTTAGTACTGTAAAAAAGTAAACAGACAATCTACAATCTACAGGATTGTCTGGAGCATACTGATAGGAGTGTGTTTGAGCAAACCAAAAACCTGGCAGATCTCGCACCAGGTTCTGCAAATACGTTTGTGTTCCCACCAGAATTAAATACAACAGCGATAAACCCTGGTTCAACACCAAATGTGGACAGATTTGATCTTCTACAGGACAAGAGGGGAGCAGATGATCAGTGGTATTGTTTAATTATTAATTAATTTAGTTTTTACCACAAAGAATGTAGCTCTGAAGTAATCTGATTATTTAGTCTGATGTAAGGAGCCAATATGCCCACATCAAATGACAACCACAGAACCTGTAAACCTTTTCACAGTCACTGTCTTATTTATGTTGTCAGACAGTGATATTGCACTAAGCTGGTCTCGACAAGGATTTCTGATGCAACCTTACCCTAAGACTGCTGTTCAAGTGGTATTGCCAACTGGGAAATACCTGTAAACTGCATTGTTGTATTTACAACTGCTAAACTCCATATTTTAGAAGATGCATGAACTAATAGGCTATCATGCAAATTTTGTCTGAATGTAAAATGAATGTAAATCAATGTTATTATTTTGAAATTTTAAACATTTTTAATGGTGTGATGAAAAACAGCTTTGAATGCCATTATTTTTGGGCTTGAATAAGTTTTGCTGTTAGAATAAGTTGGTTTGAGGTTCATCTAACACTTGAGCTTACAAAATAGCAGCCCTTAAAGGTGTAGTGTGTAAAATTTTGTAAAATCTATTACCAAAAATTCAAATATGGTAATGAAAAAGATGTTTTCATTAGCGTATTGTGGCACCATGTTTCTACAGTAGCCCAGAATAAGCAAATAAAAAAACAGGAGTAGTTTACATGTTTTCGCATTACATTTGGTGGTGCTATAAAACTGGATAGAAGATGCAGAAATCTAAAGAATCAGTGGGTTCTTCTGGGGGTGGTTATATATTTAGTTTTGTGGGAAGTTTGAGAACCCAACTGTTGACAAAGACAGGATCATAGTTATTATATTAGCAGAAGAAGAAGCAAGGCGGAGCAAGTCCTCAGTGCCAGAGAAGCAAAAGCTTGATAGTCACTGTAGGTTCAGAGTGAACCTGAAACAGAGTGAGCGAGGCACATTCAATTAGTTGCAATCTGCAACTTAACCACTAGATGCCACTGGGTCATGTACACTACAAAATTAAGATGGCGACAGAAATTCTCTCCAGTAAAAATGATGGGACCAAGTGGCTTATAAAAGGGTTTATAAAAAGCTTGTACTGAAAAAAATGGCATATCTGAATAAAAAATACATTTCTTTGAGCATTTCTACTATTTTGCCTTACAACGCTGTCCATATACATGTTTCTACAATAGATTTTAATTCAGATTTTTAGATTCAGTAGATTTTAAACATTTGTCTTGGTTATATAACTGGACAGCTCATTTAAACTATATCAAACAATGGTTCATCAATGACAGTGAGTGTTCCCGGTTGGATATAAAGTGAATAAATTATTCACACTCGGTATGGACTGAGATTAAAAGATACTTGAAAACAGATAAACTAGGGATAATATTTGCTTCAGTCTGTGGGAAATCAGAATTTACCCCTGGTATCGCTGATGCAGGATTCAAACAATGGGAAGACAGTGGAATATCATCTATAGCTAATATGTGGCGCAGTGATCATCTCATGTCTTTTGATGAACTTAAACACAAATTTAATATCCCTCAACACGACTTATTTCAGTACCTTCAAATTAGGAAATTCAGTTATGCCTCAGGGTTATAGTCTAAATAAATGAGAACAGTTTTAAGCTCTAGACAAAAACACTATTTCTGAATGTTACAACCTTTTAAATAAAGCAAACCCACAAAACATCAAGTCCAGTAGAACTGGATGGGAAATGGACCATAACATGGCGATCCCAGACAGCAAGTGGGATGATATAATAGCCCATATACATTTTAATCTTAGTTCTAATCAGTTTACAGAAAGGCAGTTTAAGATTGTCCGCAGGCTGTTTATAACTCCAGATAAACTAAAAAGGCTAGATCCATCTAGATCCGATATATGTGCGAAATGTCACACAGATAAGGGGACATTGCACTGTACTTGGACTTGGGCTTATATTAAAACTTTCAGGAAAAGGGTCTGTTTGGAAATTAAGCATTTTTCACATATACATGTGCCACTGGACCCATTAGTCTTAGCTCTAGGAGCATTGATCTCTGGGTTTTCTTCTGAACAAGACTTACTGATAAGGGGCCTCCTTGCAGCTGCGAGAAAATGCATTATGGTTAACTGGCTATCATCTGTACCGCCAGGCATTGCACAGTGGTATAAGACATTGTATAATATTCTCCCCCTCGAAAGACTAAGTTATTTATGAAGTAAAAAGATTAAGACGTTTTATTGAGTCTGGGGTGGATTCTTGGGCCACATCCAACCTGCTATCAGACATGTGCTGCACAGTTGAGGTGGGGGGAAAATGACTGAACTGAACTGCCGTGTTTGTGTTTGTATTTTTTCTTAAATTTATTTATTTATTTATTTATTTATTTATTTATTTATTATTATTATTATTATTATTATTATTATTATTATTATTATGCTGTATACAGAGCTGTAAACTGCCACTGTACTGTTCTATGCACGATACTTTGTACATCCTTTATTAACATTTAATAATAAACAAGGCTGGAGAGGGAAAAAAAAGAGGTCTCCGGCATCAGGCAGTCGATTAAAAAAAAAAAAACTTTTAGGCCAGCTAAAACATTATTAAACAATGTCTCAGACAGTGAGCTTTTAAAGGTATTAAATTCTTCAGTTTTTATAACAACAGCTCATTTACGTCTTTGTTTACATATTAAGCATTTAATTATGAAGAATAGAATTTCCCTGAAGAAATTATCTCTAAACTGCTAAACTGCCACAGTGAAACCACTCAACGTGCCAGCTTTGCCCTGGTATTCTGCAGCTCCACCAAGCACTCGAAAAAAAAAATTCCAGTTTTTTAACACCAATTATTCTGTAGGTTAGTCAGAAAAAGGCGATCTGTTAAATCTCAAGGACCAGGGAAGCTGTTGTCTGGATGTGTGTGTGAGTTGTGATTTGCAAATGTTTGGTAGTCTCTGATAGTAGTATGCAGTATATCAGCTAAATGCTGATTCACCATGTTTAATTTGGAATTATAAATAAGCTGTAGCAGTTTAACAGTCTTTATGAAAGTCCACTTAGAAGATTGTACAGTATAAAAGTACAGCATAAAAGTACAGTATAAAAGTATTGTAGATCTATTTGGGACACCAAGCCTTTGATTTTGGCTGTTTTTGGTGAGTGTTTTAAAAAAAAACTTGTAAAGATTAAATTAAATGCTAAGTGGCTTGCTGTGCAGTAAAACTAATGTCTTTGTTTTCTCCTTATTTCATTGCAATATTTATGTGTTCTATCTGCAGAACTATGGAAATCAGTTGTTGTTTTTGTCTAGGTTTAATTATTATTTATTTGCAGCAGTTTGTTCAGTTTTTTGGTCAGTTGTATTAAATTGCAACATAGTCTTTTTTTCATTTAAAGAAATCTGCTAATTCACTGGATTTTTTTAAAAACATTTTTATTGTAGCTCTGGCTTGGTGTGGGGTGTGGGTTTTATGAGATGGCCAACCATGGCAAATAGTCTGACACTAGGGTGAGGGCAAACAGCCACTGTCCTAGGAGAGTGTGTGTGTGTGTGTGTGTGTGTGTGTGTGTGTGTTTGTGTGTGTGTGTGATGATGTCATGCTGTGTGACAGCCACTGACTCCCACTATTCACACACACATCACTCGCACTACTGTTTCTACATCAGCTGCATTGTGTGCGATTTGAACTGAAATTAATTGAAGTGAGGGCGACACATAAACTGCAGGAACCTAAAACCGTCTAGTTCTGTATAATTTATGAATGCATATGAATATGTATTAATTCTATCCACATCATCTATGCTAGGGCACATGTGATTTTTAGGTTTAATTAATTAATTAAGTTTAATTTAATTTCATAAAACAGTGGTACAAGTACTAAAACTGACTTGGTGGAACCACTTCAAATAAAATAATTAAAAGATATTGGGAACAAATGTTTGCTTTTGGATTTTTCTAATATTCAAAAAACAGGTTTTAATGACATCATCAGTAAGTCACATAAGATCTACGCACTAATACCATCATAATAACTGTGGTATTGGGGTTTTCTTTTTTCATTCTGTTAAATCGGGATGAACTTATAGTAAACAAAAGCAAAATCAGGTTAAAAAAAAATCATTGTCTGACACAAATTACCACAACTACTCCTGAACCAATTATCATTTGGTCATGAGTTCCACTAAATATTAGAAGTGAACAGTACATATTGCAAGAAACTGGTATGGAATTAACACAATGCTCCACCACTTTACCAGGCATCCTGAGTTAGCAACCATGCCATCTGCGGACATGCAACACTATAGAGTTTTAATACAACTACTGGGTGAGGTAAAAAAAGACACCCGTGCATAAAACTTTCAAGGTAAAATTCAGTCATGCAGTATCAGAAACTCCATAAGAAACCATATGTGAGATTACTTAACAACTCAAGACAATTTTATTTAAGCAGTTTAGGCATGCAGTTAACACCATGCAAATTGTTATTGCATAAGCTTAATTTACTTGTTAACTACAAACAAAGTGTTAACTAAAAGTGTTGCAGCTCCAAAAAGCAAACTTTAGACATCAAACATTACATCTTTAAACATTGTTCTGTTCCAGGTAGTCAGGAAGCAAACAGATCAGTCTGTTCCACATTTCAGTCTGCACAAAACAGAGGTAATTTACATTTAGCAGTCTAAAAGTCACAATAGTAAAAACAGCCTGCGTTGTTCTAGCAGATAAAAGTTGAAAAATGATGTATAGCTGTTTTGGTATATACATTAAAAGTGGACCTGAGGGGAAAATAAAATATAAAATTGTTGAATATGGACCTTTTACAAGTAAATATTAAGTTGACTTGGGCTGTGTCTGAAACATCATAAATGCTGCCAACTTATATAGTATTCTGAGGCAGGGTGCCAGTGTCATGTCTAAATCTAATGTCTAATGTATAAAATGCTACCTGCTAAGGTCCCTCTGTTTAATTGGTTTTTAAGGGGGAACGTAGATGTACCCTTTATTCATCTAAACATTCCATAATACTCTGTAACACGGCTGTGTTTAGAAAAAACACCAATGAGCACAAATACTGGCACAGCCAGGGGCACTTCTAAAACACTTACTTATTAGGCAGGCATTGAGTGAGCTGCCTTCCATTTTGGACACAGCCTTGGCTGTTGCCTATGGAAATTTCAGCAGTTGTTTTTATGACGGTTCCATAGTAACAACAGAGTCCTCACTGCTCTGGTTGGTGGAAACATGATGGTTGCAGTGTATAGTGGGGTCTTCTGACTTGTGAGTCAGATTTCGGCGTGGGCAGTCCACACTGTCATGCACCAGCCAAGCTTCATTCGCTTTGGCACTCACATCTGCCTCTGCATGATCATCATCATCTTCCTCTCGAATAACCCTACAACGACACACTTCAATACCGGAGTCACCTGTCAGAGTACGGAGGCGGAAGCTGTTCTCCTTCAGGTCCTCCTCATTGCCACGCCCCTCGATCTCCAAAACATAGACACTGGAGGAGAAAACTGTGTGTTTGACCTGAGAGGACATGACTCTGGGACTCTCCTCATCACCACCTTCTGCATTAAAGTTATACTCCACCGGTGGCATTACAGAGTCAGACTGTTCACGGGTGGTCTCCTCTGCCAAGGGGGGCGGAGCCAAGCCCAAACCAGAAATTACAGAGTCACTTGGTGTCGTGGCACTGCTGGTTAGCATCTCATCTGTTGGAGCGGAGGAGGAAAAGAGAGAGCTAGACTCAGATGAGCAGGAGCTAAAAGTCCCCAAGCTGTGTGAGGAGGGCATAGTGCCAGAACGCAGGCCAAAGGCAGCGCTGTATGAGGGTGGAAGACCTCTGGACTCAGCAGCTGCCTCCTCATAGGATGGTAGCTTGGAGGGAGCAAGATAACCTAGAAAGAAACAGAGTTATGGAGAATATAGTAGTCATAGCACCCATATGACACCCATGCAGAAAAACTGTGTTATCGGCCCTTATGAGGGATCACCCTTGGGTGGACCTGTTATAATTGCATAATTACCTGATCGGACTTATTTTAGCTGGGTACAAACTTTTTTCTTAGTTGTTAGTTTTCATAAACAGAGTGTGAACTGGGTGTGTTTATATCAGTTTGGTTGATGCTAGTACATCAAAATAAAAGAGCCAAAAACACACTGAGATATATTATAAGTCTTACAGAAACAGTAAGCTCTAAACTCCTAAATGGTGCTACAACATCTTTAGATGGCAGCGGTTAGTAATGTTTGTTTATTTGAGCTTCAGATGGTTCTGTTCTTAGCTAGACGTCTGCACAGGCATGACATGGCTTTATACACGTTTATAATACCAACAGTATTTGTATTTTAATTATTGAGTCAACAGAATCTACCCTGCAACAGTTAGCCCCACTGTGCTAAAGTTCCTGTAACTCGATCTGATCTTCAGGCTCAGAACTGTCCTTTGCCAGTTTAGATCTACAAAGCAACAGTTACGATGAAAAATAGCTAACCGGACAATTAAGACACTTAAATTATTAATCACGGTTATTTCAGACAAAATACTATGATTGTGATGGGTCTTGTGATCTAAGGGGATCTATGATCTATGTTTAACCTGTTTGCTGGTTCAGAAGTCTGTTGACTTTAACTTAAACACATAACAGGTTAAGTGTTTCTGCACATCGCACATGTATCATGCACATGCACATGTGTGTGTGTGTGCGCGCGCGTGTGTGTGTGTGTGTGTGTGTGTGTGTGTGTGCGTGTGTGTGTGTGTGTGTGTGTATGTGTGTGTGTCTTACTGAGCTGGAGGTAAGGTGGTGTGTATCTGCAAGCTCTCTGATACACCATCAGCTCGATCTCTCTCTGCCTCTGCTGCTGAAGACGATGTTTCACCCGTCTGTGTCTGAACACACAGCAGCAACTGAACACAATCAGAACAGTCCAAAGCAACCAGAACCCTGCACAGACATATTTATTTGTATCAGGCATACATATGCATTTGTAACTATAAGTACCTGTAATAATATACGATAATAACTTGTACCCATAATATTAAGTATGTGATTGAATGTTTAATGGTGAATGGCTATCATGGCTGCCAAATGTGCATATATTAGGTGCATATATTTGTAGTAATATCATGTCCCATAGATGCAATGTAAAAATAATATAAAGGAAATAAAATCATATTTTGTGTTATGAGGAACATGCATTAATATATTCATTCACTCCTCCATGCATCATGCATTCACCCATTCATGCTTTCAGCAGGTGTGTTTGTGTGTGTGTACGTGCACTCACACCACAGCTCGTAATAGATGTAGCAGCCTGTTTCTCCACAGCAGAGACCTGCCTCACACACACATGCCGGGCTGCTGATCCCAGGGCATGAGGTCAGGCTGGAGGTCAAGAGATTCTGATGATTCCCAAAAGAAATGCATTTTAACAGAAACACCTTTTTAAACACCATTGTACAAGTTGCATTATTGGTTAAAGGGATTGTGGCTCCTGTATTCAGCAGCCAAACATGAAATTACAAATATAAGCGTGTTATTTGATGCTTCTAATCAAATAAATACACTTCTTATCTTAGTAAATATTTTCTTAATTCTGTTGAAGTAAACAGTCATGGCATCTTTAATGACAGAAAAACATAATTCAGACCATCAACTTCTTAACCAAAACCACTTGAATATAATTTTTGACGGAACTACTACCTCCTTAACCAAATGTAAGCACTTATGAGGAGGACCTGAGGGTAGCAAATGTTTACTCAACTGTCTTTGTGTAATATAAAATCAGTCGTTTCCTTTCTCTTTGTCTTTTATCGGGTTTGTTTTTGCTTGTTTTCCCTTTCACAGACTGCCGCTTTTGTTCGTTTTTGCAACGACAGCTTCCTAGCAATAACCAGTCTGTTTTTTTGGTAAACTACACAATTGCCTACAGTGGCATTTGGCAGGCAGGCAATATGTGGTCAAATAATGTGTCAGTTGTTGTTTAGGCTGCCCCTAAACCTGCCCCCAGCCTTGTCCCCACCCTAAATTAAAGCTAATTAGTCAAATCTTAGCAGCCTTATAGCTTAGGCTATTTTGCCCAAAGTCACATCTATGTTTGTGTGGAATTTATAAATTGGTGGGAGCTAAATTTTTACCTATTTCCTATGCAGAAGACACCTACGCTTACATCCGCTCATCTCCAACCACAGTCACATGCTCATTATTCATTCAAATAATGGAATAATAAAAAAAATAGGTAATTTAGCCTATTAGCCAATGAGTTTAGTTTTGTTGTGTAGTCTCAAATATTTTCACATCAGTGCTAAAGATCAATAAACCTGCCTATTGAAGCTAGAGCTGTTCCTTTAGCAGGTTCCATTAAAACACATTTTATGTTAATTTAATTTTGCTATAAAAATAAAAGGTGTTGTTTTGGGTCCTGGAGATAATAGAGAGGCATTAGTCACAACAGGAGGTAAACAGCTAGCGTCAGTCATTCAGGCTGATATCTAGCTGTGCTAATGCAGAAGTAGGGACAGGGGACAGGGGACAGGTTGGGACTGCAGGCAGACCAGTCCAACACATAGACACTGCTCAACGTGTGATGAAGACATCCATCCCAGATGCCTTCAAGAACAGAGAGGTCAATGGAACTTCCTTTTGACACAGTAAAGTTTTAACTGGCATTTGTGGGTGTAACTATGTAGTACTAAGTTCTGTACAAAGGTTTGCTAAAGTAATCCTGGGACCATATGGTTGTATTACCAGATTAATCATGGTTCTTGATGGTGCCATCAGAGAGTTAGCAATTAAATATAAGCTTTCCATGCTGACATTTTTAAAAGTTTCTGCATCTTTTAAATATGTTAAGCATTACAGAGTGTGGAATACCCAAATTATATCCAATTCATTTTTTTGAGGAACATTGTTTTTAAACATTTCAACATTCTGCATATTTGGTGTCAAACAGCTGGTCCTCTGTCCATATTTGCTCCTAAAGAACTAGGCCTTTCCCGAATTCTGCTTTTCAGGTTTTACCTCTTTGCTTGCACAAAATTGCTCTCATCCTAACTTTTTTTGGAATGTGTTGCAGGTCTGAATGGCAGAACTGGATGTATATTTACACATGAAATGAAGCCTGTGTGCTCATATATTTTGCGGTGTTATACAATTTAAATTCTTTCTTTTTATTTGCATTTCTCATACTGACCCACTTTTCCTGATTTAGCCCTGTTCAATGATAAGTGTTAGCTATTCCATCTGCAATCATGCATAAGTGGCCCCTCGGTGGTCTAGGCCCCGCCCTGCTCTTCCTAAAGATAATTGGGTTTTATAAAGCTTTCTTCAACGAAATGGTTGATTTAACATGCAAATATAAATTACTGAATGTAATATATTATAAATATATGGGGATATATATATATATATGTATATATATATATATATATATATACATGGTATTAGTTGGTTTTACCTTGTTCACAGTTCCTATATCTGCATCCTCCGGGGCTACTGTCACCTACGATTAAACCAGTCATCCACAAAACCCATGTAACATTAAAGAAATGTTAAAAGATGTTCTTCTAAATAAAGGCACAATAACATTTTAATGCCACCAACAAACACACACACGCGCGCACACACACGCGCACACACACACGTGCACACACACACAGAGCGCCCACACACACACACAAACACACACACAAAACCCTTCAGTGAATGGGAGCTTTGTTAAAAAGCTTTACAGGCACTTCAAATACACTTTTTTCTTCCGTTTTATACCTGACTTGAGGCTAATGCAGCTAACAAATATAGGGTGTGTATTTTAAAAAACAAAGAAACAGGCGAAAACAAATGTACAGACAAAAGTTGGTTTATAGATTATAGTATGTCATACAGAAACCTCATAAACAAGTCTGTTTTAGATTACTTAACAACCCATGGTTTAAAGTGTGTGTAAGATGGTGCAGGTATGCAGTAGCACAGTGCTAATTTGTAGGGTATAAGCTTATTCTGGAGCCTCGAAGCTCCAGTGCAAAACACAGTCTTTCTTTTCTAAATCTTTAAACGTATCTTTATCTTTAATTCCCTCTTTAACCCTAAACCTGGAGGAACCTGGTGTCTGAACTGCAGATACTTATGCTTTTACATTCCTGTTGTGGCCACATTATTTTTAAAAACAGCAGTGTGGCATTGATTTAATCCTTTACATTTTATCTGTACTTTCTCTTCAGAATGAATAAACAACAGCTCAGAAACAATAAAGTAAATGATGTATAAAAAGATGTAGCAAAAGATGTATATTAAAATAAATACTAGACCACAGATGCATAATCCATATGCATGTAACACTTTTCAAAAACCAAAAGATATTTTCAACTCACATACAGTAGGAACATGAATTGATTTACTAAATAGAGAGAATACATAAACTCACCTCCATCCTGTTTACTAAGGAACACTGAACACTGAAGTCCAGCACTGAACTGAAACTCAGTCTCCTCCATTATTCACTGTAATAAGCGCATCAACATTCCCCATCCCACCACCCAGTACTCAGACCACACCCACTGCAGTCTGATTGGCTCAGTTTGTGTTATTGCAGCCTGGATTAGATGATGTGCATGTTTTCTAACATCTTTTTTTATTAGATGTATCAGATGTAAACAAAGTCATTCAGAGGTAATAGTTTACATTAGAGAAACCTGCTGATTTCTTCACACTGCAATGTCTACACAACACAGTATAGCCAATATAGTTACTCTCCAAAACTACCAGCATTTCCGACATGTATCCTGAGTGTTAATTGTAATATTGGTAATGGTAGAACAGTGGTAAATGTGAAATAGTGTACTATACTAAAGGACCAGTATATTGTTACCTCCACTGTTATTTGAGAAGATTTTCACACAATATCCTTACTACTTCCAGCTCCACTCGTAGTCCAAAAATGTTCTGTTCATTTACATTTAATTGGATAAAGAACGACTGCCATAATGCTTTAACTTGGAAAGTGTTGTAAATCTGGAGGTTTGCAGAAATGTAGATCTGATAGGAATGCAATGCTAATTCTGTCCACATGGAGGCAGAAAGTTACACAAACAGCATAAATACAAGTAAATGTCCGGTATTGTCCTGTTTCTCTCTGGTCCTGGAAGCCCTGCACATTTCGTGGAATTTTGTACTGGAGATTTTAGAGCTGGTGTCACTCGACTGTTTCAAAACTTTTAATATCTAACCCCTTCACTCAGCCTACTTGCTTGATCATAGTATGTTGATTTTGGTATGCTTTGTTGTTTTATGTAATTTTTAATATTTTTATTTATATTTTTAAAGTAGTAGTTTTATCTACTTTAAATTTGGTATGGTATACTAGTTTACATTTTCTTTTCTGGTTTGGTATGTTGCTATGTTTACCTTTTAAATACAGTTTTTTTTTTTATTACTGTTTTTAGTTATATTCTCTGTTCTAATGATCAGCTATGTTAAAAATGAGGGTCACTCGCATTGTACTCTAAATTTAAATTAAAGTTGATTGATTAATTGATTACTGCCCTCCCTGCTCATAACACATGTGTAGACCGTTGCACCAAATGAATGCAGTATGATCAGTGCAGAGTTTAAATGTAAACTGCTATTATGTTCAAGTAGACAAGCTACTACATACACTATTTTTACTTTTTTTAATTTATAATTTGCACATACCCTACCACAGGTGTAGGTTCTGTTGTAAAAATATTAAGATGGCTGGTAGATTTGATTAATAGGAAATTTGAAAAATTTTCCTCTATTTGCATCAGCAATCACTAACAGATTACAGTTCTTCTACAGATTACTTGATCAGTTTTATGAATTTTTTATTCGCGTCTTCTGGTTTTGACAGTCTGAGATAAAAAAAAAAAATCACAGACCTCCACAGATTTGCAACACAACACAGGTAGAAAATGAGCCCTTAGTACAACTTCACATTATAAATACTAACATGGCTAACGTTAGCCTACCTTTCCTTTCAGCCAATTGAAATATTATGCCAAAAGATTATGCCAAAGCTTAGTGTTAGTACAGTTAGCCTGTAGTAGAGGCCATGGTCCCATAGGATGCCTATTCACCATAAACATTTGGGGAGGCAACTAGCCAATCAAAAATGGCTATTCGGTCAAATTGGTACAGTAGATCTTTTTCTCTTTGTAGTTTGTATTAACCCCTGGGCTAGTATGGCATAAATATTAAATCCATCCACTTAAATATCCAGTTCATTCTTGATTCATGTAACCAGAACGTGTGAGATTTTACTCTGAAGGCGTGCTTAATAAGCAAGGAGGCAAAATTTTATTATCTTAGCCACAAATATTTTCTGAGTTATGTTGAATTAAATTCAGAAATAATACTATTGCAAGCTTAAACAGCTCTTTCTTACTTTTTTCTTGATCACTAACAGATCCGCTCCTTCAGCTTTTTTTTTCTTATCCTGTGTTGAGTAATACATTAATTTATTTCAAACAGATTAACAAGGACTCAAAATTTTTTTGAATTGTTGGCACTTAATTTCTATCTACACATTGAGAAATAGAGGCATTTTCAACTGTGTCATGAACAACACTATATGACCCTTTTCCTCAGCATTAACTTACTGTAACAGCAACATACGACTTATACTGGTGTCACTGTTGTAAAATACTAAGACGAAATATAAAAAAACAAAAAATATATAAGGAGCTGTTTGAATTTTTTTTTTATCTCTATCCCTTATTCACTCTTTTACTCTCACTAAGTTGAACTTGTTGTCCTGTCAGCTAACTAGCTAATGTTAGTGTTAGCTTAACCTCTTTTCTTTGATAAAAGTTAGTTTGTAAAAACCTGATAGCATCTATACTAACTGTAATTTACCACAAATGCATATAGTAGGTGGATATCACTCTGTAACAACTCGCTGTTTCACTCTGTATTTTATAGATTTTGAATAAGGTCTAATTGTCGAATTGCTGTGCATTTAGTCGAACCCTGTAGCAGTTGCCAATCAACAAGAGTAAGTAAAGAGACCCTCCCCCAGGTCAGATACTTTTGGCTTACAACTTATGAGGCTGAATATGCTTGCCTTACAACTTAGCAGATCTGGTATGATCAGAGTGTTCGTTGATGAATCTAGCAGCCGGAGGTTGCAGTAGTTTTGCACTAGTGGGTGTGTTCCAAATTGCATACTACCCTACATACTAAACAGTAGGCAACTGTAGTGTGTAGTGAAAATTCCCCAGATAACCTACTAAATCTGTAGACAATTTGAAGTATGTGACAACAGCACACTGTGCTAGCCCATGATTCAACTTCAGAGCCATTTAAAACTGAAACAGAATCATGGTGGAAACTGGGGATTTAGTTGTGTAGAACACCAGATAACATTATGAGTTACTTGGTGGAGTATGTTAGGCCCATTTTGGGTGTTATCAAGTGTTATGTTATTGCAAGGTTTTGATGCCAGCAGTGAACGAAGGCTAAGGTAATGTAAAGTAAAAATATTATATTAGCTAGTTAGTTAACCAGCCAAGGTACCCTTTGTACCGGTAGTAAATAACTATTTCTCATGTAAATGTGACTTTTAATGAATAGCCGGACGCCTACAGTGGTGGAGAGTCTTACACCAAATGATGCTGGTAAGGTGGATGCTGGTGTATGGTGGTGGATTGTAGCACTAAAGAAGATACCCACACATTTGAGCAGTGCTAAGCCAGTGCGTAAGCCTAATGTCCACCCACACCACTATAATACACACACACACTGACCACACACACACACGCACACGACACACGCAACATTCACATGGCATGTGAACACACACACACACACACCAAACACACACACACACACACACACACGCACACGCACACACACACACACGCACACACACACACGCGCACACACACACACGCACACACACGCACACTCACACGCACACACACACACACACACACACACGTAGAAAAGGATTTTCTGCTGAAGGTGTCAGTATTTTGTGCCCTGTATCTACACATACATGTACACACAACTTTGTCTTGCTATATTTGAGAGGACATCCATAGGTTTCTATTGAATTCTGTCTTCAATTTTGTCAATCATTTTTTATTGAATTTTGTAGCTAAAAATACTACACCTACACCCTAACCTTAACCTCAGTATCCAAATGGAACATTTTCTGCTCTAAATGTATTTACATCTCCACCAAAGGAGGTGTAAGCATGAGGGAACTAAAATCACATGCATAGCACAAGGAAGACCAAAAACATCATATTCGTTTTTGTCAAGCTGTGATATTAATTACAACCCTAATAATCATTCTGGTTTCATCTCCAAGCATTAAGCAAACCATAGCTCTAATGTAGTAGAACAGCTGAAACCTCTAAATTAATATATATTAACATATTAAAATAGTAATTGCTAATTATGTTGATGTCATTTATGTGGACCCAGTGTACACATTTGAAAGAAGTAAATTCAAAGCATCCTTTAAGCAACATTTTCTTTAGTATACTGGTAGGAATTTTATTAGACAATCTAAGGAAATAATAATAATAATAATAATAATAATAATAATAATAATAATAATAATAATAATAATAATAATAACAATAATATGAATAATAATAATATATTTGTCAGTACTCGACTGATTGGCAAAAGAAAAAAAAATATCCTGAGATTTGAAAGGACTTTTTGTAGGGATTTTTTCCTCTCAAAGTTAAGCATAAGGTAGCAGATAGTACCATCATTGCTGCTCCAGGATCCAGCCAACATCTGGAAGATTATTTTCTTTAGCTGGGTGTCCTCAACCTGTGACTGGAGTGGGAGTTGTTAATCGTCATGTTGGTCCTCCTGTCTGAGTAGGGAAAATTTTCCTCCCACTTTGCTGTTCCTGGTACCTCTGAAGGAGAGCTTGGTGTCGGGTCTGTTGAAGTTGGGAAAGGGTCTTGATATCTTCCCCAGCAAAGAAACTGTGGCGGTTTAGTGGTGGCTTCACTCCCTTCCTAGTTTTTGGCCACCCTGTAAAGCTCATGGGATGAATGGATTAGGAGTATAGCAAAGCACACGAGTGGAGATGCAGAGGTTGTTTTATTCGAACAAATAAAAAACATAAGCTTAAAGCATTCAGCTTTCATTCTCACACATTCAGACAATTCATACATTTCTCAGTTGTATATGAGGCTTGGCTTTCCTCTGCTGATCTGTGACTGCTCTCTCTCTGGTCTCAACTAAAGTTACGGCGTATTAGTAAACTGAGAGACAATTACAAACAGACGAGTCTCATAACCAATAAGTCCACAAGGCTCCGGCCTTGCCCTACATGATCGGAGATGTCTCAGGATTCCTTCTCTTTACAATCTTATCTAGAGCATATGGAGGCCACCCAGCTGCTGGTTCAGTCTCTGGTCATTTCAAGGCTAGACTACTGCAACTCGCTCCTGGCTGGTCTTCCTCTTTGCGCCATCAGGCCACTGCAACTGATCCAAAACGCTGCAGCTCGACTCATCTCCAATCTTCCAAAATTCACCCACGTGACTCCACTTCTGCGCTCCCTTCACTGGCTTCTTGTTGCTGCCCACATCAGATTTAAAACTCTGATGCTGGCCTACAAAGCCAAGAATGGACCAGCCCCTCCCTACCTTATGGCAATGGTGAAGAGTCGATCTGTACCTCGAGCCCTACGAGCTTCAAGTACTGCTCGACTCGAACCGCCAGTATAGGTATGAGCACTGGCCAGATAGTGCTCTTTTTGCTTTATATATGTGTGTATTAATCTCTAGGTACCAGCACTGGCCCCTGTTCGGGCAGTGTCTGAGCTCGTGGTGAGTTTTAGGCTCTAAACTTCCTACTAGCTGGAATATTATCCAAAGGAACACTAAGCATGGTTGTAAATCGCTCTGGATTAGATCGTCTGCTAAATGCCTTAAATGTAAATGTAAAAGACCTAAAGACTTTGCAATTTTGCATTGGGAATGTGATTTAACTGTATGACAATGTTCTGTCAAGTTTGTTATGCTTGCAAAGACGAATGGAAAATGGAGTTTGTACATTACAGTAACTGTAGACTAGATGAGGGCTGAAGAGTTTCATTCTTCAGTAAAAATACCAGAGCAGCACAGCTGGAGAGAAACATGAGGATGAGAGAGAGAGAGAGAGAGAGAGAGAGACAGAGTGCATTCTGCTTCAGGTCTGTAGTGGAACATTTCCCTTATATAACCCCTTGCCTCTCTATTTCACTCCCTTACCCTCTCTTGTCTCTCACTTTGTCTCTCTCTCTTCCCCTCTCTTTCTCTCTCTCTCTCTCTCTCTCTCTCTCTCTCTCTCTCTCTCTCACACACACACACACATTCCCATACACACCAACCCCTTCACCGCATTTCTGCTTCCTCTGTGATTCCATCCAATGAATTCCTCTCTCTCTCTTTCTCTGTTTTGTTTCTGTTTTGGGAGCAGGGAGACCCACTGACCCAGTTCCTTCCTGCATTTTAAAGTTAAAGCTGACAAAGCCTCAGCGAACATAGTGTTGGTTCATTCTCTCCCTCTCTTTCCGTCTCTCTTTCTCCTAACCTTTTTCCCTTTTTTATCCATTTTTTTTCTCTTTTCTCCTATTCTCTCCCTCAGTTTCTGTTGCCCCTTTCCATCTCTCTCTCTCCCTCAGCTGAATGTGGGTCGTCACTGCTGAGTCTCAGATTACAGTTGTGGGCCTCTGGCACAGTTCAGCAGACTTCATCATCTGCCCTTCCATCTTCACCTATATTTATATCATCTATATCACATATCTATCTGTCCATCCAACTGTCCCTTCACCTATCTAACATCTGTCCATACACTCATCCTTTAGTATATGCATCTATTCCTAACCATTCTGTTCACTCACCCATCCATCCCTGTACAAATCCATCTATCTGTCCATTAATGGGGGTGTCTATGCAGCTGTCTGTCTAACTGCCCAGTTAAAATGTTTTATTATTTTACAATAAATTACTGCGAATAGATGCTGACTGTTTTATTCACCTATGATAAAATATTACCATAGCATAGCATAATATTAGCCAGCTGATGTACCATTTAATTACGTCTATAGAGGAAGAGTTAAATATTCTGAACAAATGAATAAAATTTTTTCAAATAAAAGTATGCTGCGAGACATACACATTCACACACACTTCAGACTGATCTAACAGATGGTTTAATGCTGGAGTTACATGATGCTGCAAAACTGAGCCATCAGCGCCATCTGCTCTAAACACCCACGTTATTCATGCACACACACACACACACACACACACACACACACACACACACACACACACACACACACGTATGCATGCAAACACTCACATACTTATGCGTACATGCAAATGCACACGCGCATACACAATTCTCTGAAACGACGTGGTGACTCAGACAGGAAATGGTGAAATTGGGTGACTAAACAATTCTCAGCCATGGCAGATGGTGACAACACACACCAAACACATCACCACACAGTCAGAACAGCTGAGTTTTTCATGAGTTCATTTCTGTTCTCTGAAAGTATTTAAAAAACTGTCTCAAGAAAATTAAAAAGTGGCACCAAAGAGATAATGACCACAAACTATCATTAATTTACATACCTCATCTATACAAGTAGTGTAACCTTTCACAAATACATAAAAAAAATATTTGAAATTAAATTAGCTTGTGCCAGAGTTTCTCTATGGACAATTCTTACAGCAGTTGGGATAGTTTTGGATAGATACAAACTACAGAAACAGGATAAACAGGATTTGGTTATTAATGATAGCTGTAATTCATTTTTGTATTTCACATGTTTGTGTTACCTTGCATTTAAGGTATGCTAGGCATACTGATGTAGGGTGTAAAAGTCAAACTGCTGTAGGTAACATGTTAGATTTAAAACTTTCAGATCATCCAACTAAACACTAAATGCAGTTTTTAAAGGACTGTCTCATTTATTAAAGGTAAAGATTCATCAACCTATATCACCCATGAGAAAAAGAAATTGTCCTCCAAAACTCGATAACCTGCTATGCCACTCTTGACAGTAACAACTGCAAATCAAATGTCTGTGGTAAGTTATGATGTAGAAGAATGCTGACTCACTCTTCTTCTTTGAGAGAGAGCTGGGTCCAAAGTAACAAAGACTACCATCAGTAACACGCTACACCGAGAGGGACTCAAATCCTGTAGTGCCAGGCATGTCCCCCTGCTTACGCCAGTACATGTCCAGGCACGTCTGAAGTTTGCCAGAGAGCATATGGATGATCCAGAAGAGTATTGAGAGAATATCATGTGGTCAGATGAAACCAAAATAGCACTTTTTGATGAAAACTCAACTTATTGTGTTTGGAGGAAGAAGAATGCTGAGTTGCATCCCAAGAACACCATATCTACTGTGATGCATGGGGGTGGAAACATCATGCTCTGGGGCTGTTTTCCTGCAAATGGGACAGGATGACTGATCCGTGTTAAGGGAAGAATGAACAGGGCCATGTATCGTGAGACTTTAGGCCAAAACCTCCTTCCATCAGTTAGAGCATTAAAGATGGAACGTGGTTGGGTCTTTCAGCATGACAGTGATCCCAAACACCCCGCTTGGGCAATGAAGGAGTGGCTCCGTAAAAAGCCAGTGAAGACTTACACAAACAGTGGTTGACTACATTTTTTGCCCCACCGTATTTGCCAGAAGGAGGTCATGACATAAAGAGTCCACGAAAACACAAAGGTATACGATGGCAGTGGCTAAGACTGCTGTTTAATAAGCTAAATGTAGTTGGACCAGTGCAGAATAATACACAACAGTCTGTATACAAAAAGTGTGGATAGTCAATCAGAACTTAACTGGCAGAATCCTGACAGTGTGGTCAGGTTGATTCACTGAAGGTTACAGGCTCTCGGCCTACATGTGGACAGAGTGTCTGTGGCTAAGACTAACAATGATTTTGTAACCCTTCTAAGACTGTTCTATTGTGTTTTTCCCACTGTATTTAAATCTCTTTAAATTGTTGCATCATGTGCTGCTTTTTGAGACCTTTAGCTGCTTTGCATTGCCATGTCTGGGTGTGAGTAGTGAAATGGTCCCCAAGAGGACAATTGCTTGTTCACATTGGGCCAGGTGGGGTTAAACATCGTATTTCATTCAATAAATTAAATTATTATTTGAAAACAGCATTTTGTGTTTGCTTGAGTTCTTTGTCTGAAATTAAAAGTTGTTATATAAGGCATTCAATTGTGGCAAATAACAAAATGAAGGAAATTTAGAAGGTGAGAAATCCTTTGTCGTAGCACTATATGTGTTGGTTGTGTATGTGATTTTTGCAGCTTATTTTCCAATTAATGAACTGCGTATTACTTAATGACACACAAATTATTGATGCATTATTTTAAATCGTTTATTTCAGAAAATAGAAGAGAATTCAGTTTTACATGATATAAATAATTTAACCTGTAACCCTTACCACAGCTTAGCATGCCCCCAGGTCCTGTCTTTCATGTAATACATTGCTGTAATTTTGCAGGAAACCACACTATACATGATGGCCCTTTCTGCGACAGTGACTTTCACATTAAGTGTCTTATTTCTTGCACTGTTGGAGCAACTATTCCTGTTAAGGTCATGTTTCAAGTGAGGAGATTCACAGTTATCTAGCAGCTGAAGAGAAAGCTAGATTCCTGGTAGCTGTTTCTACCAGCTAAAAAAAACAGATTCTAAGCTTACAGATAAAGGAAGTATCTGAAACATCTTGCTAACGAAACAACATAAGCAATAAAATAAACTGTACATCTTGCATGTTGGGTATTAATGTGTATATTGGAATTGGAATGTGTAAATTAACATTTTCATTTTGGCCTCACATACAGTCTATTTTAGGGCTCTTCTACAGGTTCCATTTTTCTTCAGGTTGTTCTCATTTAACGTATTGGTATCCAGTATAGGGATATAAGAATGGAGGTGATGTGTTCCCTGCTTTTACGTCTAGTGAGAACTCAATGGCAATGGCATTTTAAAGCTGTGTGCTTGTCCATTTGAAAGTCTTGTTAAGAGACCCATTACAGAAATCAATCCAGCTAGAAGTAAAGGCATAGATGAGTTTCTGCAGGTGAGAAAATCTTTAGTCTTGTTGATGTTCTTAAGGTAATGAAATTCTAATTTAATAACTGCTTTGACATAACTGCTGAAACTAAGATCAGAGTCCATTTGTTACATGGTTACGGGTTACATGCTGGTTATATAGAATTTAAAGCTTTTTAGGTCAGCCTTGGACTCTCATTTCTATTCCTGAATTAAAGTAATAATCTTATTTATCTTTATTCAACTCCAGGATGTTTCTCTCCCACCCAGTTAGTGACATTCTCAAAGAGTCAAGAGCTACGTGAGTCAAGGGGACTATCATGGTTTGGCCACAGGGCCAAGTAGATCCAAGTGTTATCTGAAAGCTGTGGTAAGATATCCCATAGTCTTTGTTTTTTTCAACAGAATGCATTGTAATTGTTTTCCCTATTGGTTTATAGTTTTATTTTATTGTTCATTTATTTCTTTACTGTATGTATTTACTGATCCATTCATTACTTTACTTATTAAAATGTTTAATTTAGCATCCATCATTTTATGATATATATTTTTTGTTTTTTTCCTGTGCTTAGCTCCATTTTTCATCTAAAATAATTTGAGCTACATTCCAAAGTATAGAAGGTGCCATCTAAATAAAACATTCTACAGCAAGTTAGATCATTCCACTCGCAGCAGTAGTGCACAATAGTGCGCTACACTATTGTATACTAAGCTTTACCATTCTAAACCAAGCTACACTAAGTTACACTGTTCTAAAATAAGCTACACCATTCTGTCAGTCTTTGTGGCACTGGCTGTAAAACCAAGGAGAACTGCAAAGTACACACACACACACACACACACACACACACACACACACACAGAGGCCTAATGTAGGTGCAAAGTGGAGCTTTTACTTGAATTCTCTAAACTACTATCTCCCTCTGGCTTAAACAGTCTCTGTTTTTAAAGTGTTCTGACTCCTACCCAGATTAGCCCCAGCTGTCTGCATTCAGTGGACAAACCTTACACACATTGTCTGGGGCTCTAGTAGCTCCTCCTCCAACTGCCACACCTTTTACACCAAAGTACACCGATTCTAATGCAAGTTGTACCATTCTAAACTAAGCTACATTATTCCTCCATCCTGCTATGGCATTTTATACCAAACTGCACCATTTTAAACCAAGCTACATCATACTCAATCAAGCTAAACCACTGTAAACTAGCCACACCATTGTAAACCAAACTACACCATACTAAATAAAACTACATGGTTCGATACAAAGTGATACCATTCAATACCAAGTTACAGCATTAACATTTATTTACATAGCTCTGTTTACAATGGATGTTTTACAAACCAGCTTTTCAGACTATTTCCATCTAAGCCCTAAATGATCGAGTCAGAGGCAACTTTGGCAAGAAAAAACTCACTGTGAGAGGAACTCAGACTCAAAAGTAGAAAATAATACAATGTTGAATACAGAGTGTGGAAAAGAAGTCTGTGTTTGGACAGAAGTATTTAGATTGTGTAGTGATAATCGGTGTCTATTAGGGTCTATCAGAAAAACAAATGAGAACTCGCTCTATGAAATCTCTAGGGCGAGAGCTAGAGCTAATCTCTATAAAAAGTGAGTTACAGTATTACTGTTACAGTCACTGACTACTGGTCGAGGCCTTTTAGAGTAGAACCAACAAAGCCTATATTGACAATATGTTTGTGTTCATATCTAAAGAATTTAAAATACTGAGGGAGGTGACAGGTAGCATGTCTCTAATAAAACAAAGTATCACCAGACTGGAAGTGGGGCGTATAGGTGTGGTTTTGTGTACAGCAGGAAAATGGTTGGACATACAGGAAGCTCCAAGGTGGTCAAACTGGTCTGGGAGGTAGGTGAGCAGCAGCGTCTGATCAACGCAGATAGAGCAACAACATGAGACAACCCCGGAAGAATAGTCTCATGTCTTATGTCTAATCAGGCCAGATTTAGAATTTTTAATTCTGTTTTGGGTGGCTAGACACAATATGTAGTGTTAACCAAAATCAACCTGTTCCATGCTAAACTATTCTCAATTATTCAATCCAGGCTATACTGTAAAGTACTAAACCAGCCTACGCCATTTGTACCAAGCTATAGAATGGAGTGGATCAGGGTGCCCTGATGCCCATTCAGTCAAAGGAGCATTGGTAAGGCCTGGCTCACAGACGACATTCCAGTTCACCCCGAAGGGGGGGTCAGTGGGGTTGAGGTCAAAAATTGTACAGGCTAATGGAGTTCCACCTCACCTATCTCACCACCTAACTCTCCAGCTCATTTTGAACACTGGGGCTCACTCTTGCTTGAACTGGAAATGTCCTTCCCCACTGTTGCCACAAAGTTGGAAGCATATGTAGCAGTTTATGTATGATCTGTTGCAGTGTATCAGTAACAGCAATGCAATACACATGGCTTGTTCAATCAGTCTATATCTCTACAAACAATTTATCAGCTAGTGCGCCCCTGTGTCATAGGAATGAATAACTGCAGTCACAGTGGTTATTTGTGGATAAGACTTAGTAAGACTTAGAGGAATATCTAACTGTACATATTTAAATCATTACGGTACTATGAATTTAATTTTCATGCCTTATTTACAAATAAATATGAGTTGTATATTGTTTTGTTAAACTGTTAAAGGTAATCCAACGGGACCAAAACAATTAATTTAATGATAAATGACTGTGAATGACTTTACAGTGCAGAGAACCTACGTATTAAAAACTAATTCAACAGATACATCCTCTCCAGACTTGTCTACAAACTAAACATGCTAGGAATAAGTGACACATTGTGCAGCTGGATTATGGAACTCCCCGCATGCAGATCACAGTGTGTTAGGGTGGCTCCTCAACCAAAGAACTGATTGTCAACCTCAGGAAAGGGGAAAGAACAGCATCAGGGGCACGATGGTGGAAATGGTGTGCAGCTTCAAGTACCTCTGTGTCTACTTAGCCGAGGATTTTGGTTGGTCGCTAAACACATCAGACATTGTCTGAAAGCTCCAACAATGCCTCCACTTCTGAAGGCTAAGGAAGGTCAACCTGCTACAGCTCTTCTGCAAATTCTAAAGATCCACTGTGGAGAGTGTCCTGACAAGCATGACTTCATCACTGTCTGGTATGGCAGTGCCACTGCTGCCAAACACAAGGCCCTGCAGAGTATGGTATAAACTGCACAGCACATCGCAACAGCTACCCTCCTATCCATGCAGGACATATACAACAGGAGGTGTCTAAGAAAAGCAATCAACATATCCTCTGATCCCACACACCCCAGCCATCCCCTGTTCCAATTTCTGCCATCTGAAAAGAGGCCCTGGAACATTTGAGCCAGAACCACCAGGTTCAGAAACAGTTTTTCCTGAAGAGTAGTCAAACAGGACACACCAGCAGCACGACTACAATACTATAGACGGTTACTGATCACCTCAGCTTTTTGTGCACTTGCACTTTAACTAGACCTCTTTTCTTGAACATCTGAGCTGTGTACTTTATATACTGAACATCTACACCATAAGCTGTATGGCTTTTTTAGCTGTGTACCTGAATATTGAGCTTCTATTCTCACTAACTGCACTGTATACTATTATATACATCTACTGTTTACACCCACATAATAATTACATACCTGGGTGCAGTATGTACAATATGTATGCTCTATATACACTAAGCTGTACTGCATATGCTAACTGCTTTTTGCCTCTCAGCTGCAAAGTTACTGATCTGCACATTTCTTACTGTTTATGCACATATTGTAATGTGACGTTTGTCTTTTTGTCTTTGCACTGTTTCTTACTATATTTATTCAGTTCAATTTAATTCAATTCAACTCAACTTTATAGACTTTACACCAATATAGGCTTTAGTATAACTACAGGCACAGTATAATGAAACACTGCAAGGCTGTATTGGAGAAGAAGCCTGATAGTGTTTCATTACATTGTACAACCTTTATTGGCATAAGGTTAATAAAGTTGAATTGAATTGAATTGAAGTAAAGTGTCTGATGTTCTCTGGGACCTTGAGTCTGTTCATCTAGCGAATATTATACTTCACTGTGGAAAAATAATTGATAATTTATTGGGCTGTAAACTGGCTTCTATGGAAGAATAAAGAAAAACACCTACACACACACACACACACACACACTAACACACACACATACCCACACACACACACACACACACACACACACATACACACACACACACACACACACACACACTGGCAGTAACATCACAGCCAGCCACAAGCTTTTTCCACCCTGGTTGCTCTCAGTTTCAGTGAGGTGATTCATTTTGTTATTTTTTACGTGCACTTTGATCTTTACAGCATTAATTTTGAAACTGAACTCTTCAAAATGTTATGCATATGACCCCCGAAGCCTCATACCAGCTTATCACATGAAATTTTAGCATTAACTTTCGGCAGTTTACAGTAATATAAATATTACAACCAAATTACCCTCATACACCAGTTAACCTGCCATTACCCTTCTGTCTTCCTTGTGTTGTAAAGGCATATGCAAAATTACCGGTTTTGTTGATTTTCTTAATGAAAATAAGTATGCATCCTCTATAGATAACACACTAACACACATATTTTACTGCAAAACTGAATTTGCAGAAAAACATGTGAAGGTAGCTTGTGCAGATTTATCACATATTCTTTAGATATTTTTTTTTTCAAGTCTTAAATAGCAAATAAGAAAATTGTGCATTAACAAATAAACAGAAACTGTGCACTAACGTGCAGAAAATGACATACACACTCACCAAACTCTTTATTAGGAACACTGCATTGTTTTTTACATTCATTGCTCATTTTATAAGCACCCACTTACCACAAAGATGCACTTTGCAGTTTCACAATTACAGACTGTAGTCCATCTGTTTGTCTGCATACTTTGTTACCCACTTCCACACTGTTCTTCAATAATCAGGTTCACCATAAGACCACCACAGAGCAGGCATTATGTGGCTGGTGAATAATTCTCAGCAATGCAGTGACAGTTACATGGTAGAGCTGTGTTAGTGTGTGCTCTGCTGGTGTGAGTGGATCAGACACAGTACTGCTGAGAATAGTCCACCAAACTAAACTGTTGATAACACAAATATGTCCTGTCATGATGATGTGCTTAGTGAGTCTACATTTGGTCCCTGTAGTAGATAGGTTTCACTTATCCTTCTGTGTCACTGGGAGTGCTGAGGCTTATCGTAGTGCTCAGTGGGCATGAGCCAGGAAACAGCCTGGACAGGCCACCAGTCCATCACAGGGAAGATTCACAGACATACACATTCACAACTAGGGGCAATTTAGTATCTCCACCAAGCCCAGACTATATGTCTTTGGACTGTGGGAGGAAACCAGAGCACCCAGAGGAAACATAAACACAAACACGGAAAAAACCTGCAAACTCTGCACAGAAAGGACCCTGATCACTCAGCAGGGGAATAAACCCAGGTCCCTCTTGCTGTGAGGTGACAGCGCAATGCACAGTGATGCCCAAATCCATAAGTACTTTATGTAATAATTTTATGTAAGTTGGCTTTTAGAGCTGTTAAACTCATATGTCTGGATCCTATCGCCACCGCTGTTAGCATTTCTGACTCATCAAGTTTTCCTCTTCCCTCGTACCCTGAATGACTTATATTACAATCATTAAATTATGCACGAATCTTCACTATGAGAAATGCCTCTTTCAAACTGTCTTATAATGAGACATTTATATATACTTTTGTATATGAATAAAGTTAAGATGCTTTCACTAGCAAAGATTATTTTTGAAGCATAAGGCAGCATAAGATTCAAAACAATGTATAGTTTGTAAATATACACGGCCCAACTTTGAGATTAAACTCTTAATGATAAAAAAGCCCTTTCTTAAAAAAAGTGTAAAACCTGACGTAAGCCCAGTGATAAATTTGGCAGGAATATTTTTTTCTTGTTTTATAGCAGGCCCCAGTCACACACATCCCAGGCCCTGAGGACACACACGTACACTTGGGAGGCTTTGAACAGCTAAGTCACATTTCAGTAAGTAGGGTTTGTGTGGCCACATGACTGTGTACCAAGCAGTGTGTGTTTGACATGAGGCAGTCATGAGAAGAAGTGCTTAGCCATCGCTGTCAGTGTGGGTTTTACAGGGCTGTGCAAGAGAAAAGCTCCCAAAGAAGTGAAACAGAAATGCACTGCTCTGCTATGCACTGTTATGCAGATGTACTTTGGCACCTACAGACCAACCTCGCAAGCCACTTCCCCTTTAATGACGCCATTTACTGATAGCTATGAAAATGCATAGGCATAATTCATTGGAATAATGGTCACTGTAGCCACTTAGCATTGTTACAGATTTATATTTATATTACCTGTTGGACTGTGCATGTGAAAACTATTATAACTATGGCCCAGGACTCTAATGGAATGTGGGAAAAGGAAGTTAATGAAATGTGAGTGAGTCTCAGTTTGCTCTTCCTCTTGCTAGTCAAAGCCCAGGCTTCTCATACAACCCTCCAGTTGCCAAGTATAGATCCATTATGCTAAATGCTGTGAGGTTACAGTTTCCTTACAAGAACACACTCATGCCCAACAGAATGGCACTCCATATGGTTTGTCCATCTTTTGTTGTGTTTAACTAAGTCAAAACGAAAATACTGTTCCTGTGTTATTTCATTAATCTATATATTTATACTCTTTATTTTCAGAAAGAATACCAGGGTCTGAAAGTGTTTCTAATATGTATAAAAGCCAGTATTTTAGAAAAAGGCCTCTGTGTTTGTCCATGGCTACCAACATATATGATTTGTCATGAAGGCCAGCTTAATCTGGACCGTTCACTACAAGTAAATAATAAAAAATGTAGCATGCTTTATCTTTATAAATATATAAATACATACTAAACTGCAAATCATTGGACTCATATGCTGTAAAGCTGAATCGATAATAAACAGTGTACAGCATTATTTAATCAGCATACAGCTGAAAAAAACATTAATAGGACACCGTGTTTTACCTCACAAATATAAAAGTGATCTAAATAGTGTTTAATAAATAGTGGATAGTAAATGATGCTAATAGCTAACAAACATAAACGTGACTACCTCCACGAACCGCGCTGTTGCCCTGGCAACGTGGCTCACGTTCTAAAGGAAGTTAAAGGGACGCGCCCACCGTATACGTCTACCAATCATAAGCCAGCACGGTGCCTGTTCGGCCAATGGGAGACGAGCAGGCGGAGACTCTCGCGCTGTTGCTAGGGCAGAGCCTTCAGCTCGTTACTATCACCGGCCGCCCAATCACACGCCACTTCACCGCGGATCAACAGCTCATGCCTGAACTGCATTCACCGACACTCCTGATTGGACAAAACGTTATGCTAAGCCCCACCTTTTGCGTTTTTCTTCTCCACCATTGGCCTTTTGAGCCGCCTGTCAAGCCGGAGGGTTTAGTTTAGGCGCAGTTGATGTGAATTTGGCTGAGTCTGGGACTCAGTTGTTAACATTGCTGGCCAAATCGGGCGTTACCAACTTTAGTTTTTTGTTTTATTTTTCAGTCTGTTTTTTTGTTTCAGAAACTGTATTATTTTGTACATATATTTTTTTATTTCGTATTTTTGTATCAATTCACCGAGATGGAACTTAATTCTCTTCTAATCCTCCTTGAGGCTGCAGAGTACTTGGAAAGAAGAGACAGAGGTATTTAGTCTTCGTGATGAAATGGTGTTTGTTGGGAATAAAATTCTGTCTACCTGTGTAATTAAAGGAATGCGCTCATCGATTTAATACTGGTGAGCTGCGCAGATATGGTGTCACTTCGGGAGCTGGACGTTTTTGCACGGAACCGGCTGTTTTAAGCCAAATTCACAAAAATGGATCATAAATATAGCTGACATGCCGCTCATCCAGCTCGAAACAGACGAAAGTAGTATGGATTACGATTAACAACTAGTGCTAGTGCTTATGTGTCATCAAATGAAAACAGGAGTAAGCCAGTCGTTGCAGTTTTCGCTGATGCGTTGTGAATCACATGTTTTGCTGAATGCTGCGTGAAAGTGTAACGTTAATTTTTATTTCTTTGCACGAGCTCGTTAGTTCTTTATTTGACGCTTATTTTGTGTACTTTGTCAATAGAGGCAGAACACGGTTACGCTTCTGTTTTACCGTACAATAGCGACTTTTCCAGAAAGAAGACGAAAGCGACGCCAATTTCAAGAAAAGCCCAGAGCAATAGGTAAATATACTGGAAATATTGTGGTAAATATAAAGCTGCTCCTTTTTCTCCTTTCGCCATGTTCCTCTGTAAACACTGCCACGCGTACAGCTGCTCCACTTTCTCTTTCACTCACTCACTCACTCACTAACTAACCCTCAGCCTGCTACACCAAACTCAGCCTGCTACACCAAACTCGCTTATTTGATACAATATAAGATTTCTCACACGCCTCACACGCGCACACACTGTATATCCAAGTTAGGGTCTCCAGCAGGACTGGTTGTGTTGTGTTCCTGTTTGGCCTTGTTTGGATGGGCTCTGGGCTCTGTGGGCCAATCCAGTACTGAAAACATTCACTTGCCTCTTTGGGGGAAAGGAAAGTTAGTATTTTCCAGTTCCTGCAAAAAAGTCCCTCTAGTAGATGCAAGAAGTTTGGTCAGATGCTTTTGTTTGGAAACATCTAAGCATTCAGGGCAAAACAGAACCTTTTACAAGCACCATGTATATGTTGTTGTTGTTGTTGTCGTTTTAAATAACAAATATTCTACACGTTGCATCATTTCAAACCTGATAAGTCATCACTTTCTCAATGTGTTGTGAATGTTTTTGTGCAGTCACAGGTGGGCGTGGTGCTCCAAGCGGGTCAACCCTGCTAACCTGCTTCCCCTAAACTTGCCCTAAAACTATCATATTTAACACTAAAATGCCCCTACTTTGTCTAGTTTATTAAATCCTGAAGCCAAAATCTGACCTACAAAGTCTGTCCTGGCTTTGGTTTCTAGAGACTCCCTGTATTTCCTCCCCTCCCCCACCCTCAGTGCACAAATCACTAGAACTTGAGGAAACAGTCAAGAAAACATACCATAGGGACTGTAAAATTTTTTCTCTGTGCCAAAGCGGCTCTGGCAAGGCCCAGACCTGCAGAACGCTGTGTTTATTTAGAGCAAAAGGGCATTTTTTCCTGGAGACCTTTGTCAGTATAAATAAATGGCCTGCTGTACAATGAAAAATCACCCAAACTGCTCAGTGCTTAGGGGTTTTTAGGCCATATAGGCCATGCAAATTCAGTCTTATTTACCATGGCGTGTTTCACTACCCAACTAAACAAATAGCAGCAACACAGTTACATTCACAGTAGCAATTACAGTTTGCCTTTTCCCCTTTTCACCAGGCTATGGTTAGATTAGCTCTCTAAGGGTCTGTATGTGGGTAATTCCTCACTCTCAAAACTTACACATTAGTTAAATAGTACTTACTGAATAATAAATATTAAGAGTAGTATTTGTAACTACAATTTCAACCCCGTTCCATTTGTCTGATCAAGTAATATTTTTGCCTAGATGGCATCTGTCTGTATCCTCCTGCTGTTTTCTTGTGCTGTTCTTCATTTGCACAAGTTTGAATAGAAGCTGCTTTTGCCCTACAGAGGACACAGCTCTTCTGCTGCAGCACCGTCAGCACTGCCCTGGATTTAAAGACGTGCAGACTCAAAACACCTGGCCATTAAAACACCATGCCATTTAAACACCCAACCTTGCAAACATCCACCCATGCAAACGTGCAACTGTCCAAATAACCAACCATATATATATTTGATTTAACCTAACCTCACAAGTGCATGGCCATATGAACTGGTTATTGCCCAGCCATACAAACACATTCAACCCAGCAAACATCCCACCTCACAACATTTTATAGATTGCTCCCTACAAAAGCTAAACCTTCGAGAAGTACGTATTTGAGAGACTGCCTCGGTATAATACAGAAGTTGCAGATTAACATGGCTGGCACAGTGACCAGTGTATTTGTGTTTTTTATTTTATATTTGGTAGTTGGTGTAGAATCCCCCAGTGTTTTGCGAACAGGTTGTTTGTTTTGAGACGGATGTAATTTTGCGATCCCATACACACTCAGGGCCTGAAATAGCTGCATGTGTTGCAGCATGCCAAAATGTGTGTGTGTTGCTGTTGGTCCTTGACTTGTAATTTTATATTCACTAAGTAGGGCTGGATGGAGATGGTTTGCGTGTGTATGTGAGAGTGTGTGTTTGTCCCTGGGTGCACTCTGTCCATCAAGAAGCAGATGTCACACAAATTATTATTTTTTTTCTGCATAATGCAGTGCTTGGAGCAGAAATAGATGAACAGTGTGTAAGGTGTGTAGGGGGAGGGGGGCTTTAGGGAGAAAGTTCTTTTTTGTTTCATTTCTTACTACTTTCCGCCAACATGTGACACCTGCTGAAACATTTTGTGTAAAAGAAACTGTGGGCCGAAGTTGCACAGTTTCCTCCTATAGTCCAAATATACTAAGATCGATGTTTGATGTCCGAAGTTTTCCACTTTAGTTGTAGCACTGAGGCATGAGGTTAATGTGGTCAACAAGCAAAGGAAGTGCAACAACAGACAATGACCAATTAGAAATGAATAAAAAAATAGAAGTGTGTTATACATTATAGTGAATATGACCGTGCATGAAAGCTTATATAGACCAATGTGTATGTGGCAGGGTTCCCTCATCACAGCTCTGGTGACCCCACACTATGCACACCTAATCAAGCACACCTGATTCAGCTCAGTAACTAACTTACAAGCTCCTCATGGTCTGGGTCAGGTGGGTAGAATAGTGAAAACACTGAAAGTGTGTATGGAAAATAAGTATGGGATCACCAGCACTGGGATTGGCAACTCCTATATTGTGTATATGTGTGTATAGTTTGATTATAAAAGATAGATAGATAGATAGATAGATAGATAGATAGATAGATAGATAGATAGATCTAGAAATGTATCTATTAAATATTGTCTATGAGTTTATACAAATAAAATAGCATGTTAGTATGCTGTAGCGATTTCTACAGTGATTTCTACAGCAGCAAATCACACACATATGTGCAAAAATAAAAACTGCAGTGTGTGATTGAGTGATAGTGTGCAGTATATCAGTATATTTACATAGGACAAGATTCTCTCAAATTTACTCATTTTTATTCCATCTGTCTCTTGCTAAAACTGCAAGCTGCATCCAACATTAATAATAGAAATGCAAAGGTTCTGCACCTTTCTCACTGGATCTCATTGATTGTAATGATTTTTTGCTGTTTGTTGCTGTACTCATCCATGTGTTTACTTGCTTTTCCAGATCGTCACACAATGAGCTGGAGAAACACAGGTAAGACACATGATAGTTACCTAGTATTGCTGAGCTTGTCACTGTTTGCATGTTCAGACCTTTTCTAAAGGGTTCCAGTGTGATGCAGTGGGACAGCAATGACTTTGTTAATTAACAGACAACAACCTTGATTATAGTGGTCTGTAGTGCTTAATAATGTTCATTTAATCCACACAGTCAGTGTAGCACAGGAAGTGTAGGGGACGACATGACTTTATTGTTTAACTTAGAAGGGTTTTTATCATTTTCATTTGATTCACACTGCCATTTCGACAGACTGCAGTACATTGTAGGAAGTGTAGGGGGGTTTATGGCTTCATTTAAAAAGAGCTCAATAAAGCACTTCTAAAAAAAAAAATAATAATAATAGAAATGAATTTTAGTTGCAGAACAAGTGTACAGCCTTTCTCAGTGGTGTTCACGTAGGACATGCTGCAGTAGAATTTAATCACTTCAGTAAAGGATCTGATTGGCTTCCCCAGTTTTTTTGTTTTGTTTTGGTTGTAAACATTGTTACCTTGCATGGTAATTGAGCCCAGGTGGTAATTGCATAATACTGTATGCAGTAGTATATAGCAAAGTATTCTCTTATAATGCTCTTCACTTTTATGATGGTTTGGTTTGTTGTTTAGGGCAAGTGTGGGATAATTTAGGTATGCACTCAGCACCATGCTAACAAGCATACATACATTTCCATTACCTATTAGCTGTATCAGGCCGCTAGCTCTAAAGCTAAAACTACAGAAGCATGCTTTAGACACCTGACATGTCTTGGCTGAACTTCTGGGCTGAGGAGGGGTGATTTTTTTGACTGAACATTTGCTTTAACATGTTTCAGAGGTGCATTGATTTCTCTGGGTGTTTAGGGTTCTGCTAAAAAGCATCTGGTGAACAGTAGGCCTGAGGATTAGATGGCAGTGCTTTTTATGAGTAATGTGATTAATATTGTGCTTCATTAGTGTGAGCATGCGGGATGTCACGTGTGTGGGTGTTTGCGTGACACTCTGTCATTGCTGTTCAGAGTTTGCCTAAATGTGAGTAAGAGTGTATTAGTGTGTGGAGGAACATGCTCAGGCACATCCCTCAGTAAAGCAGTTGAAAGAAACCTCCTGAAACACCTGCTTAGGTCTAATCTGTAGACACAGGAGAAGCTCCAAGTGCCAGGACAGGCAGGTCTTCAGGACAGGCATCATCTTTAGAGTATTTACTGGCAGTGAGAACACAGCTGATTTTGAAAGACTCTTTCTTTTTCTCCAGTTTCTACCCTACTGGGGGATTGCACACTTAGATTATTGAACCAGTGTGATGCAATTTCCTGTTGGTGTTAAGAAAGGAAAATCCTTGTTTACTAACATCCTCTTTATGTAGGACACCAGATTGCTGCCATTAAAATGCGCCGATAGAGTAAAGAGCAGACAGACAGACGGTTTCCCAGCTGCACTCTTAAAATAGTTTCTAACTGTTTCTTAGCTTGGATGGTTCTTGAAAAAGCTATTAATTTGAGTTACCTATGCTAATAACAGACTCCTCTCGTTTGTGGAAAACAAGTTCAGTATAAGGTTAATCCTGATCTTCTGAAGGTGAGGGGTTGGTGTATTTTTTGCTTTTGTTTTATCTTAATTTGTTTATATCAAATTGGACATACGTCCTGTAGGTTTATGTTGGTTCCTAACACTGAATCAGACATGGAGGCAAACACAGTGATACTATTGAAGCTTAATATTAATAAAATATCATGTCAAGTAAAGAAACATTGTTATAATTTACAGTTTAGTGTAAAATATTATGAAACTTTAAAAAAAAAAACTAGCAGCAGGCAGGCTTAAAAATAGCTGAAAATACCTACACATTTCAGTATCCCACGCTTTAAATGGCACCATTTATGGAGCAAAGCCTTTATGTCCTTAATATCACCAGTTTTCAAGGGAAAATAAAGCTAATATTTATTAGAGCCATTGATGAAAGGTCTTTTCAAAAGTGTAGTAAGTGCAGTAATGCTAACATTGACTATATATTCTTTAGAGTAAGTTTCTATCAATAGAACCACCCTCTCTAACAGAGTTACAGTTACTTAGCTAACAGTAGTAGACTAGTCTCAAGTTTTTATAAAGGAACATCTACTTTTAGTACAGAAAACAGCATTTAGTAGTTTTTTAACCTTCATATAGTCCTGCTGGGCTTTTGAGTGTGAACATCCGTTACTTTATTGATATTTCTTTAATGGCTGCAATGTCATCATTTTAACTATACTACATACAAGCTTGCTATGCAGACAACCTAGAAAAAATGTTTGCTTAATAAATAAAGGAGAAACTGTCAATACTAATAGTAAAATCTAACCTAATTGTAGATTACAGAAGATTTAAAGCCAATATCCTGTCCTGGACCTGTCATAACCTATGGGAAAATGACATGGTCATTATTAGACTGGCTGAGAGCTTGAATGTTACTCATACTGCCAACTCTGCCATTTTACACAAAGCCCTGCTGTCAGCATTCACTGCAATTCCACTTCCCTGTTATAAAGAGCACCACTGCTTTTACTGGTCTGGGCCTTATAATTCCTCTTTGCTATGAAAGCCAAGACAAGTCTATTATCTTGTGGACAAAGAGGTTTTTACTATAACGATCACAGCAGTCCCTCTTAGTGCCATTGACAACAGAAGACATCCACACTGTATAGTGCCAGCGGGCGTCAGTGCAAGAGATAGTAATGAAGGGTATAGCAAGTATGTTGTGCAGTGTCTGCAAGTTTGATTGCAGTTCAACAAATAAGTGTGATTTGTGCAAATTAACAGCACTCCAAGCCAGGTAACTGTTGTTGGGAGTACCTTGAGGATTCCCAGTGGGCCGTGCTATTGGCCTAGAGAGAGAGAGAGAGAGAGAAAGAAAGAGAGAGGGAGAGAGAGAGAATCCCGTTACATAAAGCATGCGGCTATCACATGATCACATGGTTATGATCTAAACATCTAAGGCCTACCCTCACCGCTATAATCAAGTCAAACATACACAAAGAGGAGAAAACTGATGAGATAAGGTGCACCTTTTAGAAATAGGACTGCATTTATCTTTTAATTGAACAAAATAAATAGATCATTTGAGCAAAATACAAAAAAATGGTGTGTGCCACCTTTAGAGCGAGATCACCAACAGCTTATTTTTATGATGGTTAATGTTGCTTATTGTTTTGTTGGGCAAGCCATAAAAGTCACTAGCTATTAGTCTCCCTTAATGCTAAAGGCTGAGTTAAAGGTTTAGCTGATTGAGACATATTCAAGTAGTGTGGCTTGTGGCTTGTTAGCTAGCTTGAAAACAGGTACCGCTAGGCTAATGTTAGCTATAAAGCTGTTTGAAATACAGTCAAATTCTATTCTTAACAAGCTAGCTGATTTAGTCAAGCCTAATATAGATGACAAAGTTAGCATACACTAAAAGATGGTTGGTGTTCGACCACCATACTAGGTGTGTAAGAGGGGGGGAAGTTGTGAGAGAAAAAGAGGGAAAGGTAAATGACCAAAAAATGAAATGTGTGAAGTTAGCACAGAGGAAGGAAATGGTGCCACTGTTGTTACATTACAGCTGACTACTACAGGGCTTTTACAAGAAGTATAATTCAAAAGAGTAATTGTGTAATTGTTTGTTACTACGAAACTGCTTTATCTGTAAAGAAGACCGATAACAAACTAGCACAGTAGCTGATTTATTTCTGACTGAATAAAGTGAGTGTACACCGAAGGGAAGATTAATAGTGACTGGTCAGTTGGGGTGTTTATGCTAGCATATCCCAAGAATAGTAGTGCTTATGGAATGTTAATGGAATGTTAGTCAACTGCTTAAACATTGTCAGGGGGGCACTAAACCCAGCCTGGTCTTGTCAGCGCAGTTCTCTGATCAGTATTCACCTCCATTTGTACTGACCGACTGTGCTATGTGTGTAAATCAGTGTTAGCAACTATCTCCCTCATACTCACAGAGCTATGCTTATTTTAGCCATGACTCAGCTGTGTAGTCACGTGTTTATGCTTTCATTTGCCAAAAAAACTGCTGAAGTGTGTGTGTGTGTGTGTGTGTGCGTGTGTGTGTGTGTGTGCGCATGTGTGCGCATGTGTGCGCGTGTGTACGCGTGTGTATGGTTTTTGTGTTTATGTCGGCAACATCAGTGTTTATAAAGCACCAGTGTTAGCAGTTACCAATTTGGACACTCTTTACCTAAACCATGTATACGAATGCTGATTAACATGAAAGGTTTTCTAGGACTGTTAATTCCGACTGACTCAGTGTTTTATTTACCTAATATAGTATAATGTAGTAAATGACTCATTAGGAACGGTTAGGATTGTCATTAGGAACTGACAGCCATGGATCTGAAAACTGGCTGAGGATCTGAAAACGAAGCTAATACAAATCAGGGGAAGGCTATAAAAAACATCAGACTGCTTTTAACTGTCCAGAGAAATGGGAACAGTTATGGGGAACTATGGGAGTTAAGGCAAGGCCTCAAGACCAAAAAAATCTCACATAAAAAAAACATTCTTATATTCTGGCCAGAAAGGCAAAGTGCAATGCCCATATGACAGCCAAAAACCTGCAGGTAGATTTAGCTGATAATGGAAGTAGTGGTTCACTATTCTCCTGTTCAAGCCTGATCTGCATGGAGGAGCTATTAGAAGATAAGGGCCTTTCAAACCAGCTTTAGTGTGTTTTGGATTTGTATTACATCTTGCAGTTCATTGTAGTTTTTACAGAAACTGTGCATTTATCCTACACTTATCAAATACCTACTAAAGCTTTCATAAATCCTTATGAGATATTTTGCGGTTTTGATGTGTTCACTGTAAAATGTGGAAAAAGTAAGAGTAAAGAAAAACTCGTCAGGATTAACCGCATCTAAACATTCAACTGCTAATGTACTTATTTTGTAGTGTTTCTTTGTATGAACCCTGTGTTATTCAGCACTAACGTAATTGCGGTGGCATGATTTCCTTCCTCTGTGCTGACTTCACTCCTCCTCTATCTTTCTCTCTCTCTGTCCTAACTCCTCCCTTCTACTATACGTCACTGGTTTCCCTGTTCAGTGGAAGCTGAAAGAAACCTGCTCTTTCATCTTTAACACCTGACTGCAGGTACAGATATGATCACATTTACTGTTTCGCTGTTAGGATATGGCCACAGTAGGTCAGGGATTAGGGACTGTATTTAGAAGTGCTAATGTCCTTTCTTTTGCGAGTAAGTTGGGTAAGTTGAGGTTTTCTGGGGGGGGGTTGGCAGGTGTGTTTCTGTGAGGGTTGATTGGTCTGACCTCACAGTGTTTTTTGGTTACAGCTCAGGAAACAATTCAATGTATCATGAAGTCTCACATGTCAAGTCACATTCATAAGGGGTTCTTTGAGTAATGCCATGCGAGAACACATTTGTTTTTTAAAAAACCTTGTTTAAAAAGATTTTTTAAAGATTGTATGAAAAAATATATAAAAATATTAGAAAAATGAGAATAACCTTGAAAACCGGAATACAGATTTATCTTCATAAGGTGAAGATTAAAAAAGAAGTGTAAACCCAAAATTGCAGTGATCATTCTATTTATTGAAGATAAAAAATGTATTCAGAAACTACGTCACCCAAGTGTATAACCTCTTTTTTCCTAACTTTGACTACATCTGTGGGTATTCCAGTGTGACCTGCCTGTTTAAGGCCTTGCCACAGCATTTCAATAGAATTCAGGTTTTGACTTGACTCTTAACTTTGACTTGGCCAATACAAAACTTGGTTTTGTTTGAGCCATTTAGTGGTTTGCATCTTGCAACTCTCCCACAGATAAAATTTTTGCCCAATGTTCTTCTTATTCTGCAGTCGTGGACAATGACCTTACCTGAGGGAAGTGAGGCTTCTAGTTCTTTAGATGTTCGTAGAAAGTACAAAACATATAAATCGTGACATGAGTCAAGCTACTTCCATTAGAACTGGGGCAGAGTTATTTAGCTTGAAATCCTTTGTTTACAAACATGAATTTGTTCTATATCATGTGACTTATAAGTTGCTCCCTGGTTTTGTGTGGTTTGAGTGTAAAGAGTGTGTTCACACTTGAATTTTTGTGTCTTGACCTCAACTAGATATAATCCAGATCCTGGGATAAACAGGGTTTATATTGTGCAGCTGCACAAGTAAAAACAGCTAGGAAGCAAGATTGCTCATTTGTCTGCTTTGCCTTAAAAATGTCAGTTGTTAAGCACAATAATGTGTATGACAGTTGTCAGATAAAATCATATGCTTGTGACAGGTATGAAGCAGGGGTGTGTGTGTGGGGGGCGGGGAGCTCAGGTTACACTTGGCTGGGTTAGTGATGTTAATTATTTACAGAATTATGTGCTGAGGCTGCAGAGTGCAGCCCTGCTGGGTTTATACTGAACCCACTCAGCCTTAACCCTGCAGCTCCACACCTGCTTTTATTTAGCCCACTTTTGGATGATTGATAGAGCTGCAAGGTTTTAGGCTGTTCTGTAAGCTGAAGCACGAGACCAGAGCTTTTCCCCGGCTGCAAACTGGTACTGCAGTAGTACTCAAGATGTTTTTATTTGTTCTCAGATTTTCTGGAGGTTGCTAGTTTTCCTACTTTGACATGTTAGTGTTTGACTTGTTTTGGACCTGGTTTGATATTTCAATTTACCCATATAAAATACTGTTTAACATTTTGGAAATCACTAATGGTGCTCAGATTTCACCTTATTGTTTTACTGGCTGTACTTGTCAGACCTCTGTAGTGAGGATACAGTTTTATGTTGGATTCTTTTGTGCATTCTGTATATACATGACATACAAGATGTCATCTTCTCACATGAGAAACGAGACATCAGAAGATCATTCACCAGACTTTACAAAGTGTTGTGCTGTAATAATCAGATTTTTGCTTGTTCATCTTATTTCAAAACACAACCTGACTCTGACTCCTTTGATTGTGTTTCATTTGATTGAGTATATGTGTATTTGCTGGCGTGAGAGGAACAGTTTAGCTGCTTTTTAATACCACAGTACAGAAAATCTAAACTGGATAAAGCTCTGTTTGCTGATAATGATTTTGATGCTAGAATCAGAATGTGTATAAAGATGTCTGTCTCTAGAAGGTGTAGTAAGTGTTTGTACTCAGACTTGTCATGGAATTATTATTGTTTTATGCTGGACTGTTTGAGGCCTATTTAGAATTTGAACTAAGACTTGTTTTGGACATTTGTATTTGGACTTGTTTGTGTTTCTAACTATCTTGACTAGTCTTGGATTTGGACTGCTGTTCAATATTAGTCAGTCTAAAATTGTTTTAGTCAGTCTGAATTTTCAGACTGACTAAAACAGGCTGTTCACTGCAGACAGCAGAAACAAGCATGAGCATCCTCTTTTCCTGGTCTTTCACTCAACAACATCTGTTTTCCTCACATTACAAATGTGTTTTATGGTTAGCCTTCATGCCTTGGAGGGTTTTAAAGAGAAACCAACCTAATGTTTTCTTCAAACAGTGTGGAAGTGCTGGCATATTTTTGTCTTCATTCCTGTCTTCAAATAAATGGTAGTGAAGTGACTGGCGCAAAACATTTCACAGTCTCCCCTTTTCCCCAAAAGTATAATCAGCTGTGGAACTATACGGCTGATATAGGTAACATGCAAAGGTTACAGCCCACTATTATATAAAATCATAATCAGAACCAGGCATTATTGGTCTTATACGTTTGCATATAAAAGGACTTTGACACTTCTTGAATGTGTGTCCTTTGTGTGGCTATGTGGAGTTAAAAATATTTTCCACTGTGTGGAAGAAAGGCAGGGTGTGTGTCTGAGTGTGTGTGTGTGTGTGTGTGTGTGTGTGTAAGGACCTTGTTCTTGATGCCAGGCCTGTAGAGTGTGAGTGAGCTACAAATGCAACAGATTGTTTTGGTGGGTGTGGCTCCTCCAGAAAGTGAACAACAGGCAGGCCCAGCCAGACAGACAGAGCTTTATCCTTACATACCAGTCTGAAGTTTAGACCTTTTCTAACTAAAAAGGTTTTACATAAACATTTAGTTGTGGACGTCTAAATTATTCAGATTTGTTTGTAAGCTAAATATGAACAGTCTTGACCATGTTTATGTTATGTGACCATATATTTATGCCTTCCAAAATGAATGATTACATGCTCAAACAGCTCTTAAGAATAAAGGTGCTTAAAAGGATTCATAGGAACAATGCCAAAGAAAATAACATTTTCATTTCCTAGTGAAAATGGTTCAGAGAACTATTTCTTTGTAAATGAAATGTGTGAGTGTGAAGAACCATTTTAAAGTTTTTAAACATCTGCATAATGTTATGGTTGTAGAAGGAAGCTGTAAGTAACGCGCACAAATCTCTTTTTCAGACATGGTTCTTTAGGAAACCCAAAGGGGACCTCTATGTGGCACCCTTTTTTTTTAAAGTGCAGGACCATCCACCCAAGACAAAATCTATTCAGAAACCTTTATTTTTAAAGAGTTTATTTTAAACAAATAACAAATAGTAGAAATCACAGTTTAGTAGTATGCATGTTGCATAGTTTTAACTGTTCTATTCAGTGTGTTGTTCATACTCTTAGACATACTTTACATAATGGTGGTAAAACCCTACTTTAACTTAAACTGAAACTAACTTCTTTGCTTAGATTTGCTACTGTCATGTACAAAGAGCCCGGGCCGATGCGTTCAGAGCTAAAAGTCAAACTGGCTTTATTGAACAATCGGACAGTTGAACAAAGCAGCAAAAAATGACCAAACATGAAGGGGAGAGCGAGATCAGAACAGAGTCAGGAAACAGGCAAAGGTCAGAACCAGAAGAGGCAGTCAGCGGAGATACCAGAATACAGGGGTGAAACTGAGAGAGCAGTCAGAGAACGAACAGAGATCAAAAGCCAGAAATAAAAACGAGATCAAAAGCCGAAGCGGGACAAAGAAATATGGAAAGTCAGAGAACAAAATGAGGTCAGAACCAAAGTGGAAACAACAGTAAGAACGTCTAGAATTGCAAGCTAAAGGTTTGGCAAAACTTCGCAATGAGACAGTGTTTGAATGGGGTTTAAATACCGGGAGACTGCATGGACAACAGGTGAATCTTATATTCTGGAGAGTTGGAACGGGACTGATTGGGTGACAGGAAACACATGGGTGTGACCTCATAGAGTGGTGCCCTCTGGGAAGTTGAGTCCGGAGGAGAGGTGGAGCCGGGAAAACCCGGAAGCGTGACAGCTACATAATTCAGTTTCCAATGTGTTTAACATGCAATGGTACCAGGCTGGACTGGGTTGTTGTAGATAATATTAAAATTAAGCAGGTTAAAAACGAAAACCATGATCACCAATGTAATGTTAACTATACTACAAAAACTACACACAATCAGTTTTAATAGTGTGACCTTTCACACACAATAAATATCAGTTGAATTTAATAATGCTAGATCTTGGGCTTGTGATGAAAGCTGTAGCAGTGTGCTAAAGTTTCTTGTTGGCTCGAATGGGATTTTTTCCATGCCGTTTGTAAAGCTTGTTCAACTTCACAACAGTAACTATGAAAGAACACATTTGTGGGTGGAGTCTGGCAGATCAAGTGGAGGGTGTTAGACATTTTAGGTCCATTTCTGTAACCTGTTGTCCAGATGTGGGTCAGATGTGTGTGTTCAAATGCTGACCACTGCAGTTTATAACTCAATAACGAATGCTTACCGAGTGCCTGTTTTTGTTGATGCATTGAAAACATTTTGTTTGTTGGCTGTACTGTGACAAACGGTGCCTTTGTGCAAGTTAGCTATAATTTTATATGAGATATTTCTGTGAAATTATATTTTATGGAAAATATTTTATGGAAAGTGCAGGTTTTTAAACTTTCAGTTCTTACTACACTTGTGTTTGCAAGTGACAAAGAAATTTGATGAAAAGCTATTGTTGTGTCTACTGTCAAATAGCAAACAGGCTTGTAAGTATGAATAATAATCCGCTGAGCTAACTTGATAGTCAAAACAACATCAGACTTTTCTACAACATCTGCTTTTTCTGTTTTGCTGTTCACAACTACCTCCCACAACTAACCAAGTTCCCCCACAAAGCTGAAGGAAACGTCTCAGCGCAGTTTGGGTGACCTTTGACCTCAATGGAATGAGCTGGCACAGAGCCAGCTAGCAGAAAATACAGAAAACACTTGCAGTCATGGCCAGCTCATTAACCAGAGCAGTGAGTGACAACTGGAGAGTGCGTGTCTGTGTTTTTTCTTTTCATTCACGTGTGCTCAGTGTTTCACCCTATGTTTGCAGGCAGTGTGAGCGTGCACTGTAAATGCTTTGTGAACTATCAGCATGTTATGCAGTGTGTCTCTATGTGCAGTGTGTCTCTATATGTCCAAGCTATAGTTCATTCTGCAAGCAGATCACAGTTAACATTTAACTGAGTCAACTAAAGAGTCAACTTTACAGTCTTACAGTTTCTCCTGTGATAATTCTGTTAGATGCCCCTATCTGCCACACCCCTGTAATTGCTTTCGTTGTAGCTAGCTAGGTGACATGGCTAATTAGGCTGACAGAAAGCAGATATAAACTTTGTTTGCCACAAAAAGCAACCCAGATGTTCCATAATTTTGCATAATTTTAGCTAAATCAAAAATATGAACTGGGGTTTAGGGGCTGGCTTGTAGAACAGTTCTCTGAATGCAAATAAACACACTACGGTCTTCTCAGTAACAACCTTTTGGAGCTGTTGATGCCTCCTACCTTACATGTCCTATCAAATTAGCTAGCTAAATGACATTACTTGCTTGGCTGATTAAAGGCAGAAATACACACATTGTTGGGCTTCAATATCTGCTGTGTTCTTGCAATTGTAATCTCTTTTGCATACATAGCTAACATAGCTAGCTTGGTGGGCCAACTATAAAATTTGCCATGATATTGCTGTTTGGCACCTACCCTACCTTCCATGTCCGTACAATTTAGCTTGCTAATGTGATTAATCGGGGATGCAGTTTTATTAAGGTCCAGTGTGGCTGCACATTCCATTCAAACAAAGCTGTACCACACAGGGACAGTTGCTGAAGACCGAGGTCAGCTGATTTATCAAGTGTAATTAAGTATGCTCTTGACTGAGATGAAAACTTGCAGCCACACTGACCCTTTGTGGATATGATTGGATGCCCCTAGACTAAAAGCAGGTATATCAAGGATGCCAAATTCCGCACACTTTTAGGTTTAATCTCATGCCACACTTAACAATTATCACTAATTTCTCCAAAAATTTACCAATTTATCAGAAATGTCCTACATTGGTTTAAACTGAATCTTCCTGTCAGAGAAAGAGAAAACATTTACTCAGTATACAGAAAACGGTTGGGATATAAATACCAGGACTTGGTCAGTAAACTAAACATAGTCAGTAACACACTTGTTTACAACAGCCAGAGCAGCTTTTATACACTCCAGAGTTTTTGATACAGTAGCACCGTTTCATACCCGTATCCTTGACCCTGTAATTTAGCCAGAAGCCGTGGAAGAATTCCTTGGTAAAAACATAAAAAATCCATGTTTTGTGCTACTATTCAGATGAGCTTCACATTTAATCACAAAAACGTTTGTATTCAATTACAACATGCTTTTGTTATCACTGCCACTTTATGACCTATGAGAGACACACAAACAAGCATGCTTACACAATCATGCATCAGTTACATAAAGGAGATGAATGTTTAACGTGCAGATATTTTCTATCTGGTTTTACTAAATACGTTGTTAACCTGACATGTGACTAAAGAAAGCTTCCTGAAAGAGTGCCATGTCATTATTTTCACTGTACAACAACGAACCAGGAAGCTGGACTGTATCTGTCTATCCTAAGCTGTACTTTGCTGTTTGGAGGAACTTACAAACATTGCATGGACAGGATCCCTGGTCTAGAAAAACAAACAGGAGTCTTGGGCCTATGAAAGTGATTCAGGCAAAATAGATTGCAATATATCACACACATGTGTGGTGATAAGATAAGTTTTTTAAAAAGAGATTAAAAGGCAGTACAATAATAATAAATGTGCATGGGGCACAGATATCAGCAGATTATGACAATACTGAATAAAATAATAAACATGTGCATATATTAGTGTTTAAGTAAAGTGTCTGGAGTGTCCAGGAATGCAGATGTACAGGATATACGGAAAAGTATAATAGTGCAAATAAGGAAATCATAAACCTGCTGATTTTGCCCACACAAAGTATTATGGTACATACTGAGTACATATTCAATGCATATTGGGTATTGTGGTGTTATCTTTTCCGTATCTCCCATCTTTTGTGTATTCCACACTGTGTTGGTACTAAAGAAATGTTCCATCTTACCTAAACGTTCTTTAAAAAATGGAAGCAGCTTCTGCAGGAAACTCCACCCCCAAGAAAACCCAAAATTCTCTCCATTCATGGTTGACTGGATGGTGGACAGGTTGCTCCCTGTTTGTGTATGTGTGTCAGGTACAGGTGGCCAGCACCCTCGCTACATAAACACACACCAAAATTAAGGTGCGTGTCAGGTTAGGGGTGTGTCTCGTTATTTTTTGGGGTATGTGTAGAGTATCTGCAGCTGAACACACTGCTCTCAATAAGCTCTTTATGTAGCGTGGCGAACATCAGAGCAGCCACCATTCACACTCGCTTCCTCTGACCGTACCCCATCTGCTTCATGTGGCTGCAGTGTGACATGTAGGAGATCACTACCGTCCAGACCGACCACCAAACGCAAACACATACAGACCTGCACTACTAAGCACACTCACATTCAAAGGAGTCATTCATGTAACCCACTTACCCCACACGTGATTGTTTAGCCAATATACTGTATGTTTGGTGTCTGAAGGGCTACAAGACTAATGTAGCCTAGCTAGCACGCTTACCCAGTTAGCACCCTTCCAACTGCATGCCTAAGTCATCATGTACTTGCTGTGTTGAGAAAAGTAATGTTGAAAAGACTTGTTTATTTAGTTTCTACTTATTCCTCTCTGATGCTGATATTGAAACCTCCTACTGACCAATTATAATGTTGATCCAGTACTTTAAGAACAGATAAGCTTTACTAAGCTTGTTTTTTATAAAAAATAAAAACTTACAATAAGCATTTAAGCATTTAAAATTTAAATGTCATGCTTGAACTGTTTAAATATTTGAAACAGCTAACAATGGAGCATGACATACAAATATATAGCACTATTAAAAAATTTTTTTTATTACAATTAAAATTATTACCAATGCAGAGTTTGGGGGGAAAAAGGAGACACTAAAATATGGTAAGTCATTCTGTAAAGCCTAAAATAATTCTTTACAAGTCAGAGACAGATTTAATGGGAACTTTTTGAATCATGTCATACATCTGACGTATTCACTTGCATCCTCAAAAAACACTAAGTTTTGACTGTGTTCTCTTATTACAATCTATGTTAATCAAATTACAAATGGTAATTTTTATACATACATACACACTTGCATAAAGTAAAACCAAAATCGTCACAGATTTTTTTTTTATATCTGGACAAACAGTTAATGATATAGGCATGTTCTGATTTAATATTGAAGTATTGAACATCATTAAAGTGCGAACAATCATTCTGCCCATTTTGGCTTTGTAGTGGTGCTGAATTTTGCAGCCCTTTTCTGAAGAGTGGATGGTTTTGTGTCCCCCTTTGCACAAAGCCCACCTGGTTACACATGTACACACACACACACGCGCACACACACACGTGCATACACACACACACACACACACACACACATGCACACTTTGCAGGAAGCTGGAGGCACACTGACACGTCTTCCTCAGGGAATTTTTATTGTGTATGTATGTAGTTCCCCCCCTCTGCTTGACTGTGTGTTGCTCTCTGTTTTCCATTTAAACTTTGAGAAAACTCTTCAATTGAAGAGACTGTTCAGAGTTAATTCTAAGTTAGACTCTTTAAGGAAAAAAAGCCCCGTCTTCATCTTTCTTTGTGTTGTTTTCCTCCTGTAGACGTGCTAAGTTGCGGCTATATCTGGAGCAGCTGAAGCAGTTGGTGCCTTTGGGTCCTGACAGCACCAGACACACCACACTGAGTCTGCTCAAACGTGCCAGGATGCATATCAAGGTACACACATACTAGTTCCTTTTATGAAAACTACTATACATAGCAACAACTAGTACCTGATTTTCTGAATTTATATTTAATAACAGTTTGATGGGGTACGTTAACATTATTAACTATTCACTCCCTTGTCTATACCCTCCATATGTGGAACTTAAGTCACAGAGATTAACACATTTTCATACATTTGCCTTAGCAGCCAACAGTCTCTTGTCTGCAGTCTCATGAAGTAATTACATATGTAACTTTATTCAACAAATTAAAAAATGCACAGCAAAATAAATTGTTCTGATAAACAAAAGAATGTTATGCCAGTCTAAATCTCTGTGCCACCTTAATGTGATGTCACAGAGTTGCAAATTGAAGAAGATAAACAGATCCGACTTCCCAGTTCCAAGTTGGTTGTGAATGCTGCATTAGGCAAAGCTGTTCATTTCCTGTTGTGTTGAATAGTGAATGGTGCTGCATATCAACCCGACTGTTGTTTTCTGTAAGCGGGTACATTTACTGTCACGCAGGAAGTTGATTAGAACTGTCCCTATCTACAGGAAGGAGTTTTAAACTGCTCTTTTGCAGCAGACTCAGTAGACTCAGCTCAGTGCTTTGCAAAATATAACAGTCACAGCACTGCTGAGTACTGGCCCACTTAAAGTATTAGTTTTAACATGAGAAAAGCAGTCGGTTCTCTTGGTAGCTCGGTCACAGAGCTTTGTATTTAGAAATATCTAAAAGTCTTTGAACAGTATTTAGCTAGCCTGATCTATTCATAAATGACATTTGAAGCTAATTAAATCTGAAGCTAATACTTGCAAAATCAAATTGTAGAGATGCTTTCAGTTTACGAACTCATATTGATGATAATTCCTATAGCACATGAAGGCAGTGTGAGAGTTCAGTGTGGTTGATGACAAGCCCAGGCTTAAAGCTGCGTTAACCCTTAGTTTCCTGTTTTTGCTGCACAGTTTGTTCTTCCTAAAATGTCACGCAACTTGAATTTGCACAGCTGCAGTCAGAGCAAATCAGCACCACATCAGGCTAGTTATGCACTTAAATCATAAATGTGATGCCACTGTGCACTCGCTGTGACATTTGTGGTCTGTTTGTCTTTGTATATTGTAACGAAAATGTCCCAAAAATGTAAAACCAGTGAAAAACAAGGCTTACCTACAAAGACACCGAAATGCTCTCTACACAAACTCTATGTAAAAAAAAAAAAGCTTTAAGATTTAGATCGGGGTTAAGTATAGAATTATTTTACATGTACACTAACATTTAACACAACAATTTACACATATATGTGTATACATATACACTAACATTACTGTTTACATATATATGTACATTAACTTGTCAGGACTAGGCCTATGTCCTATTCAGAAAACAAAAAGGTATTTTAAATTGATTTTGTATGAGGATTTCTGTGTATATTGTTTTATTTATTTATCTTTACTTAATAGCTCTCTGACTTTTGCCTAGTAAAAAAAATTATATACATACGTAATACATACAGATACAGATTACACACGGCACAAGATTTCCAAGGTCCTGTGATAATCCATCATATGCAGTCTGAATATTCTTACACAGTTCCTGCTATTTTTGCAGGCATGGGGTGGAGGTAGTGTGGCACCAGTTCCTCTGGACATGTTATGCGTGCCCCCACACGCGGATTTGTTGGTCATCTCCACTGAGACAAAAGTCTGACTTGTCACTGAAAATGACCAGCTGTCATTCTTAATCACACCATGGCAGTCTGGCACAACACCATAGCAGTCTTTAGCGGTGTTAATGTGGCGTTAAGGGCAGTCATATTAACGTCTTTGACATGTAGTCCTGCGTCGAGCACCCATCAGCCAAGGGTGCAGGCACTAACAGAATAATTCATGTCCACAATCAAACTCTAAGGCATACTCTGCTTGCAAAGGATGCTACCAGCACAACAGCACAAGTCTGGAAACATGAGAATGGAAAGCACTCGCAACAGGAGACTAACTTATATAGTCTAGGCAAGGCCTGTCCTGGCTTACGTCACATGCAAGGCCAAGCGTAAAATTCACCATGTCTCACCATGTCAGAACTACCCCACCAAGTTTCCTATTGATTGATTCTGGGTGCAACTTTTTTTTTTGGGAAAAAAATACATACATATATTACATATAGTGTATACATTTACAGTCATATTACACGTATACCTTTACAACGACTTAACAATAAATGAACTTCTTTTGTTTAAATATTCATTCCTTTAAAAATCTGTTACTTTGTGTAAATGAAAACAAAGAAACATGAAATATAACGTGTGCCTTTTGTACAGGCTAACAGGCTTAGATTTTCTATTTTTTATTCATTTATTTAAGTTTTCGCTGCATATAGTAATAAGGAATATATTTGTTATCATGTACAGTACTCACCTAATACATGTGGAATATATGTGTGACTTCATATCTTGAGAAGTTATATAAACAGATGTATCTCTGTGCACTTGTATGTAGAAGCTGGAGGAGCAGGACAGAAAAGCCTTGAATGTGAAGGAGCAGCTGCAGAGAGAGCATCGCTACCTCAAACGGCGCCTGGAGCAACTTGGTATGGAGAGAATACGCACAGACAGCATGGGCTCTACCATCTCTACTGATTCAGAACAAGGTAAACATACACACAGCATGGATTCTGTATTATGGGATTATGTTTGACGTGAAATTACACTTTGAATGTAGTAGGGCTGGGCAGTATATTGAGATTCAAGTTTTATGTAAGATATATCAATATATATTTCAAATAAGATATAGCACTTCCATTTATATAGTTTGAGCCGTGCCAGTGCATTCTCCTCTCTAGTACACTCTGCCTCGTGCTGCCCCCTCCTCCTTTCTGGGCAGGCAAACCCAGTGCCTCCATCCCCTCTTAGCCACAAGTGTTTATGCAGGGAGATGCAGCGTCGCTTTACAAAACTAAGAAAAAGCTGGGCCGTGTTATACTTTTCACAGATTCATTTTACAGAAGCAGATCTTATCCACATTTAGGAATTTTTATCTTGTCTTTTATCCTAAACTGCTCGACTGAGGTTGAGAATCGGTTCTTATGTCTCATGGATTACCAAGAAACTGGCCGGATGTGCAGAATTGAAACATGGAATCAGAATACTGTTAAATATGTGAGTTACAGCTGGCATTACATATATGAAAATTGTCAATACAAAACTGCAGTGCGATAAACTGGAGATTAAGAATATTGTGACCACACACGCTGTCGGTTCTCACTTTCACTTTCCATTTCCACAAACGCTTTAGCTGCTGTGTTAGGTGCTAAGGCCTTATCTTAATAAACAGCCACAACATTTAGCTCTCCTCAGTATTCACCACCTGCACTGTACAATTTTATCTGAGCAGTTTTCATCAACATTGACGCACAGCGGTATTAAGAGGAGATGGTAGTGGGTCTTATATAAAGAAAATTATGGTGGTTAATGTAGTGTTAATAACTGATGTGTATTTATGCAACTGGCTTAACTCAAGTCTTTGAGTTATGCTGCTGCCATACCGTGTTATGAACTAGATACATAACTACATAAATTAACAGTTTAAATCACAAGACTAAGCTAGCTAGCTCTTTCACAAGGGGAGTACCTACATGTCTAAGGGGGTTTATATGGGATTATCAGGTCACAACAAACATGGAACATGATTTGTCCCTGCTAGGCCAGCACCAGTGAGCTAATTAGCTAGCTATTTAAAGTTTGATTAAGATTTTTTTAAACTATAGAATCTTTAAAGATTTTGAGCTTTGTCTAGGTTACATGTGAACCATTACTCTTCATTTTTGTTAGTAAACTTGCGATGCCACAAGAGAAGTGAAGGGCAAGTTGATGGAAGCATTTAAAAACAGTGTTGAAATGCAGTAGATGTTAAGTGTCTAAAGTTTCCTCTGCTAGCATGACTGATAATGATTTGCAGTGTAAAGATTCTCATTTTTGTTTACTAAAAAGTCTTAATTACACTCCCCCCACCAATCTCCACTCTATACCACATCTTGATTTCTGGCCTGTATGGAGCTCTTCTGAGTTTTAGCAACATGTCATGAAGAGTATGGAGAAGCATCATCTGCTGTTTACTTTTAGAGGATTAGCCTAGCTAGCTTAGAGCCCTCATGTTTACCCACAACTAATGGCCACTTAAACCCTACAATAATCCACCAACACAAAATGGTTTGCACGTATCTAAAGCTGAAAACAAATGTTATCTTTCACCTGACACACACACATACACTCCATGTTTAGACCTGTATGAAATAATGTCTAATCTTTACTCGTTATGTTGGAGCTCACTTTCACCGCTTACTTAAAGTCTTATGTAAAATGTACTTTGATTTACTCCTCTTACCCTAAGTGGATCAACCAAGACATGTTTGAGTAAAATTTACTTCATTATTTCTAGCATTGTCGTTATGAGGCTAATATATCAAAACAAATAATGGAAACCATAGTCACATTGAATGTGCCAAAAAAACCAATTTGTTTGAATGTATAGGGACAGAGAGTGTGTGAGTCTAACCATGCGTTTGTGTGTGTTTCTCCAGAGGTGGACGTGGATATCGAAGGGATGGAGTTTACGCCTGGTGAGGGTGACAGTGTAGACAGTGTGAGCGATCCTGAAGACCACTACAGCCTGCAGGGCAGCTCCAGTGACAGCAGTCATTACTCTCACTCACACAGACTACACGCACACATCTGCTAGAGCCAAGCTGGCAGTGCAACGGCAACCTCCAAACCGCCCGTCCGCCCAGCGCCAAGCTCACGCACCTGCCTACTGTGGCAGGAAGCAGCTGGCTGGACTTCCTGTCCCACTTACTGTCTCTCCACCTCTTTCACACTTCCAATCTTTCTCTATTAAACCCAGATCGCTGCCTCAGACGCCCAAAGAGCAATCTGCGGTTTTAGTGGTGCGGCCATACAGCTTTGACCTGTCAGCTTGCGTCCTGAGTAAGTTAGTGAGTGTGTGTGTGAGAGAGTGTGTATTTCCAACACTCACTCTTGTTGAACGGGCTGGACTATAAAAACACCATTGCTTCTGCTGTCAATGGATGCACTCAGTGGGAAATTCTAATGTACATACCACCCAATAGTAATACACACACATTTACAAATAGACAGACATTGCAGACATTTTAACATAGTAGCCTGGTGTCTCTTACAGCACATTCATCAACTATAAATGATCAGTAAATACTGATTCTAATACCAACAGGATTGTGATATCATTAGTAGAGTCCTACAATTGTCTTTTAGTTCACATTCTAAAAGGAGAACAACTGTAAAAGCTAACAAAGAAACAACTATTTATCATCTTTAAGGAACAAAACAATCACCTAAACTTCATTCAGTATGCCCAAATACAGACACACAGTACCATTGCAACGTAACTGTAGACCATAAGGAGGCAAGGTGCAGACCTATGCCATTTGCTAATTGTGTTCAAAAGATAATTTTTGTTAATGGATTAATAATTACTGTAGATGTACAACAGCTACGAATTCAATACAAGTACAAAACTGGAAAGTGAAATAGAGTTACAAAATACAACTATAAAACCCAAATCTGTGCCACTTCGTGTGAACTTTGACAAAGGCGTCATCTGCGCAACCGTGTGTTTTGTGAACACACTCATAAATGTATTTCTGTCTTTTACTATTAGGTAGTATCACTAATATAGTCTCAACATGGAGGAAGTACAGCACATTATATTATACAGTATATTATATGTGCAATGTCAGTATATATATAGACATAGATATATTTTTTTTATCTGCAGTTTGACCACAAACAGCAAGAGGTGATCTGACCACTTTCCTCCACTATTGCCAAAGCTGGTGACAGTAAAGCCAGGTTTTTTTATAACACCACCCGATGCTAATCACTACGATTTGTGCCAGTGCTACATTAGCATTTGACTGGTACCACAAATGCAATAAAGCTAAATTTGCACACATACTCATTCAGAGCAGAAAACAGCTTAGTGTGATCAGCCCCTCAGGATCAAACCCCTTTTTTTCTCTTTCAGTAGCAAAGTGATGTAGCAATAAACACAGAAAGCACCTGCTTTTGTGATTGTTTATATGATTCTGAGGGATTTAAGGCACTAAAAACAAGAGTGATTCACTAAGCTTGCTCTTCTGCTTTAAACACACATGAACACACATCATCTGTGTTTCAGAATGCAGGTTGACGGATCAAAGCTGAATGAGTCCAGAAAAGGTCTAGACAGCCAGCTCTTAAAATTCCCTTTTTGTGAAGTCTTAGTTAAACCAAGAGATTACATTGCTAACCCTTAATTTTCATTTTTTAGTTTTCATTTGTTCAGATTAACTCTCTTTACATTATAATATGTAACTGTCGTTTTTGAGGAGCACCAGGGCATTGCAGATTGGACCACTAATGATTTTATATTCCTCCTGTTGGCCTTTGCAGAGTGCAGTATTTTATCTTCTTTTGCTTTAGGTCCTTAGAGCTTGGCATTCCAACATTTATATATATATATATATATATATATATATATATATATACGTGATCAGCCCACGATGGCAGATTAAAAAAAATAATCCAGAAAAGCCCATAAGAAACATGAATTTAAAAAAAGAGCTATAGGTCACTGAAAGTGATTTTAGCAAGTTTAGTCTATATTTACTGTATTAAAATTTTGTATTATATTTTCCTAAATGTTCCTAAAGGTAAAAGACAAAAAAGATGAATATATATATATATATAGATAGATAGATAGATAGATAGATAGATAGATGTCCTGAGATGGACAGGGCTGTAGGCCAGGCTTGTCTCGGGGATCTGGAGAGTTAGACAGTCATTCTGTGCCTTGGTCAGCCTCTGTTTATGTCCCATTCCCTCTCCTCAGCCCCTACTTGCTCAGGTCTACTCCAGGCACTCCCTACATCCATCCATTCATTCTCAGAAGTTAAAAGTCTGGCATTAAAGCAGAATTTCAGAAAAATAGAAACAAAATAAACAAAATTTAAAAAAATCTAATTTAGCCAATTTCCCTCCTTAATTATATGTTTGGTACTTGAAGTTTGCACTGGAACTACAAAACCATTATACGTATACCTAAGTAATATAAATAATTCAAACACATCAACACACATTTGCCTCACGCTGTAGTAAGGATGAATATATCTAGCCCAGCTAAATAAAAAAAACAGTACTTTAGACTATTATGATAGGCAACAATGAGTCATGGGGTTTCAGAAACTACATAAGTCTATTTAGATCTATATAAGATTACTTTACAACTAGAAAAATGTAATAACTTATAGATGCAGTTAGCACTGTGCTAATTGGTAAGCTAATTCTTATTTTGGCTAGTGATTTGAAAGATTCAGCATTTTTGGAATTGCAAATGACTAATCCAACAGAGATGAAAGTGATTGATAGAGTTCATGTTTCTGGCAAAAGCTCACAAAAAATAATAATAGAATAAAATAATGCTGCATTTTCACTGGAATGATTGTGTTTAGTGTGCAAGATATCTGTCATACTCATGTTTACATTAACTATCGTTATGCAGATAAATTGCACAGTTTAATCACACTCAGTTTGTAAAGGCCTTAAAACTAAAAGAAGCAAATTTCAGAAACCAAACATGTCTAATGTTGATCAACTGTATTTGCCATTAAGGTGGGGCACGTAGGCAAATTGGATTTTTTTGCTTAACAGTTGCTTTAATGGGTTCTCCCCAACTGTGCTGTCAGCCTCTTCATCTTTGTAGTCCAGCTTTGTTTCATTTTCTTATGATAATGAAGAGGGAGATGCTGGGAGAAGAGCGATAATCAATCATTAACCAACGGCAGCTCGAGCTCTTTCCCTCCACACTCTCTTGGTGACACCTCCTGTTAGTGTAAGCGCCTGACCAAGGCGATTGTGGGTAATCGTCCCTCTGCTTGAGTCTTGTATGCAGCTTCTCTGACACAAACATCTATTATCATTGTCAATGAGTGTGTAAAGCCCCTCAGCTCACCAACCAGCCAAACACCAAGAAGCAAAAGAGGAGTATTTGTTTAGCATACCAGAAGAGTATATCAGAAAGGTGCTACAAAGTGTTCTTTAGGAGAACTACTTTTAGTTCCCTAAAAAAAGTTTGTGTGGGACTGAAGGTAATTCTTGTAGGGATTGGGCAAAGAACTGGTGATTGTGTAAAAAACTTGTGACGCCAGAATTGAATGTTTAATGGTTGGGAGACTCTTGGACGTTCTCTCTGTTGGGTTGGGTTGTTGGTTCTTTTACTGCAAAAATTAGAATGCTTGTTGGAGAATGTTTGGATGGTGTGCTCTGTATTTAAAGACCAGCAGAGGGCGACACAAAGATTATTTTATTTTCTTATTGTTTGTTAATGAGTGTAAACAGCAGCTTGAATTCTGTGGTGCACATTTGTGACCATTTCTGACATTTCTGCTTTTATTACCTCCCAAAACGGAAGGAGCATAATGTGTTTTTGTTTCTCATGAAGAGTTTACATCCAAGGACTTCAAGTAGCAAAAATAAGTCCTCTTCAGTTTGTTGGTCAGAAAACAGAGTGATATTTAAACTGAGGGAAAATAAATCTTGCACAGAACCTCCCATTTTTAAAAAACCTAATGTGTCATTTGGGATGATTAAGATAGAACATGTGGGCAAGAGACAATATTCGGTTTTAAGCATCATCAGAGTAAAATATGTGCAGCAGGAGCATGTGTGTATGTGGCACACTGTAAAGGAGTTTAACACCTGCCTACACTCTGATCATTTTTAACTGAAGACAAAACAAGCAAACGGAGACAAAATCAAAGAGTGTACATCTGTAATGACATGCAGCCCTACGAAGGCAAATGAGTAACTGCGGCAGTCATGAAATTGCACATATGGATGTACTTTTGGATGTAGATTTTAAGGAAAGGAGAAAAAAACAAATAAAGAACAGGTGATACACACTTCCACCCACAGAAGACAAATGCATTTAGGACGGATTTCAGCCGGGCTGTCTTACTGTAGGTCACTGAAACTGGATTGGAAACGACAACAAATAGCCACCACGCTCATGTTAGAAAGTGAATTAGACAAAACAGTCCTGTCAGTGTGACCTTCACTTCACACACATACAAAATACATATTATTTGAAACACTGTAAACGTAGGTATGTATTGTGATCAAAAATACATTAAATAAAAATTGAGTTGTGTGCTGCAGCTTCTCATTAGGTTTAATGGGACATTTTTACCAGCACTGTGTAAAGACCGTCCAGCCGCACAACAGTAGCTGCGAAAGCCGTTTTAAAACTGGAGCACGCAGCTCGAGACTGCTATTAGCCAGTATTTGCCGTAGCATTTATATACAGCCCATTAAATATGTATCATATTTAGCTGTTTTCACTTTTGCTGTTGGTTACTGATTTGCCTTTGTTGTGCAGTGGTGAGACATGAAGATGTTTTGTAGCTTTCTAACACTAAAGGTGGAATATTAGGTCTAGGTGCCATCAGGAAAGTAAAATCCAGTGTGTTACAGTGTAAGTAGCAGAACAAGCAAACAATCAGTGAAGCTGATACTGAAGATACTGTTATTAATGCAGTGGCAGAAACCCACTCATATGCACAGCTGCTGTGTGGAAGGATATCTGGGCCTCAGACTGGGCAAATGCTGCCTCCATGACAACTCAACTTAGACTGTACAAACTTGAAGCCCACCCTGGACTTCCCACCTTCTTACTACTTTACAAAAAATGCACACTTGCAGTTTTTAGTACTTATTTGGCTGCTGTGTGTGTACAAAAGCTCTCAAGAAGTATAAGACTTGGAAGTTGCTTGGGTGTGGATGTTGTTTATGGCAATTAGCCATTTATGGAAGCACAGAGTTTGATTAAGACGTTGGTCTCAATGACTTGCAATTCTCCAAATATATATTTACAAAACTATATGCAAATACAAACTTAATGACATACTTTTTGTTCTGTGGCCACTGACTCACACAGAGCATGAACTTGGAGAAATCTGAGCTTCTGAAAAACTCCCAGAATGTCCCAGTGCCCACTTGGTCATGAACACAGCAAAAGCTTCAGTGTGGCTGAGGGTTAGCCAACTGCTTAGCAAGATACCCAAGTTAACTATGTAGCTAAAGTGTTGGTAAGGTTGTTCACAGATAACTGCATACAGCAACTGGTGGAGGGTGTCTGTTGTTACGTAAAATCTTACTCAACTAGCTAATGTACTTATGGATTAGCTAATCATATGCTTAACCATAAAATAGCCCTTTTTATGAAATAGAACTAAATGGTCTAATAGAATAAAACAAACTAGCTAACATAGTTGAACAAGTAACTAACCATTTACCCTAATCTTACCTATTTTATTTACTTAATGTGAACACTTCAGCTAGCTAGCTGACCTTGGTAGCTTGTTATGTAATTGGCTAACATTCACCCTAACTGGCTGTCTGTGTGAGAAATCAAAAACAGTGTACATCAAAACATTGAGGAAGATCATTGCTAATCACAATAAAAGAGAGAGAGAGAGAGAGAGAGAGAGAGAGAGAGAGAGAGTGTGTGTGTGTGTGTGTGCGGATTATCTGAATCCATTCCTTTCTGCAGTAAACGCTTCCATCTCTGCCAGATTCCGGCCAAAAAAGCACTTTCTCTTTCCCCCTGTAATTCCACATCAGTAGCTTTTACATATAGATGATTATAACCTTTGAGTCATTTATATTAAATATGGACTTTACCCTTTATATAGTGTATATATAGATATAGATATATATGTAGCTGGTTTATTCTAACCAGATTAAGGGCCCCCTGCTGGCTGGACTAAGCATGCTATTCAAAAGAAAATTCCATTTGGATTTAAAGAGGTACTACAGTACGTTTTAAGATGATCTATATGCTATATTTGCAGCATAAATGACCACAGATCATTTTCTGTACTTAGAAAAGAAAGAAAAACTCAAAATTCTATGATATCCCACAAAGTACAGAAAAAAATGATTGACGTATGACATATGCTACAAATGTAGCAAAAGTTGGTGGAATACTTCTTTAATGCATGTCCAGGAGACCAGTTAATAAATATGAGGTATATATATATATATATATATATTAATCCTGCCTTTCTACTGCGAGCTCAATTTCTGTGTGTGTGCGTGCGTGTGTGGGTGTTGCCCTTTGGCATGTGGAGTGTTACCCATCACTGAAGCGGGAGTGTTCTGTGCCAGACCTGTGAATATGTTTCCTGGTAGAATATGTGTAATATGCATTCAAATGTGCTATAATAGGTTCCATTTTGTTGTTTGTTTATTTGTTTTTGTATACATATGTACCTGGTGCTGGCTGTTTTGTAAGCCCACACTTAAAGGTATTGTGTATTCTTTCATTGTAATATAAATAATTAAAAAATGTTTTATACACCGAAGTGTCATTGGTGTTATTGATATTAGAATGGAATACAATACAGGTCAGTTTAGTCCATCCATGAGGAAATATTCAACAGAATGTATTCTCACTATAATGAATCATAGTTATGTTTTCCATGAACATTTAACAGCACACTATTCATACTTTTATTCACAATTAAATTTTGATTTATTATTGATTTGTTTAAAACAATGTAATTAAAGACGTAATAATTTGAGACAAGTGATAAAAACTCTTGTGTGCTTTGATAACATATGGACATACAGACAAAAGGTTTTGAAGCATTACAGGTGCTGTGTGCAATTGTGACCCATTCCAGAGATTAAAGACTTACAGTTGGAAGAAGAAAGTAATTTCCCAAAACAAAGAACTGTGCTGTCTGTAATAGGAAGAAGCACTTCACTCATTACAGTGGGATTAGTCGAATTTGAATGTTTAAAAACAGTTTTGCAAGTATAAAATTATATTAGAACTGTAATTTAGACAAGTGTTTAAAAATCACAAATACTTAAAAGTCCAGGTGAATTGAAATTGATTTATGTATTTTCCCTGTATCTAAATACATTCCCATAATAGACAGAACAATATTCCTTTTTTATTTTAAATGATCTCTTTTTAATGATTAAGTAATCTCAGAATTACAGTATTTCCAGAACATTTCAGTGTTTGTTATTCGTCATTTTTCATTCCTTAGCACAATTTAATTAAATGAGAATGGATTATACATAATCACACTCTCAGCATGCTGCAGTCACACACCTGATCACAGCAGTAGCTCCCCAAATACAAAAGTAAAGCAGACTTCAGACAGCAAACATGTCAGGTTGGAAATCAACACTTTCATGTGGGTGAGCTTTTCGTCCCAGTAACGGGTGTGTGTGGTTTTAGGCTTAGTCCTGTGTATTTGTAGTTGTCCCTCACACATACTGCTGTGGTTTTTGTGGTGTGGCAGCTGAAGTAAGGTGTTTTGCTGTTTCTGTGGCAGCAAGTGCTTCCTTTGCTTTTTCGGACGCCGCCCTGACAGAGGCTCTCAGGGGCCACTGTTGACCATCTCCTGAAACACACACACACAGAAACGGAACAAACAACAGACACACACTTCTAAGATATTTAGGACTCGACTGATATGAACATGTGTTCACATAAACACACATGTTCAGATTTTAACAGCAAAACTGTGTTAAAATTCTTTTTGATTCTGTACTACACAGATCAGACAAATTCAACTTCATGTGTCGTACTGTAATGAATACACTCTTTATCTAAAGTAGTGGTGCAAAGGATGGTAGTTAATCTGTGACCTGTACAGATCCCTCCCCCTATGGTTTGGCATGCATGTGAACAGCAGACTAATGGAAGGTTTAACCATAATATTGTTTTACAATTGGTTTTATTGGACATGACCACATTTGTATTTGTCCTAAGGTCCTAAAACACCTGTACAGGTATTTATCTCATAACTGCTCAGTTCACAATTGCTTGGCGCAGGTTATACTTCTAAAAATAAAAAGTGTTTAAAAGGGGTTTTCAACACCATATTATACAATTTAATGTTAGTAAGGCAGAAAATGTATTTTATCAGACACATCCTTTAACTTCGGCCTTAATTTTGCATCACCTTTAAAGGGCAGGACGGGGTAATGTTTGTTTATTAAAACTTGGCTCTTTGGGTCTATTGTCGGGTTAAAAGCGGTGCATTAGTATAATCAGCTACTGCGTTTACCGCCATAGAGAAAATGGTGTTATGGTGTTGTGGTGTTTTCAGTAGAAGTACACAATCATAAAGTGTTTGCTGACATAAAAAAGCAGGCTTGGTCCAAATAATGGTTGGTTAAAACACCTCAAAGACTGATTATGCTGACATCAAAACAAATGAATAAAATATGTAGCCCCTGGCTTTTGGAACAAACAAGTGATGTTTTCCTCTCAATAAACCATAGGCCTTAATTTGACGAGTTATTGCAAAAACGACAAAGCAATTTTATTTGTATCAAAAATCTTGTAGAGCCAGACATTATCTGCACCATACAGAACCGACAGTGAACCTAAGGTACTTTTTGAAATGCAAATGTCTCTAGATCTACATTAACTCTGATATATGGTTATAGACAATTAAGAATGCACAATAAGTCCATTATGGTTCAGTTATAATGAAAAATGAGTGAGGAGAAGCTACCGTACAAACCAACCACAAACAAACAAAATCTGGTGTGATTCCACTTCCCAAAAAAAAATCACTACAGACCTATGCATTTGCTTTTTTCACCCCTTCCAATTCAGCATACCGTGTAAATTAGCCAGTGCAAATTACAGCCCCTTCATGGCCTTCTCTTGGTTACTCTTAAAGCGAGCTAGTCCGAATTCCTGTAAGATAGATAGATAGATAGATAGATACTTTATTGACGTAAAAGAACAAATGATTCAAACACATGTAACACCTTTGTCACAAGGGCAGGAATAAAACAGTTGTAGTTTGTAAAATTAATGACATGGTCAAAACATCAATATTGTGATTATATGATTACAAATAACATTTGAAATACACATCCCAATACATTAAAGTCACCAGCATTATTTCGACAAAAATACATTTCTCTATTTGGATTACATGAAAGCAAGGAATCATTCAAGTAACTACAGAAAGTCATCTGTGATTGGTAATCATTGTACTCCATTTGCTCCTAAATGACAAATCGTCCCAACACTGTTTCTGTTATAGACAGGTTCACTGACCGGTGGTGTGAGAAGCTGACAGAAAGAGGGGGAAAAACAGGGACAGCTAAAGCCACAGACGCAGAACTCTAAAGAACACTTCATTTTGGCTTCCTCCCCAACAGTCACTACTGACTTTGTGTTCTCAGAAAAAGCAGATGTCATTTTAGTATCAGTTAGCTGGAACCAAGATGTGGCGTGTTGCACATTTAGTCAGCTAACTAAGCTGTTTTTAGAACTACCTTTTTTGGCCTGGACCTTCAGAATTTTGGTCTGAAAGTATCTCTGCAATCCGAACCAAACAATCAAAATTTGGGCAAACCAAAAAGAGGTGCTTTTGATCTGGATTAAACTGAACCATAATTCAGTTTGTGTTCAATGTAAAAACATATTTTGGATAGTTCTGACTTTTGGACCAATTACAGGAAGTTGAAATGGGCTATCATCACCCATTAAACAAAACAAGGAGGGAAAAAAGCAGAAGAGAAGTGAAAATGAGAACATGAGAATACACAGAGGCTAAATATTTTATAGTAATTTTATCAAACAGAAAAGCCAAAACGTCATCTCAAAAAATAAAAAAGCATAAAAACACTGAAGCAGTCACCTGTCCCTCCGCTAACCAATCAGTGTCAATCTTGGGTCTGGACTTTGGTCAGCATAGCAAAAACGCCACTGTCTCACACACCATTAACCAGGTTTTAATTAGCTTTTCTGGCACCTCAGCACCAGTCATAAGTGTTCTTTTGCAAGGGGCCATGGGGCCCTGGAAAATACAAAATAGACATTCTGTATGGACGAATGTTTTGTACCCTATTCAAAAACATGTACTACTATTCTATGTTGTAATGCAACACTACTACATATAACGATAGTATGAGTCAGAATTAAACTGGTACTGTGATGTGTGTGTGTGTGTGTGTGTGTGGGGGGGGGAGAGAGATCTACAGCTGACTCACTAAAATAACATTAAGTGGGCTAACCAGGTTACAGATCCAAACACCATGGAACACGTTTTCCTTTCTGCCCCTCAGCACCAAATGATAGATGTTACTCCATGAGATTTGTTCTCCATGAGATGTCCATGAGAAATGTTGTGATGCATATGACATGTTTTGTGAAAATGTTTTGAAGCGTCATGATATACATATTATGCAAATCGCCCAAATCTCGATAAACCAGAATATATTAAGGGAGAATTTAGTCGTACTGGGCTTGAAATTTGTTAAAGACAGACATTTCAAAAAGACAACAACCTGACACAAAGACCATGCAACTCAAGGTTTTTTTTTTTTGTTTTTTTTTAAATGCAGTTGTTTGCATAATCTAACCTTGACTCACATCAGAACAGTAGCTTCCTGATTAATATACGTAACAACATAGTTTGCTATTATTAGGAACCGCTGTAACAATCTGTTCCTTGTAAGGGAATGTACTGTAGACCTTTTAGGGGTTTCATGTCCACTTTAACTCTAAATACACAGTGCTTTTTATAGGATTTGTTACTGTTTTTGTTCCAATGCAAAGATTTATCAGGGAGAGATGTCATTTTCCATATTTGCAACATTATAACCATAATATATGGTTTAAATATATCTAGGAATTGTCAATATCAACATTCTCTATCTTCTCTAATTTGCACGAATATAAAAAAACCTAGACATACTGTAGACTATTTTAGACAATCATTGTCTGTAATTCTTCAAATAAAACCAGACAGACCTGAAACATTCTCCACTGTTGCTAATGTTCATGAATGCCAAAATTAGAATCGAAAATATTTGTCAACATTTTTGACCCCACGGCTTCTTTAACTTGACCAATTCAGTGAATAAATACTGCCACAAACATTAAATGTGTGTGTGTGTACTCTCACCATAAGTGTGATGTGATTAAGGTTCCAAGTGCACAGGTGCATCTCAATAAATTAGAATATTATTAAAAACTTACATTATTTTAGTAACTCGATACTTAAAGTGAAATGCTTATATTATATAGATTCATTACAAACAGAGTGATCTCAACAGCCATTATTTCAGAAAATTATAATATTACATAAGGCCAATTGAAAAAAAGATTTTTAATTCAGAAATGTTGGCCTACTGAAAAGTATGTACAGTAAATGCACTCAATACTTGGTCGGGGCTCCTTTTGCATGAAGTACTGCATCGATGCGGCATGGCATGGAGGCGATCAGCCTGTGGTACTGCTGAGGTGTTATGGAAGCCCAGGTTGCTTTTAAGGCAGCCTTCACCTTGTCTGCATTGTTGGGTCTCCTATCTTCCTCTTGACAATGCCCCATAGATTCTCTATGGGGTTTAGGTCAGGCGAGTTTGCTGGCCAATCAAGCACAGTGATACTGTGGTTACTAAACCAGGTATTAGTACTTTTGGCAGTGTGGATAGGTGCCAAGTCCTGCTGGAAAATGACAAAGCTTGTTAACAGAGGGAAGCATGAAGTGCTCTCAAATTTCCTGGTAAACAGCTGCAATGACTTTGGTCTTGATATAACACAGTGGACCTACACCAGCAGATGACATGGCTCCCCAAACCATTACTGATTGTGGAAACTTTACACTGGACCTCCAGCAACGTCAAGCCAAATTTACTTTCATCTGAAAACAACACCTTGGACCACTGAGCAACAGTCCAGTTCTTTTTCTCCTTGACCCAGGCGAGATGCTTCTGCCATTGTTTCTTGGTCATGAGTGGCTTGACACAAGGAATGCGACAGCTGAAACCCATGTCTTGCATGCGTCTGTGCGTAGTGGTTCTTGAAGCAATGACTCCAGCTGCAGTCCACTCTTTTTGAATCTCCCCCACATTTTTGAATGGCCTTTTCTTGACAATCCTTTCAAGGCTGCGGTTATCCCGGTTGCTTGTGTACCTTTTTTTTTTACCACACTTTTTCCGTCCCACTCAATTTTCTATTAATATGCTTGTATACAGCACTCTGTGAAAAGCCAGCTTCTTTAGCAATGATGTTTTGTGGCATACCCTCTTTGTGAGGTGTGTCAATGACTGCCTTCTGGACATCAAATCAGCAGTCTTCCCCATGATTGTGTAGCCCACTGAACCAGACTAAGGGACAATTTTAAACGCTTAGGAAGCCCTTGCAGGTGTTTTGTGTTGATTATTCTAATTTTCTGAGATCAAGACTTTTGGGTATTCATTGGCTGCAAGTCAAAATCATTAACATTAAAAGAAATAAACATTTGAAATAGATCACTCTGTTCGTAATAAATCTATATAATACATGCGTTTCAGTTTTTGTTTTGAATTACTGAACTTTCTGATGACATTCTAATTTATTAAGATACACCTGTATGTGGTGAGGCTCTTCCTGACAGGGCCCACTACAGAATCTTCTAGAATATAAAAACTACAGGACAGGTTGGTGGCGAAAAATCTTTTAGCTTAGCGAGAGAGATGATTACTTTTGGTCAGGAGGGCATCGGGTGATGAGTTGGTGGTGTGCAGTCACACTTCGAAACAGCACATTCTCAGTCAGAATGTGGTTGCTGAAAACACACACAAACACTATATAGTGTGATGCAGATTGTCAATTACAACATCTCAATTCAAACTCAATGCCCTGTTTTCTTTCTGCCACCAACAGTGGATTGCATTTATGGTTGACTATGATTTTGTGTAAATAGGATGTTGATTGAGAAGACAGAAGAAAAAATATTACCATCCTACAGCATTACTTGATTACCATTTCTTTTACAGGATCAAACACACTTCTTCACTTTTTAGAAAGTAAATATTACTATTACTGATGGACTACCATGAACTGGCTCTAAATTGCATCTATTATGACTTCTGACGGACTTACTCTTACTCTCACTCTCTCAGGGCTACAGTACACCACAGGGCTACAGTACAGCTCAGTTCAGCTTGACTGTAGCTACAACAGAACAAAGATAATTTTTTTATGCAAAGTTTCAATCTAGTTCTGGACTTGACTACTCTATACAATACAATACAATAAGTATTAATAGATGCCCTACACATCATCGCGAGTCTACCAGAACACACCACATGATCATTTAATCCATTTAAAAAACAGTAATTTACCAAAAACAACATATGTGCGCATGAACGCATGAGCTGTTGTCTTACATACTGTGTTGTTTATGTATCTGTGAGTCTGATTACCTGTCCATCTATTCATTTTTGTTTCATCTGCCATCACTGCTCCCTACACACAACTCACAATCTTCTTTCACTCTACATGGCACTGCGTACCTGAACAACACTTCTGACCACAAGTAACAGGAAACATTTCCTTACGTCATGTCTAGTTTCAAATTCCCCAGCATTTCGTTAGTTATATATTAGTCACCCACTTTATGTTACTATCTGTAGTCCACAGATCCATACAGAACTCTGTGGTATTAGGTTGACATGTTAACATGACATAGAAATAAATAAAAATTAAACTATAAGACTTCTCAGTAACATTAGCAAAAAAAAAATCTTAACAATACTCAACATCTTGATCAAGACTAGATCCTATATATTAACTCACTATTCTGATAAATATATTTGTTGCCTCATCAACATTGTAAACACACACAAGGGGGAAAATCTGAGGGCTGCTGGATAAGGGCATTGATAACTGCTGTATGTAGAAGTTTGTGTGTGCATGCACAAATGCAGAATGCTCAAATATTATAGGTTAACAAGCTTGTGTAAAGTCTCTGTGTGCGCATATATATATATATATAATATATATATATAATAAAGTACCTAAAGGGGTTGGGGTAGAGAAAACTTGGTCCCAGAAGCTCTTTATATCAGTCTTGCTGAAAAAATGCTTCATTTTTACAGCTTTAGTGAAAGGCAGGTGTGCAGGTTTCTGTGCCTGGACGAGATTTCATCCATCTCAGGGCAGTTTCTGACACAGCAATCAGTCCTGGGGACAGATTAAGATCATTTTCATTTACTCACTCTTAGGGGGTCATATGATCTGGTCCATCCCTTGAACCTTTAACTGATATCAGTACACTGTGCTAGCCAGCCGGCATAAGCCAGATCATGTACAGCCTTAACGCAGCTAACAGAAGTGAATACAAGTTTCTATACAGTATGCAACATTAGCATAGTTGATCTAAATGTCAAAAACAAATAAGGGGTTTGGAATTAATAAACAAAAACTAAATATTAACTAAAAACTAAAACTATATTATTACATGATGCTCTTTCTAGCGTCCAACTGTCTGTAGCTTAAATGCCTACATGGTGAAACACAGCAGGGAAGTTAAACTTTTCTGCCGGGCGCATTATATCAAGATGACTTACGAGTGAGCGCCCTCCAGTGGCGAGTCCGCCCGCTGTTTCAGCCAGCGGATCCAGTTTCGCTATTAATATGTTAATATTCTTACTGGTAAGGGTTGAAATGTACTACATTATAACAGCCTCCACCTTCTTTTATTACATATTCGCCGACAATGTTAAAGTTAGTAATAATCGATATAAGTATGGGATATTTTATACATGAAAAGACCAAGAGGAAGAAGAAGAAGAAGAAGAAGAAGAAGAAGAAGAAGAAGAAGAAGAAGAAGAAGAAAGCTCCGCCGGCAGGCGGCGCTGTGGCATCTGGAGTGTGTTATGTAGAGTACTTCCGGTGCGGTGCATCGTGGGAAGGTTGTCCTCTCTGTTGTCATTGCTGTGAGTGAGCACTGCGTTTAGTTTATATTATTTTTGGGGGGTTGAGATCGTGTGATGTCGGGCTACAGTCCGGATGAGCGACTTCGCTCCCAGCAGCTGTGGAACCTCCGCAGACGCTGGCTGAAGGATCAGGAGCTGAGCCCTAGGGAACCGGTCACTAATGGAGCACCACACTCAGTCGTACAGCAGAAAGGATGGGTAAGACACACACCGCAGTTCAGCACACAGTGACTTTAAACAACTCTACTGCTCTGTAGTGTAGAGGGAATGTAGGAATGTAGGTTGTTACTTTACAAACATGGCTAGCAATTAAAAAGTCCCACAACAAATGATATTTTTGTGAATGTTGCAAAAATAAGCAATAACGTTCCCTACTTTCATTACTAATATTACTAAAGCTCTTGTCTTGCAGACTCCCTGCCACACGTTTTCAGTTATGTTCACCCAGAACATCTACGCCAGATTTTCTTAGGCAATTATCATAATCGAAAAATACATTTATGATCAATTAGTGGTAAATCTTGTGCTATAGTGCCTAACAATGTTCTGTTTAATGGGTTAAACAAATTATGACAATATTAAAAAAAATATCTGGCAACAAATTTGTAACTACTTCATGTTAAAGTTTTATCTTGTGTGGCCTTTAGGAGCCTTAAACCCTTTAAACCCTGGCCTGAAATGATATATTACGTGATATGTAAACCCCTATCCTATCCCCTTTTCCTAAATCCCCCCAAAAAGCAAAAAAGAAAACATTGTTCTTAATTTTTTATCCTTTTGTCTTTTTATCCTATATGTCTTTTATCGACAAATTCAAACCTTGGATAGCATTAAAGAAAAAAAATTGTTCCATTCTGGGTGGAGATTAATACCATCATAGGAAGCACAGTAGGCATTTAAATGTTTAGCACTGGAGCTATAAGGATAATAGAAGACCATGCCATATGTTTCACCTACATTTACACTAAATCCATCACAGTTCAGAAAGACCTACGTAATTTCTCTCTGTTATATGTTAATTATTTAGTTGTTGACGCATGGTGTTTTCTGTTCCTCCAGACATTCAGAGCCTACAGGGCTGGAACTTTTGCTCTGACGCGAATCCTGATTCCAGCATGGATCGTACATTACTACATGAAGTACCATGTTGCTGTAAGTTTGTTATATTTCTGATCAATTTCCCTGTATCAAACTGTAAGTAGGAGAGGACAACAAACTTTGAAATGTATTTTATTTAAGTGTTTTCTGTATATAGACAATTACAGTATTAAACATATGACATATAATATAAAATAGTTGTAAAATAAATGTGTAAAACAAAAAATCACAATAAAAAAAAAGTAGAAGTCACAAATATTAGCTATAGTTGGTGGTGGTGTTGTTATAACAAGCTTTTTTAAGTTACTTAATACTAATGCAATTAAAAAAAAGTAATTTTTAATGTGTAAGTGAAATTAAAATAATTATCTGTGTTAACACGGTACGTCTGTATGATGCTTTATGGATATGGCTATTTTAAAGAAATAAATTTGCATGGAAATTGTATGAAAGGCTTCACTGATGAATAAAGTGGCAGTCAATTATTTTGTCCAAATTGTTATTTTGCGTAGTTTATAAAATTTTTGCATAAAGTTTAAGCCAATGTTTAACTTGTCTTTAACTTTCCAAACAGATGTTTAACTTTTCTTGGGGATGCACCTGTAGTGCAACATAGTATGCATAGAGCAAAACGCATATCATAAGACAAAGACATGCTGACATATGTGTAGAGCTAATTTTGGCTACATTCACATTGCAAGTAAAAGTGGGCAGCTTCTTTCCATATGTGACTGGTACGTAATTAACAACAGCAAAAAAAATCTGGCAGATTCAGGCCACTTGCATGTATTGGTTTATATGGTACTGCGGCTTTCATTGGTTTGGAATCTATGCAGTTTTTTACTCAACATTTTTAATCAATGTTGCCATTCTCCTTTTTTTAACACATTGTTATCTGATGGCTTGCAGAAATTTGCAAAGAAAGTTATGTGATTTGGCAGACTGCTTTGCCTGACATGTCAGAATTTTGACAATGAGTGATCAGAAGCTTGTACGTGGTTGGTCAGAAGTTTGGCCCTGGTTGATCAGAAACTCTACCTAGCTTGTCCAGGTGATATGAAAATAAGCTTAAGGATAGCTGGGTAAGCAAGATACCTGAGATAGGCTCCTGGTGGAATGTTAAAGCCGATTGCAGTATATCTGATACAATCATTTTGAGTAATTCTTCTTTTCTTCTCAGAAAATGCCATATGGAATTGTTGAGCTGAAACCCAGACTCTTCCCGGTAAGTGCAACACAACTTCTCTCATTCAGGGTTGGCAACAGTGAAAAAAGTTGCCTGCAAATATGTTTAATATGGTCCACAAGACAGCATTTGGAAACAAGTCCAACAAAGTATTACAGGCAGCTGAGGGACTTTCATGTCATTTCATGCTAAGGCCATTATAATTTAAGGTCTCTTTAAACAAAAATATTATGCTTTATATTATATTTGACTTACGTTGCACACCTGTCCTAGATGTTTACGAAGAGAAAACTGTCAGCATAGTCAATCTAAAACCTTCCAGACTGCAGCTTGTTGTGTTATCAACTTGAGTTAATGTGCCTTTTCCTATTTACAGGGTGACACTGTTTTGGAAACGGGGGAGGTTATTCCTGCTCTTCCTGAAACAGGAGGCCACGGTCACCATTAAGGATCATCATCAACATCAGGATAAACCTTTAGAATCTTGACCCTGTAAAGTTAATTGTGTGTTTGTGTATATACATATGTATACTAAATAAAACAAACAACAAAAACCAACATGTGATTTGTGTTCAATTATTTAGAACTGCTGCTGGTATCAAGTGTTGAAGCAAAAGTGTCAATTCAGTGTGCCCAGCAAAATACCCTACTATGTCAAACCCAGCCAGAGCACAGGATTGCCATGTGTTGAATGTTATAAATATGGAACTCCTAGGATGGATCAGACATTTAAACAATTATCTGCAATAATCAAATGGGCAAGAATCGAAACAAAGTTATTGCCTAGACATCATTTGCTTATCATGTTTTCCTCTACCTTTGCTTAATAGCCAAACACCAATTTCCACCGTCATACTCCCTGCCATACATGTGGAGCATCTGTAAATGTCGTGTGTCAATAGGAGTCTTTTGCTCCAGTTGCTCCAGAGTTGGTAAGTGAAGTGTGTGGGAGTGATTACAGTTATTTGTGTTGTTTATATCGGGAGGTGCTTGCGTAATCGTGCGGTGAAAATGGACTGAAAATTAACATTAATATCAGTCAACATACTTTGGGGGATCACTGTAGTGGAGGATTGGCCAGAAGCATTTAAAATACATTAAGATTTTCTCTGTGGGCCAGGTAAAGGTCGATTTTATCACTTTCTCCTTATAACTTGGCTTCTGCATTATAGCTTGTCCTTGCAGTCTTTACTTAATATCAAATGTATCTGTTTTACTATTCAAATTTGCCAATGAACCTACTTCTGAGTTGTTGGTCATGGTAGCATTAGATCCAAAAAATATGTTAAACATCTGCAACATGATCAAATAATACATTTTTAAAAATCCATATTTATTTAATTTTGAATTGCCAGGGAATATTGTTATATATTTCTATGAAAAATATTTAAACTTAATGATGCTACTAAACTGACTCATGCTGAATGTCAGGGTTTGTATAAGGCATTATACAGCAGATTACACATGTCTATAGTAGGTCTGTAACTAGGTAGGGAAGGGTGGACCAATAACCAAATATCAATACTACTGATCCATTTACTTGTAAGAATCCACAAAATATATATTTGTTTAGTAAAGTTTTAAAAAAGAAGCAAAGATGGAACTCTGATTTCTGAATTTGAATATGAGTTTTTTCATATTTACCAATTGTCATTGTTGAAAATAATAAACTTAAAAGTATCAGTAGTGGTTCTTATAGTGGCAGTCGTTAAATGTAATGACAGTCACGGACCGAGCATGTAGCGCCAGAACTTATAAAATAAAACGACCTCTTAACAAACGTCGTTTCCCCAAAATAATGTTGAACTAGTTCACAACGGAGGGGTCCGCACAGATCTTAAAATACAGAGGTCCAGTGAAAAACATGGTGAATATTTCGCTTGGCAGTATTAAATTAAATAATTGTATTAATATATGTTTAAAATATACGTTTCGTATTAGAGGCATTTTATTTGCTAAAACGAATGTATTTTTCCTTGACTTCAGCTAAAATATCAGAAAATCACTTGGAAATGGACTTGAAGCTACAAGACTTTTATTTTGACATTGTCTCCACCGGACGTTCTAGAATTTTACTGTCTTCTTCGGGCGTTTGTTACTTGTTATTAAATCGCTGTAAAAAACATGTTAGAACCTTAGTCCGGTTTCGCTAAAAGTCTTTCTTTAAACCAAAATATGCGTTTATATTATGTTAGGCCTGATGTAATTGCGCCAACGTTATGAACCGTGTGTGTTTTGTCTGCTAAATGATTGTAGCGTTAGCTAACTTTGGTTGTACTGAAAAGGATCCAGCAAGTTCAGCATTATCAACTCGCTTTCTGAAGGTATTTTCAGAGTAGATGTGTGTTTCATGTACACGTTGTTCTTTATTTTGCTGTGTTGTGGCCAAACTAAAATGAATTCTATTCGAAGGCTTCGTTCCACTTCAAAAACCATCAGGGTTTAGTACAGGCATGATATAGGCTAATCAAATACACGACAAACTGTCTGTTTAATTCTAAACCTTAAAGAGATGTAATTTAAAAACAAGTTACAACTGTTTTGATTCTAGATACCATTATGGTAAATAAATTATAAATGTAAAAGAAACCCCTTTAAAAGGCCTTTAAAGAGGCAGATACAATTTACACCCTGCACACTTACCTATAAATAATTTTTTTTCAGATTATGGCATCATGGCCTCAACACAGATGAAACTTGGTGTCCTAAAGGAGAGTTCATCCAACTCCGTATCGAAGACTATCTCCAAGGAAGCTTCACCAGATTCAAAATGCCCTATCTGCCTGGATCAGTTCAAAAACATCTCCTATGTGGACAAATGCTTACATAGGTTTTGTTTTCGGTGCATCCATGAGTGGTCCAAAAACAAAGCAGAGTGTCCGTTGTGCAAGCAGCCCTTCAGCTCCATCTATCACTCCATAAAGGCTGAAGATGATTTTAAGCAGTATGACCTGCGCCCCAGTGAGAATGGCTCGTTTGGCAGCCTGGCTGGTCAGAGGTTCAGGTACAGAACCACATTGACAGGAGACCGCCGGGCAATGAGACGAACGTCCCCTCCCCCAGACCATGGGGTGATGTTTGAGGGTCTGTCAGGTAAGCTTAGAAAGATTACTCTGCTTTTAGGAAGTCTGGCAATTTTTTTTATGGTGTCAGTTAATTATTGGATAACCAGACTTTCTACCATTGTGGCAGAGCCTTCGTGCCTGGCCCGCACACTATGAATAGCTCTCTATGATTGTTATTTCTTTTCAGCAGCTTCACAGCCCTATCTTTTATTCTTTTTGGAATTGTAACAGAAGTTATTGTATTCCAAAGTTTTTGCTATCTTACCTGTATGCCACAACTGATATTATCTTGATCATAAGACTTCTACTTTACTGTCATTACTGTATTTGTTGTCATTAATTTTTGGTAAGTATTGTCTTGCTAAAGCACTAAAATCACCTAATTGTTCGGCTCTCTCTGTTAGGTTCTGTCTCTCACAGGAGTGACCGTGGTTTTCACCGGATGTTGATGAGACTGGCTGCGCGGCGCCAAGCACAGGGGGAGGGCCGAACACTGCGGACTCTTCAGGAGCAAGAGATGATCCGTTTCCGACGGACATTGTACCGGCAGGGCTTGCGGGTTCGGGGTGTGCAGGATGGTGGTCGGTCCAGAGAAACATCTGCCGAATTCTTTAGAGGGAACCCTGCGTGCCTCCACCGGCTGGTGCCATGGCTAAAGCGGGAGCTAACGGTGCTGTACGGAACTCATGGCTCTCTGGTCAACATTGTTCAGCACATTGTTATGTCCCAGATCACACGCTACAATATGCAGGACCCAGCTGTGCTGCAGGAGCTCCGCCCCTTCTTGCTGTCTCGGACTGAGCACTTTCTGCATGAGTTCCAGAGCTTTGCACAGTCACCTTTCAACATGGAGGCGTATGACCAGAATGCAGTTTATGAATGTCCAGCTCCTTCTGCTGAGGAGAACAGCGACACAGACTTGTCCATCATCACTGTCTCTGAGGATGAAGTTGATTTGCCTGGAGCTGGATCCCAGGCTAGCTCTGCTATGCTTAGCCAGACACCGTGGGACGATGAAACTCCGGGTCCATCCTACTCTACGGATGCACTTCGAGTTTTTACTGTTTCTGTAGCCTCCAGCGACTCAGACAGCGAAGAAGAAGCAGGACCTTCTACAGCTCCTCCAGCCACAGCAAGGACAGATGAGGAAAGCCGCAGCAGTAGTGAAGAAGACTGTGTTATCGTGGGCTATGTTAAACCAACAGCAGAAAGGACACCTGAGCTGGTTCAGCTTTCATCTGACTCTGACTCTGAAGATATAGAAAATAATCAAACATCTCAGCCTCAGCACATTCGATTCACATCATCACCAGACTCACCCAACGTCAGCCAATCAGCTGTCAGAGAGCAGCAGTTCACTGAGAAACATACAAGTGCCAGTCAAAACAAACCCTCCCCATCAAATGACCATCATAAATCATCTCCAAAACAGTCTTTTAAAAATGATGACCATGACAGGAGACACCACTCAAAGAGCAAAAGGAATAAGAGGTCCAGATCCAGAAATAGTTCCTCACATAGGAACAGTGGGAAATCTCACTCTAAGGACAGGAAACAAGCCAAAGAAGTCTCATCTTACAATCGCTTACACCCACAGCGCAACTATGAAAAGGACACTAGCAGAAAATATTACACACATGCACAATACAGGAGCATACACTTAAATTCCGAAAAATACACTCATTCTCGTGCACGCTCGCGAGACCGTTCTCGGGCGCGCTCACGGGACCGTTCTCGGGCGCGCTCACGGGACCGTTCTCGTGCACGCTCGCGGGACCGTTCTCGGGCGCGCTCGCGGGACCGTTCTCGGGCACGATCACGTGCCTGTTCCTCACGCTCACAGAACAATTACTATAGATGGTCACGCAGTAGAAGCCAGAGTCATAGTTGGGACAGGAGGCGCTCTAGAAACTCATCCACTTCCTCATCCTACAGGAAGTCAAGGCATATCAAGCCCAGTGGAAAGCGTAAATACAAATCACTTCACCTAGAACCCTCTACAGCTGAGGCCACTGATGCTCCAGGACAGACGGAAAGGGGTAGAAAGAGGAGTGAGAAAACGAGAAGACACAGCAGGAGCACCAGTGTAGAGATTGTCTATGAGGATGAGTCTGGAACACGGGTCAGGAAAAAACACCACAAAAAGAAAAAGAAACACAAGAAGAAGGCCAAGAGGAAGAGAAGTAAAGAAAAGCGGGACAAGAAGTCACCAACTGTCATCACCATCAATAGTGAGAGTGATTCTGAAGAAAACAGAAAAAATATGGTTATGAATCTCTCCACAGGCAGTGACGCTTATGATGCTAATTCTACAAGCTTTACAGCTCCCAATCTTAATGTGCGCAACAATGCTAATGATGCCACTGCTGCAAGCATAAACCCAAACGGCCCTGCGGATCTGTCCAGATCAACCACTGACCCTACAGATCCATCACAACTAACCAGGAGCGCTGTCCTGGTCCAGCCAATAGTGTCAGTGCTGCAGCCCATAGAGCAAAACACATCAGCATTTACTGGACACGGTTTAGCTACTGACCCAAGTCATCCAAGGACTAATTAACATAATAAATCCCAGCCAGGTTATTTCCATCAGTGATGTCAAACTGAAACTGATCCCCAAATCACCATGTGCAATTTCAGTGCATAAGAAATGGAAATGCATCGGTTATTGCCAAATCGTTAATTGTATAGTCTTTAAACAAAAATAATGTACAATGTGTTAAAATCTGGATTTCTGGAATTCAGTATTTTAATGTTGTTGATGTGATATTGTCCACATCATGTATGTTTTACACTTAATTCCTATAAAGCTGAATGCACCATTCTCAGGGATAAAGACTGGCTGAAGTTTCTCTTTGTGGCAGTGTTAATCCAGTGTTAATATCCTTATATATATATATATATATATATATATATATATATTAGATATTTTAGGTATGTACCACAGCATGTTAGAGTTAAAAATTAAATAATGAATTTATTCTCAAAGTGCAGCCTCTTTTTTGAGGGCTTTGTAGAAGTAGGGCGTGAACCTTATGGTAAAGGGAGCTGATAAAATGGATAGTGACTATGGATAAAATAAGGTATCCCTAATGAAGTGACCAGCGTGTGTATGTATGAAATGCTGTGTTGTAGAGAAACTTGAGTCAGAATTGGTCACAGATGTAGTAAGAGCAAGATTGGGGTTTAATGCCTCTTATAGCTACCATGCACACATATTATTGCGTTAAATAATTATAGGCATGTCATCCAATGAAGCAGACACTTCTGTGAAGTAGTTTAAGAAGATTTCTATTATTATTACATATAAAAACTCAGACAATGGCTCTAGGTGGTTAAAATAAAGACATGACCCTTTTTTCCACCACTGTAAAGAAATCCAAGTTGGTAAGTTTATCTAAACATATCAGATGTCAAGCAATATTAAAATATTTGAACCTTGCAGAATCATACGTTTAAATTGTATAAATCTGAGAATGTAATAGAGATGCAGGCCCAAATTCTGTTGGTGGCAATTTCCTGAAAGGGTTAAACAAATATTTTCCTGAAATCTTTTGATCTGAAGGAGATTAACCCACAGTTAATGCTGGTGATCGTGCCTTAAATGAGAATTTCCTTCTTAACTAATCTAGCTGAAAACATGACTTGGTATTACAGAGCAATAGAACTTTCATTTACACCTGTGTATCATCATTTATATATGTTACAGGAAGGACAAAGTGGTGTGCACGCTCAAATATAGTTCGTTTCAGGTTTATTTGTCATTTGCACGTCAGGACATTTATGTAATGAAATGCTTGTGGTGAGGCTTAGGTTCATACTCTACAACAGGGCAAAACTATGTACCAACTAAACATTTTAAATAAAGAAAATACAGAATATACAAAGACAGGAGGGACAATATCACTGAGTCACTTTAAACAACAGACATATATATACAGTGGTGTAAAAAAGTGTTTGCCCCCTTCATGATTTCTTATTTTTTTGCATGTTTGTCTCTTAAATGTTTCAGATCATCAAACAAATTTAAATATTAGTCAAAGACAACCCCAGGATACATAAAATGCAGTTTTTAAATGAAGGTTTTTATTATTAAGGGAGAAAAAAAATCCAAACCTACATGGCCCTGTGTGAAAAAGTGTTTGCCCCCTAAACCTAATAACTGGTTGGGCCACCCTTAGAAGCAACAACTGCAAGTTTGTGGTAACTTGCAATGAGTGTTTCACAGCACTGTGGAGGAATTTTGGCCCACTCATCTTTGCAGAATTGTTGTAATTCAGCCACATTGGAGGGTTTTCGAGCATGAATCGCCTATTTAAGGTCATGTCACGGCATCTCAATAGAATTATATATATATATTTCTATAATATCTGTTGTTTAAAGTGACTCACTGATATTGTCCATAGTGGGGATATAAATTAATAATAATTATTATAAATATTATAAATGAATTTTAAAGCAGTGGTATTGGTGAAAGGCTCACAGCTTGTTCAGGAACCTGATGGCTTGTGGGTAAAAAGTCGGTTTGTTCTGGCCTGGATGCTGCAGTATCTCCTGCCTGATGGCAGTAGGGTGAACAGGCCGTGTGCTGGGTGGCTACAGTCCAACTGGATCTTTTGGATTTACTGTATATTTTCATAATAAACACCTTTATATGAGCAAATTATATCACAACATCACCCTAACTATGGCTTAATATTGTCTCGGATGTTGGATGATCACAAATGCTGCTAACTCATCCTAAAGGTACATCTCAGTGTCGTTGATGCTTGGCGCAAGGCATGGTGACCTCCAGTTGGGGGAGATTATACAAGCTGTGTGTGCACGGTTACATGATGGGGTCACGAACACTCATTAGAAGAGCTGTCTCGGTACTTCAATATGTGTAATGTACCTTGTGCTGAATAATGCTGAGGAACTGCGGGTAAATGGAGAGCTGTTGAGAGGCGCCGATGGGGAGAGTGACCGCGGGAGGGCGCCACGCAGCAACACCATAGAAAGAACACCATAGAAATACTACCAGGGCCCGTGACGTCAGCGCATGCGCATTGAGGCAGCAACGGCTCTGTCTGAACCATCGTAAATGGTGCCTACTTATATAGTAGTGTAAGGCAGCTAGTCAGAACCTGTTTGACTCTTTTACGAAGGCAGTGTAGACCTATCCTTAACTGCCATACACATCCCATAATACTCTGTGTTAGTGCTGGTTTGGTTAGGAGAAAAGAAGACACGAGCACTAACACACAGGATAGCGCCGCCTGCTAATAAGAACACATCGCGGGCAGCAAGACACCGACACAGTTTCGGACACAGCCGAAATCACATATTTCAGTATTTCTGCAGTTTCTACAGATATGGCCTCGACACAACAAATAAAGGTATTTTAAAAAGTTACCAGCACGCGTTTAGTGTTCGGGATATATTTTGAAGGTATGATGAACTAGATGAATTTCCATCATGAATTTTTGAATGTTGTAGTGTGAGTATGGAGGAAGGATCATATTAAGCTTACAGCACACATTTCTGCACTGTAGCTCTTACCTGGATTTTTACTAAACCGTCATTCTAATCTGTAAATCAGATTTTTTCTATATAAGTAATTCAAACCGAGCGTTTCTACTGTCACAACTCCACAGTACCCGTATTAGTTTGGCTGCATTTGTTGGCTATGATGAAGCCTCAGTGTTTCTCCTGCTAGTTGTGCTGTGTTGTATTAGGCTAGTGTAAATGTTGGGCTTACACGGCCATGTTGAGATTTAGGTAAAACGTTTCTGGAAAAAATTCTTAAACCTTTTTCCATTTCTGCAAGTAATTGCCTCTAAAATGCGACCTGACCTTCTAAATCATAGTGTTATTTAAAAAGGCTCGCCTTCTAGACATTTCAGGATATTAAGTTTTAGCACAGGGAAAAGGCAGTTATCTCCCATACTGTACAACATCACCACAGCTGTGGTGCAGGTCCCATTGTGTGCTTTAAAGCAGCTACACGACATACAGTTTCTATGTAGAGATTTGCTAGATCTACTACAGGACCACTACTACATACTTAATTCATTTTCCAGCACACTTACCTTTCTCTAATGCAACATAGATAAATAATATGAAAGATTTGGAGACAATACTGGATGCACTAAAGTTAGTCATCCCCAGTGGAGTAATGTTGTGTTTTCTCTCCTAAGATGATAGCAGGTCACACTGCATGTACAACACATGCCCAAACCCACAACAAAACAACACAAGCACTATATAAGCAATGACAGTATTCAATAAGAGAGCAGACTTTCTACTGTCCACTCTCGCATCTCAGTATCTGAACCAGCCCTATTCCCCTGTGTAGCTGGTCTGTTCTAGATTCGCTGCGTTCTTTAGTCTTGTTTGAGCAAGCTGCAGGATTTTGGTATTAAGCAGTCAGTGATTAGATTCAGAATCAGTTTTTTGGCCAAGTATGTAGACACACAAAGACTCTGGTTCTAGTTGCTGGTGTCTTTCTAGTATTAAATGTGAAGTAATTGTAGATTAATGAGTTAATATGAGGTCAAGTGATATACAAATAATGTACATACTATTTACAGAGATACACAAGTAGAACATTTCTTTATTTGAGCCTGTCTTTGCAATCACAAAAGTTGCTACCATGAGTAATCTGTAAACCTCTCTCATATCGAACATGATGAAACACTGGAGCACACTAAATCAAGCTAAACATGGGCAGTTTTGTTCTTTCAGGTTCTAAAGTTCGTAAGCTTTGAGCTTAAAAGCTGAAATGTTTACTGGGTGCAAAGCAGCACTGAGACCTGTTTGACACATACCTTAGAAGCATGACATGAACAATGCAACTTTGTGACTGCTACAGCTTATGCAGTCTGACCGTTCACACATTGTGCTTATCCTAGTCTTATCCTCCTAGGACTGCCCTGAGGTGGTCATAAATTTAGCACAGATGTAAAAGATGATGGTGTCAGAAATGCTTGGAAATTTGTGACTGAGCCTCAAAAGATTATAATCAAAGTGGGTTATAACCTTGCTAAGTGTTTTGAGAATTTAGACCACCAATTTAAGAGAGAGTAGTAGACTAGAGAAAGTTGGGGATCACACTTTAAAAAGTTGTCCCCAGATGTGTACTCTCATTACAAGTATCTCATCACAATATTTTGTAAAATTATAACATTCACTCTACACCTGTTTTCTTTCAGATTGGCATCATTGGCGGTTCTGGGTTGGATGATCCAGACATATTGGAGTGCAGAACTGAGAACTTTGTGGACACACCCTTTGGAAAGGTCAGTTTGACCTTTCACTTTCATTTATTAAATAGTTTTGTCAACCCATGGTTTAGGATTAACACCTAATCCTCAAGTAATCCTTTTTGGATTACCTCTTTACTGAGATCAGACACTGACCTATTTTTTTTTACTGTATTTTTTTTCTGTTAGTGGAACATAAATGTATCATTTGTACAGAAATGCTCTTACACACAATCTCATCTTCTTTTAACAGCCATCAGATGCTCTTATTAAGGGCAAAATCAAAAATGTTGAATGTGTGCTCCTTGCCAGGTAATTGTTGAATTTTATTTTCGCAAGTCAGTAATATTGTATAATATACAGTGTGTTGTTTCCTTGCACTTTTGGTTCTTGCTGTACAGACTTTATGTTGTGTATTTTAGTTATGTTTTAATGATCATTCCACGGTTGGACAAGTTTTACATGGGTATAAATTCCATTCTGCACAATGAAAAACTGTAGAGTACACCTTATTAAACTATTCTGTAGCGTGTTACCTTTACACACACTTGTCATTTAAAATTAGTTACCCCCCTTAAATGTAGGTGTTGTGATATTGTGAGTTGTGTGCTGCGGTGTGTATCAATGTTGTGCAGAAGGGCTCTCACATTAAACATGACAAGGAATCACTCTGCCATAATTCAACTTGACTGGTTAAATTATTCTCTCTAATTAAACGAACTACTCTGTGAGCTAAATTTTTATAAATCAGCGGGGACAGTGACAGGAGATGCTGCTACAGCTCTAAGCTTTTTAGGTTGTTTATAATCTTGTCTTTCTGCTAATAATTCAAGTAGTGGCATAAAAAATATATCATACTCCCACACTTCTATAGTAAAAGCATGAGCTAAAACATCACCTTGGTTTAATGTTTTGGTACGCTCCAACATTTTTGCTGTAGGCAGCCTGGTATTTACAGGTTCTGGTTACAGCTCGCCAGATGTTTTGCCTAAATTCCGCTCATGGCACAACTGGTTGTAGGAATATTAAGAACAAATGGAATAGTTTTATAATGTGGTGAAAAAGTATTTTCACCTTCATGATTTCTTTTGTTTTTGCTTATTTGTCACGAACTAAATAACAAAGCTAACCTAAGTAAATACAAAATACATATATTTTTTTATTGCTGAGTTCTCCAAAACCTTTTTGCCCTATATGGAAAATGTAAATGCCCCATAGTCAATCAGTAAAGGCCTATCATTAAATATGTAGTAAAAAAGGAAATTAAAAATAAAAGTTATTGCATTATAGAAACCTTCACAAAACCTTTAGTATACAATTACTGTCATGCCTTCAGGATTTGTCCCACTAGCTAGCAGTTTTGGCCAGAGGCCATGGACAGGTTCTCAGAGATCCTGGGCCTTGCATCCCTAACGGTTACATTAAAGCATTACTTCATTATATCACTTCATTCTCAGAGTCACCACAAATGCTCTCTATTAATATCACCCACCATTGCTAAAATACCACTGAACTGGAAAGACAGAGCCCATTTTGAGGAAACTTTAACTTTCTTTTAATATATCATGAGCTGATATTTTTACACTAAAATCCATACAAAGAATTTGCTGACTGCAAAGCCAAAGAGGAGGCGTTATTGCTCTGTTCATTGTTTAAATGAAAGAAATGCATTCTGCAAATACATAAGGGCCAGAATTCCTCCACAGTGATGTTCTCCAAATAAAGAATACATTGAATAATTGTTTTCAATTGTTGCATGCAGTGTTCATTTAACTGCAAAAGAATTAGAATGCAACAGACCTTTGAAAGAGTACATTTATGCACAGATCCCAAGCAAAGCAGTTGTCATATGGTTTTAATATTTCATAGCTTCTCTCCATGAATGTAAATTAATGTAAAAAGTTGTGCTCATCATGGTCTTTATGTTTGTAAACTGTGTTAAATGTAGCGTGTTGACAGATGTGTCATTAACTCTCTCTCTGTGTGTGTGTGTAAAAGGCATGGGAGACAACACACCATCATGCCATCAAATGTCAACTACAGGGCTAATATCTGGGCGCTAAAGGAGGAGGGTTGTACTCATGTGGTCGCGACCACTGCTTGTGGGTCACTGAGAGAGGACATCCAACCTGGAGACATTGTCCTACTGGACCAATTCATTGACAGGTGCATCAGATTTTCTCTGTGTACTGCATAACTAGACTCTATGATCCTGTTTAACCTGATAGTGGGTAATTTTACTGATTTTTGAATGCTGCAATGTGTCATTCAGAGTGGTATTTAAAAAAAAAAAAGAAAGTCTTATCCCAAACTTTTCTTTACTGTTGTAAAACAGTGTGTATAAATGTCTGGAATTGGGCATCTGTCAATGTTCATAAACACTGGTAGTAGTATTCGAACCGTCATAGGATTGGTAGAACTGTTAATTGCCTTTAACTTCAAGTCCCCAGCACCCACTGCATGGATTTTGTGACTGGAGGAAGGGTACCATGCTCATTTACTATGCCAGTGTTTTGCTGTGTTGCTATCAAATGAAGATGTCTTGCAAGTCGTTGTTTATGCACATGCACAAACGTGTATGTACATAACGTTTCACTTGCTGTCCAGGGTTAGATAGTAGTGAAGTACATGTAATAAAGTTGTACAATCAGGATACAAAAGGGAAACTTTATTTCGTTACAGCTCAGTAAAAAAGAATTTAAACAAGGAATCAGATTAGGGATTTACAACAGGGTGATTACCACAGTTACATTCTAAGAAACTGGACACTTGCAAACACATTGGCTTTAATTAAAAGTCACGTGAATCACGTTGAATGAGAGAATTTTATAAAGAGCAGGTGCTTGTAGTTCCAGCGGATTACACCCCAGCCCAGCATTTGCCCCAGTACTTATCCAGCATATGCCCCAGTTTTCTTTATTGCCAGATTCCCCAGCACCTAACTGATTTGGAAGTAAGCCAAGATCTTTAATTCTTGTGTAGTTTGCACAGCTATACATTTTACTAATGTTACCTTACTTGGGTTTAATGCTGTTAAACCCAACATCTGAGATAACAACTAATAAACAGTTTCTAAACATTTTTGCATAAATTATTTCCTCAACAGTTTGTCAAATGGAAGCTGTTATTAATATATGCAGATTAATTATTTGTAACTAAAATAAGCTGCCACATAGCTTTCGTTTGGGTAAATGTTCATGACATCCAAGCACTGCACGTTGGCATGAAGTCTTATGAATGAAAGTCTGTCTTTTTTGCAGAGTCTTTAGGAATGGCCTCTGTTTGAGGTCTCAACATATGTGTACCAAGTTGATGATTATTTTGGCATTGGTAATAAATAAGGAAAAATGCAGAAGTGCAATGTTTTTAACACAAGTTGAGTTTCAGTAGTACTCGAGCTAATTAAAATGATTTGTTCCATGGAGACTGCTTCCTGTTTTATATCTCTAAGATTTTCCCATGGTCAAGACAATAACTCTGCTTTAGTATGTCATTTAATAAAAGGTTCTTTTGTTTGCCTTGTGTTAAGTTATCAGATTGTTCTTTTTTAATCATGTAATTAGGTAATGTGACAGTAATAAAACATAAGATTATGTTACTTTGATACAGTAATCCTTCAGATTAGATTACATCTTATATTTTTAACACACAAAATATTTTAAAAGGTAATCTCATTTTAAACAGGGTTATTTTAATGCATTTTTAATATCGCTCAATATTTATAAATAAACTGCATTCACGTAGCTGTTTTTATCGCTGCTGGGCTGACACAGGCTTAAGCTGTCATTGATAGTGATCTAACTAATGTTTCCCACTCATGTAAGCCTAAGTTACTCTTTTCCTTTGAGAGTTTTCTTTATAGTAGAACTTGTGTGAGGGATGTGAGACAGGAGCACAGGTGGCCGTAACACTGAATATATAGGAAGAAAATGTATAGATAGCTAAGGACATGCACTCACCAACTGTAGTCCATTTGTTCCCCTTTTACCCTGTTCTTTAATGGTCAGGAACTTCCTAGGACCAGAGCCAGTGGTATTTAGGTGGATTGGACTGTAGTGACACTGACATGGTTGGTGGCATGTTAGTGTGTGTTGTGCTGGTGTGCTCCTTGTAGGTGTAAAGTCAGCGAGGATAGCTCAAATGGTCACAGAATGCTGTTGGATAGTTTTTTGCTGGTGGACTATTCTCAGTCCAACAGTGACACTTGAATATGGAGGTCTTTAAAATCTCAAGCGACACTCTTAACATGCCACCACCACATCTCTGAATTGGAACAAGAGCATAACCTTTTAATCAGGGTATTCAGATTTTGCACCATTTCTTCATTTACAAGATAAGCAACATCATGTCAATGAATTGGTTATGTTAATATTCAGTACATTTTTAGATTTATAATACATAATATAATATAATATAGACATAGTGTCTGAAGTGAGTAACTGGTAGAAAGACAGGAGGATATGTTAAATGTAAATAGATGCTAAATGTTAGGTGTTGATATTGGTAAACTGATGTTTGAGGTTTGCACATTTTCACACAATTGTCCGCATGCCTTCATGAGGTCTATTACCTTCCAGAGTATTAGTTTACACAGAGAGCGCCCAAGAACATATTCAAAAATCTCACAATCTACAAGTCATTTGAGTTTGTGTGAAGTTATCTTCCTGGGAGGCAAACCTCTTTTCTTCTCCCACTTAAAGCTCTGAAGGATGTGTTTATCCTGTACGGTGGTGATGTGATGGTCATTGCCTAGGCTGAAATGTTTTTTGTTGGCATATCTTTGTAAAGATCCCAAACTGCCTTTACCATGGAACGGATGTGGTTTTGTGGGACAGTTGTTTAACTGGTTTAGAAAAGTTATCCCCAAAAATCGTCCCCAAGCTTCAGACATGCCACAAGATGTAGCCATCTTGTCTAGCACAACTTCAGTCTATCTGTGGTTTAGCCAGATACCAGCGCTGGGTTGGGACATCACCATTGTTGTCTGCTAAACGCCACCACATCATTTTATCTAAGAAAATGTCACTGGACAGCTAAGCACGCTTGTAGGAGCTCGCTAACTGCTGATTCCATTAAAACAGCCAACACGCATAGCGTTGTGCTGAGTAATGGGGGGAGAAGGAGAGCCATTCCTGAGAGAACGAGGCCAGTTATGTCTTCTTGGCGTCCAGGCTATGGCTGGCTGTGGCTTTTCCACCGCTTGACCTTGCAGTCTCCTACACTTCTTGTATTCGTCGTCCTCACAACCCCTAGGTAAAGTGTGCTTTTTAGTTGTTTTGAAATTTCAGCACATTACTGTTTTAAGAGAGGACTGTGCTATGAATCAAGCTATGACTGTACATATACTGTACGTACATATGCGTGTGTGTGTGGGTGGGTGGCTGACTGGGTGGTGTGTGCTCGTGTGCACCCATCCTCAGGTCAGACACACATTTTAAATGCAGATCTTGGCTCTTGTCAGGGCAGAGGAAAGCCACTGGTTAATCCTGTCTCTGTTCTGTTTCTCCATCTGTTTCCTGTTTCTGTATGTCTTCTGTCTGTCTTACTTTTTCCCATTTTCTTTAAACTGAAGGACCACCAAGAGGGTACAGACGTTTTATGATGGCTCTCCAAGCAGCCCATCAGGAGTGTGTCACATCCCTATGGCTGAACCATTCTGCTCCAAGACCAGAGAAGTAAACCAATGCACAAATCTTTTTTTCTTACTTATTGTTGGCTATGACTGTATAACTAGCTGCAGCGAAAGAGAACAAGCTAAAGGAGGTTATTAAAATGACTGAAATTGGGTTAAGAACTGTCCAGTGCATTATCAAACCTGGAATGCTTGTGGTCAACTTTGCAGATGAAATATGATCAGAAAGTCTTAAATAAGTGATTGATCACTTACAGACTCACTCAAGTCATAGAAGTCCACAGTAAAACTCACCGATATGTTTAAAAGTGAAAGAGTAAGAAGGGAAGCACATGAAGTGTTTCACCCATCAGGCCTAGAGCCTTTGGAAGGAGCAATGTGGGGATATTTTTAAGGGACCAGGCCTAGACTCAGCAACCTAAATGGCCCAACTTATATCATTAAATGTTTTTTTCCTCTTGGGATGTGCTGAAGACTATACAGCATCGTTCTGACTTTCTCATCAAGACCACTTAAAAATAGTAATGTAGCTCTGGATAGAAATATGTGTTGTCAAGTAAGGTTGTTGAAACAGTGCTATGGTGAATATGCTATGCTATGGTGAACTTTCAAAGGTCAGGGAACTTTAAATACATCTCAGATGTAGCGTTACGGTACAGTGGTCATTATGTGTGTGTGTCTGTGTGTGTTGCTCTCAGGTGCTGTTAGAGGTGGTAAAAGGTTTGGGTATTCGTTATCACCCTCGTGGGACAATGCTGAGCATTGAGGGGCCGCGTTTCTCCTCACGTGCTGAAAGCCATATGTTCCGCCAGTGGGGAGCTGACCTTATCAACATGACCACCGTCCCAGAGGTCGTCTTGGCTAAAGAGGCTGGCCTGTGCTACGCAAGCATTGCCATGGCAACTGACTACGACTGTTGGAAGGAGCATGAAGAGGCGGTAAGTGTGTTTGTAGCTAGGTTGTGTATTGTTGGTGTGTCTTTTTGCAGCTTGTGGTGAGTTTTCAAATGTTGTAAGGTAGTACAATTTGTCTATAAAAAAAAAAATGGAGATACATGTTTTTCTTTGAACAGCGACTATATGGTTTCAGGCATGTGTGCATGTTTGATGCAGCTTTCACAATGCTAAGTAAGTTGTACTGCCTCCATTACTTTTAGTCTCCTGTGCTAAACTAAAAAAACCCAATTAAGGTTTGAGTGATCAAATACATTTGAGGTAAAATGCTCTATCACTTCGATGTCTGAGCATTTGTTAGCCCTTTTGACCCAAAGCATATGGTCTAGAATCCTGCGAACCTGCTATGGAACAGTCATAGTTTTTTTTTTTTGTTGTTTTTTTCTGATGTTTGGATGAACTGGTTTCTTTCCAGGTGCCACACTGTTGTTCTGAATTCCATAAAAGGTCTAGTCTTTCGACATTAAACATTCTCTAATGACATAATCAGCTACAAAAGGGTTTTTCCCTGGTGCAGCTAGAACATGCTTACAGAACTGAGGTCAACAAATCACCAGCAGCAGATGGAAAACTCTTTCAAGCTTTTTTTCCCAGTTGTTCCTGGGAAAAACACTTAGCTAAACATTATAAGATAAGATAATCCTTTATTAATTCCACAGTGGGGGAAATTTACAATGCTACAGCAGCACATAGAAAAGAACAGAAGTATCAGGAAATATACAAATACAAATTCGTATCAGGAAATATACAAATAGATATGACTTAGAAGACCATGCAGCGGTTGTTGTTTTTCACATACAGCAAACACACTAAAATCCCTCCACATCCATGATTGTTAAAAAGGTTTTTTTTTCTCACTTTCAGACTTCTTTATTTTTGGGGATGTTTGCTTATTGTTATCATTTTTAAACACAGCGGCAAAACTCTTGTTTACACAGTAGTCACTAATGTGGCAAAGGAACAAATAGTCTGAATGAGAATAAATGAAATAACGCTGAACCAATTAATACATTTTGAAACATTGAAATATTATTGAAACAATCAATAAAACTATCTAACATCTAAAGCAGTCGCAGGTCTTTTTCCAGTTCATGTGTTAACAGTAACTAGACCAGGATTTCCAAGGATATAGGTCAGTTTTTCAACAGTTTAAATGTCTCACAGGACCATTTCATTATTTAATTGCTTTAGTCCTGTACAGACTAAATATAGTTCATGATGGATAAATGTTTGATAAATCGTTTCCCAGAATTGATATTTAGCCAAATGACTCATAAACAGTGACTTAGTTTGGCAGCATGTGAATCTGCTTAGAATGCAGAATCCATGAGAAAAAAAAAATATTAGTTTAATTTTTCTAAGACTGCCAGTAGTTGTGGTGTGCTACGTTTATAATGCGATCAAAAGAATACTGTAATTGCCGCAAGGAGGGAGAGTGAAGGTCTTAGAACCTATGCATAGTATAACCATGTTCACATCTTCATATTATCCATCCCATGCAGCCTTATAATAAGAAGTGACAAGTAACTTTCTGTGGGAAAGCTCCAAAAAACAACCTAGTTAAAGGTCTTGCTGCAGGAGATTAATAAATGACCTGTGGTGATGACACTTCTTCAGAAGATGGATTGAAGACTATAGACATGCAGAGTAGCAGTAAACAAGATCTAAACCACGAAGAAATTATTGAACTAACACTTAAGTGACATTTATTTATTGGAATTGTGTTCTTTAAAACAAATGCCCATCGCAGTCTGATTTTGCCACTTTGTCTGCCTTGACTGGGTGTTTATTGCCTGAGTTTCTGACTAGTTTTCTTACCATGGAGCTTCTTGCTGTCCAATGCTGTGTGGAAGCTTTGCCTGCATTCAGCCAAGCCATCTGATGATCTGGCTATTTAATGACAGGCTAATCGGACATCTCCTCCTCTGCCTCACAAAACACTGCATGCTTCTTTTATTCCTTTTAGTGGATATAACTAATATAACTGTAGGCTTCTAGCAGCAGTTGATGTTTAAGGTTTTTGCACAGAATGTCACTCTCACTCCAACAGCTATTGGTTATCCTGTTTAATATGACATATAAAAGTAAATGGTGAGGCTTTATTTTTTTTGCTTGTGTTTCTATCCGGTGTCGATCAGAGGAGGATGGGTTTTGCTTTTCAGTCTTTATTCCTCTTGAGGTTCTTTCTCTTGCTCTGAGGGGGTTTTTCCCTGCTACTGTCGCCCTTGGCTTGCTCATTAGGGGCTTGGACTGAATTTTCTGTAAAGCTGCTTTTTTTTTTCTTCAACTTGAGTTGACTTGGCTTAAATGTTTTGAGTAAGTACTTGCATGAGCATTTCTTTAAGAGCTTATTTTGTATAAAGCTTAACAATTCTTAACAATTACTGCAGAAGCAAAAACAAGCCTTTGTTTACTCTTGACATCTGTTTTAGTAGATTGATTAAAAATATTACTACATTTCTGCTGAAGAGACACAAACACACTCTGCAGACGATGTCTTCCGCTAGCTGGACTGCTGGCCTGTTTGCCAGGTGTTATTAGTGTTTTTGGCTTTGGCTCTGGCTTTGGTTCCTGCTGCATTTTAAAACCTCCTTCCGAGTTCCTTCCACTGACCTCCAGTCTACCCTCCTCCCCCGCCCACACTACATCCTTCCGGGCCCATCGTCTCTCGCTGTCTCTCTGTCTCTTCCTGGTAGTTGGCAGTTGCTGAGGAGGCTGACTCACTCTGACTCACAGTTCATACATCTAAAGGCGGAGGTGGGGAGGGTGGAGTGGCACAACCACATTAGCATCCCCAGTGGGGATGAATCTGTGCTTTCTGCAACTGTCATCATATTTTAGATTGCTTTAACATGTCTTTGTTTAATTTTGTTTCTGGGTAAAAAGCCTTTGTAAAAATGATTATTGACACAAGGCATAAACAATAATCTTTTTTAACTTACGGTAGCTCTACAAATTTCTTTACTGCTAATTGAACCCAACATGCACATGAGGGGCCACATAGAGACATGGTGTTTGAATTGTTATAAAATTAGTTTTAAGGTTTAAATAAAATAACTATGATAAAATATTGAATAATAATAGCAAATTTGAGTTCAGCAGCCAGGTTAACTTCCCCTTGCTAACTGCTGCATTGTTGCAACCCTGCATCAAACAAGCCATGGGTTGGTACCAGTCCACACCCCCTTAGCCCATTTAGAGTTAAAATCTTAAATCTGTAAATATGCCAAGTCTACTCCTACTGTCCAGCAGCAAGAATTGTAACATGAGTTGATTGATAAGAAACCACCAGAAAAAAAATCTAGACCTCTTATGGGGGTTAGGAGGCTACAGCTAGGTCTATGTTTACACTGCATTAATTTACACATCTGTGCAGTTATGCCTCTCTGATAATTTTCACCAAGTCCCAGAAACATGACCACTGTCTTTTGCTCATACATACTATGATGTCAGCAGTTGTGTGTGAATGCTTGGTGCGTGCCTGTATGTGTGCACAGTTATGAGTATCGCTAGTTGTCTGACAACTAGTGGTTGGTGACACATTTTTATACAGTTGCGGAGTTGAACCTTAACTATTTAAAGCAGCCTGTTAGGTGCATGTTGAAACAAGACTAAGGAAAGCAAATATCTTAGAAGATGGCAGTTGACCACTATTCAACATCCATATCCATGGTTTTGATATACCCATTTTCATGGTTACCCTACACTCAATTGTATGGTCACACCGCACTCCATCAGTAGACGACATTAAACACATTTCCATGGTTGCACTCACAACTGAAACTGTAGTCATGAGTGTAAGAAGATGCATCACTGACTGACAAAACTGGTTAAACTGCTCAAAACTGCTGAGCAAAAAAAGGAGATATCAGTGATTTGATGGGATGGTTCATTCTGGCAGCACTAACATAAATGTTACTGTTTGATAGCTTCGAGTTACAGAAAGAAAATAAAATGACTTGATTCCAAACACTGCTTGGTGTTTTCATTAATGTTTTGTTTCCACATTATTAAGCCAGCACCTATAGCTAAAGATGGATAACACCTATAGTGGCCGTAAATGTATATGGCCATACCAATGCACATACACTAATGGCTTAATAAATAAGTATTTATTAACTTATGATTAATATTAATATACAGTGAGGAAAATAAGTATTTGAATACTCTGCGACTTTGCAAGTTCTCCCACTTAGAAATCATAGAGGGGTCTGAAATTTTCATCCTAGGTGCATCTCACTCTCATCTGGACAAGGGGGGTGGTGCTGTGAGGGTCATGTTCTTTGACTTCTCCAGTGCCTTCAACACCATTCAGCCCCTACTACTGAGAGACAAGCTGATGAAGATGGAGGTGGACATGCACCTGGTCACCTGGATCACTGACTACCTCACTGGGAGACCACAGCATGTCAGGATCAGGGACTGCTCCTCTGATACGGTGATCAGCAGCACAGGAGCACCACAGGGGACTGTTCTCTCTCCAGTCCTGTTCACACTGTACACATCGGACTTCAAATACAACTCGGAGTTATGCCACATGCAGAAGTTCTCTGATGACACTGCAATCGTGGGGTGTGTGCGTAATGGCCAGGAGAGGGAGTACAGAAGCCTGGTTGAGGACTTTGTGGAGTGGTGCACCACCAACCATCTGAAGCTGAACATCACCAAAACCAAGGAGATGTGTATAGACTTCAGGAGGTCCAGGCCCTCTCAGCAGCCAATCTCCATCAAGGGGGTTGATGTGGAGGTTGTCAGGTCCTACAGATACCTTGGTGTGCACCTGGACGAGAGGCTGGACTGGTCAGTAAACACTGACATAGTCTACAAGAAAGCACAGAGCAGACTGTACTTCCTCAGGAGGCTGGGGTCCTTCAGGATCTGCCAGAAACTCCTCCTGATGTTCTACCAGTCAGTGGTGGCCAGCGTCCTCTTTTATGCTGTGGTGTGTTGGGGAGGCAGTATCAGCAAGAGGGATGCTGGACGACTCGACAGGCTGGTGAGGAAAGCTGGTTCCGTGCTGGGACTAGAGCTGGAGTCCTTAACACCACTGGCAGAGAGGAGAGCCCTCAACAAGCTGCTGAACATCATGGACAATGTTCACCATCCTCTGCACACCACGATCATCAGGCAGAGGAGCTCATTCAGTGGCAGACTGCTGTCCCAGTCCTGCTCCACAGACAGACTCAGGAAGTCTTTTGTCCCTCAGGCCATAAGACTGTTCAACTCCTCCCAGTACAGCAGATGAAAAAGTGTGTGACACTCTTTCATTCCGGTCCCTCCATGGACACAACCCCATCTCTGCACACACTCCCTCCTAAATGCCCTACATCTATTTATATTGTATTATTCTACTCCATTCTGTACTGTTTACACTTTTTGCACTGATAATTATTTATATTACTGCGTATTTGCACTGTCTGTATGGCTGAAAACAGCCATCTTCTTAATTTGCTTAGCAAACGGTATACCATTACCTCCATCTATACTTTACACTTTACACAGACACTAAGGACTCTATTTTTATACCTTCATACTTTATATAGTATTGTCTCTATTTGTACAAACCTATCTTGCTTCTGTTGTTACTTCTGTATAGTTTGTATACCTGCTACTGGATGCCTTGAATTTCCCTCTGGGATCAATAAAGTATCTATCTATCTATCTATCTATCATGTCCACTGTGAGAGACATAATCTAAAAAAAAAAATCCGGAAATCACAATGTATGATTTTTAAATAATTTATTTGTGTGTTACTGCTGCAAATAAGTGTTTAAACACCTGCCAATCAGCAAAAATTCTGGCCATCAAAGACCTGATAGTCTGCCTTTAAAAACTCCACCTCCACTCCACTTATTATTCTAAATTAGAAGCACCTGTTTGAGGTCCTTAGCTGCATAAAGACACCTGTCCACCCCACACAATCAGTAAGACTCCAACTACTAACATGGCTAAGACCAAAGAGCTGTCCAAAGACACCAGAGACAAAATTGTTGACCTCCACAAGGGCTATGGGGCAATTGCCAAGCAGCTTGGTGAAAAAAGATCAACTGTTGGAGCAATTATAAAAAAATGGAACAAGCTAAACATGACTGTCAATCTCCCTCGGACTGGGGCTCCAGGCAAGATCTCACCTTGTGGCGTATCAGTGATCCTAAGAAAGGTGAGGAATCAGCCAAGAACTACACTGGAGGAGCTGGTCAATGACCTGAGGAGAGCTGGCACCACTGTTTCCAAGGTTACTGTGGGTAATACACTAACACGTCATAGTTTAAAGTCATGCATGGCACCGAAGGTTCCCCTGCTTAAATCAGTGCACGTCCAGGCCCGTCTTCAGTTTGCCCATAACCATTTGGATGATCCAGAGGAGTCATGGGAGAAAGTTCTGTGGTCAGAAGAGACCAAAATAGAACTTTTTGGTCTTAATTCCACTCGCCGTGTTTGGAGGACGAAGAGTGATGAGTACCATCCCTACTGTGAAGCATGTGGGTGGAAGCATCATGCTCTGGGGGTGTTTTTCTGCACATGGGACAGGACGACTGCACTGTATTAAGGAGAGGATGACCGGGGCCATGTATTGCGAGATTTTGGGGAACAACCTTCTTCCCTCAGTTAGAGCATTGAAGATGGGTCGTGGCTGGGTCTTCCAACATGACAATGACCCAAAGCACACAGTCAGGATAACCAAGGAGTGACTCCGTAAGAAGCATATCAAGGTTCTGTAGTGGCCTAGCCAGTCTCCAGACCTAAACCTAAATCTTTGGAGGGAACTCAAACTTCGTGTTTCTCAGCGAGAGCCCAGAAACCTGGCTGATCTGGAGAAGATCTGTGTGGAGGAATGGGCCAAATCCCTGCTGCAGTGTGTACAAACCTGGTGAAAAACTACGGGACCTCTGTAATTGCAAACAAAGGCTACTGTACCAAATATTAACATTGATTTTCACAGGTCTTCAAATACTTATTTGCAGCAGTAACACACAAATAAATTATTAAAAAAATCATACATTGTGATTTCCGGATTTTTTTTTTAGATTATGTCTCTCACAGTGGACATGCACCTAAGATGAAAATCTCAGAACCCTCCATGATTTCTAAGTGGGAGAACTTGCAAAGTCAAATACTCATGTTAAAATACTTATTTTCCTCACTGTAATTAAATATTATATTATTACTACATTGATCTTATTGTTAGCATTACAAAAATTGGCCCCTACAACTATTCTCCACAATACCTGAGGATGTCACTGTATGTTCATTTTTACACTTAAATTGTGCATCAGATTGTGGAAAAGAAACTGAAAGTGACTATGCAAGCACAGTTCACTGCCAGAATTACTATCTTGTTGTCTGGCTAGTTACGTTTTTATCCTATATATCGTATATAACCATATCCACTATGTGTCCACATTAATACAGATATTAATATTACAGTTCCAGTAGTGTGTATGTGGGTGTTGTTTTGTTTGTGCTGTATGAATAATCCACTTTGACCTCTGTGCGACTGTATGAAATGTCTGTTAATCACCTCTGAAATTCTGTTTTGAATAATGTGTTTAGTTCCGCAGTGAAATTTTGTGTTTTATGCTTTCTGATGTTTCAGTCTTGCTACATCTGACTTGATAGGAATGAACAGTATGTACAGAGTGTTAGACGGCATATATAAGATGATGTTTTTTGCAGGGCACGGATGACGCATCCAGTTTTAGTTTGGTTCAGAAGGCATTAGGTCAGACAACCTAAGAGATTTTATCATAAGCTCACATAAGTGAGAAGAAAGATTGCCTTCTTTACTTCGCTCTAAAGCTGGAAAGAATGACGCACATTTAGGATGCAGGATGCTGTATATGTCACTCAGAAATCAAAGTGGATTATTAAATGTATAACTGCACTGCATTATTCATTGCTGTTCTTCATACTTTCCATTTCCCTGTTTTAAAATATAAAATAAAATATCTGCATACAAACATACAGCATTAACAGAGTTAGTTGTCAGTTGTTGATCAGGTTCATGAAGTTGAAAGCTTTCAGAAAGCAAAACTATTTAAAAATATTATTATATATCAGCATTAGCCCCTCCAGAAAGTCTCGCTATCTAAATATTATTAATATGCAATTAAATGAATACTTTAAATTATTCATTGACAATGATGACACGTTAACAGCTATCTCTACAATTTTACAGCAATGATATTCTTGATTGCTTTCGATATTTATGTGGGCAATCAAGCTGATAAAGAACAGAGATATACTTATTTGTAGTGTTTATTCATTTATTTATTTATTTATTTTTTTAAGCTATTTTTAATGAGGGACCAGATGATCCTGGAGGAAAATGTAACTTAATCTGTGAGAACTGAATATATGTCTACAACAATTTGAATGAAAAAGTTTGTTTTAAAACTATAACTGCATTTTCCAGGTTTGTGTCGATAATGTCTTGAAAACCATGAAGGAGAATGCCAACAAAGCGAGCAGCATCCTGCTAACAGCCATTCCTCTAATCTGCCAGATGGACTGGGAGCAAACCATCTCCGGACACAGAGTAAGTGTTCCCCAGCTACTCAGGCAGAAATGCCTGCCTTTTTGTTCTCATTGTGATGACCCTGCCAGTCCTGCAGATGCTTAACACCATGTGCACTCAAATCACTCTGTAATGAACTCAACACATACGACACTGATAGTGTTGGAATCCAGCTCATCCTGTGTGATCTGTGGGTAGGTCTCATTTACACAGAATTTCCAGCAAGTAAAAATAAACCGATCTAAGCATACCATCAGACAAGTGCTCAATGCACTCTTAGCCTTCCATGTGCAAAAACGTTATTAACCAAACCTCAGGAACAGGTTAAAGACAAGTGTTCTTCTATACACTGGTCATGTAGTTACACCCATCGAAAACAACATTCAGAGGTGGTCATAGACATATACTGACCACATTTAACACAATTGCTACATAGTTGTATAAGTAATATGTAATGGATATCATATAATTGATTGTTCATCCTTCATTCCTTTCCTTGTGTCTTCGCTTCATCCATTGAGATTAAAGTTTACCACTTTGATATGCATGCCATAATCAGGCCCAGTGGACCCATACATGTCTTTTTGGCATACAGGAGTTCAGTGAAAGTTAGTCAGAATTCGTCAAAAGGCCACCAGATATTATGATTAATGGTCAGGGACCTTTGTTCCGATTGCCCTTTTGACCTGATAAAAGACTATAGTCTTTGAAAGAATCAAAATACCAAACAAGGAGTGCAGTTTCTGACATGACATGTAATTACAAAATTATTCAGGTTAGACAACTGAATCAAGTGAGCCAAGTATTCATCTGTAAAGCTTGTAATATCAAGGCAATAGAATGTTTTATGGTTTTTCAGGTTATATGCCTGTGCAAAAGTTGATCAGATTGCTGCTGAGTTATAGCATTTTAGGTTAAAAATGCCATTGCCACAATGGTTAATTGACAGATGGAGACCCTAATGTGCACAAAAATCAACTTTTTTTGACAATTATAGACTCCACAGAGACTTTAATTTTAGACTTTAAATTTTAGATTTTAAAAAGTTAAGATTACAATCCAGAGACTAGTTCGAATGTGTGCAAATAGATAACAGTTGCAAAAAAAACTAGGCATTTTTTTAATACACTTCAAATCGCAAAGTTGTTTGGAATACTGCACTACATTATATGAAACCAGTTTTGTGACCATCAGTAAAATTTGTGGTTGTAATATGTAATAAATACTTAATTTTTTTTAGGAATGTGCGCCCAGTGCCAAAATTGTATGAAACTTCACTGTTACTTAGCAATTACCTCTATAGACACACCATTCAGGTTTCATGATGATTGGTTAATGTTAAGCCTTTCAAATGTCTGCTGAAATTTGATTAACTAATAGAGGTCGTAAAATTTGACATCAAGTTGCCCATAGAAATTTACTTATAATGTGTCTCAGAGACGATGACTGCAAAATTGCAGCCCAATCGGACGTACGCGTGTTGAAAAACAGCAAGAAACAGCTATATTGCATGTATTGCGCCCCCTAAGGATGTTAAAGCGCCAAACTTGATATGCTACCTTAGAATACGGAAATATAGAATATATCCTTGACAAAAATTGTGGGTGGAGTTTTTTAAAAATGGGTGCATGGAAAAATATGTTATGTCTGTAAAAATTGTTTGCCGGGGCCAAGCGCATTGTGCTTCGCAATAGCGCCTCCTTAAGGCCAATTGGGATCATGTTTTGAAACCTGAGAAACGGGAAGTACCTCTACCTATTGACCAGCTTACATGTCTGTGTGACGTTTTAGCATAGAAAAAGAAGAAGAAGAATCATAAGAAAAAAACCTAACAATTACAATAGGGTTCCGGCACTACACTTATAATAATACATTTATTTGAAAAAATTAAAATAGCAAAAAAATAAAAATCACTAACAATTTACAGAATTAGGGCTTCCAGAGAGTACAAGAGTAATTTGCTGACAAAATGAACAGCAGTGTTTTGAATATATTGGAGCCAATGAAGAGTTTATTTGGGACACCAGAAAGGAAAGCAATACATTAATCGGCCTGAGATGTATCCAAAGCATTAATGAGAATTTCTGTGCCATGCTGACAGAGGGCAGGGCTTAATCTAGCAAGATTGTGGAGATGAAAAAACAGTAAAAGACATAAACAAGACAGATGTGTGTGTGGTTTGGATATGTTATGTCTGTGTGTCTTTCTATGTTGCTGCAGGCCATGGCACTCAGCTCCGTCATGCTGCCCAAACACTGAAGCTCCTTAGATGCTGAAGAGATGAGTCAGCCCCTCTGTACACACACTGTGCACATACACTTAATTACCGGATGAAAAGTGCCTGATGTGCATGTCTCAGACTTCCTTGCATTTACACACACATACACACACACACACACACACACACACACACACACACACACGCACACGCATAATGGTTGTGTACCAAGGTTTGAGCACCACAGGTCAAATACCATGTTGTTTTGATTTTCTGTGTGAAAACATACACCTCCTCCACAGAGACATTACTACTTATTTGCTGAATTTAACATGGGGAGTGATCAAATGTCCTTATGCACACGGTGTTATGGCCTGTATGTCCAATATGTTCAACAAATGATATACATAAAAAATGTTCAGAAAAATAAAAACATTTTAGCATTTCAGAGACACTTTTCATTGACTGTTTATGTCATGGTATGACTAGAGAATGAGAGTAGCATGTTACTTTCAATCCTTGAGCAGTTATTACTATGGTATTAGTATGGTACTCTTCTTATAAGTCCTGATTATACCATGTGCCTTGTTTTCTTTACGGGAACCACGGTGTCTACGATGTGACACAGTGATAATGAGAATGCATTCATTCGTCTCGTTTAGATCATGTTTTTCTCCTATTTACGAAAAGGCTGACCACAGAATGAGGAATGGAAGCAATAGAGGTTTTATACCATTTTTTCTTTTATATTAGAGGTTTTTTTAATCAACTTAGTGGGTTGGGTACAGTGCTATGTACTTTTCTTTCAGGCAAAATAATGTCTTTTATTGCTGCCGACTGTAGAGAGCATAATTAGCACTGCGGCAAATAACTCAGTAAATAACTCTATGTTACCAAAAGTATTCGCTCTTCTACATTTACAAGCATATGAACTTGAGTGACATCCCATTCTTAATCCATGAAGTTTAATATGATGTCGGACCACCCTTTGCAGCTTTAACAGCTTCAACTCTTCTGGGAAGACTTACCACTAGGTTAAGGAATGTGTTTATGGGAATTTTTGACCATTCTTCCAGAGGCACGTTTGTGAGGTCCGTTACTGATGTTGGACAAGAATGCCTGGCTTACAGTTTCCATTCTAATTCATCCCAAAGGTGTTCTGTCACGTGGAAGTCAGTGCTCTGTGCTGGCAAGGCCTAACCGCCGCCAAACCCAGACTCGTCTATCGGTATGCCAGAAGTGTGATTGGTCACTCCAGAGAACACATCTCCACAGCTCTAGGGTCCAGTGGTGACACGCTTTACATCACTGCGTTCAACGCTTTACATTGCGCCCGGTGATGAAAGGCTTGGATGCATTTGCTCAGCCATAGAAACCCATTCCATAAAGCTCTTTACGTACTGAGCTGAAGGCCACATGAAGTTTGAAGGTGTGTAGCGATGGACTCTACAGAAAGCTGGAAGTCTCTGTGCATTATGCCTGAGGTTCTGTTTCCCGATCGCTTCCACTGAGAGTTTACTGTGGACTATTAAGCAGTGAGGAAATTTCACGACTGAACTTATTGCACAGGAGGCATCCTATCATGGTACTGTGCTGGAATTCACTGAGCTCCTGAGAGCGACCCGTTCTTTCACAAGTGTTCGTAGAAGCAGTCTGCATGTTTAGTGCTTGGTTTTATACACCTGTGGCCATGAAAGCTAGCTTGTTAATTTTAGCAAGATGATAGCTAACACAGTCTCCACTGACAGACTGAGATCATTTATGCCCAAAACAATCTCTGCAGATAATCAGCAGATTTTACAGTGTTGCTTCTGACGGCACTGCTTTCCCTAAATGTAATTCAGCTAGCTAACTCAATAATTAATTAACTAATGTCACAGATTCATGTTAGACTACTGAAAGATTTTAAAACTATTTATGAAGATTAAGAACACTGTTAAACCCCCCCTTGTATCTGTTTCCTTCTGAACCCCTGAGCTCACATGGTGATCATATTGAAAAAGGCGTGGCCACAATATAAAGGAAAACTTACTATATTGAGGCCATAATTTACTAATTAGTGTGAGTCCTATTTTTGTGGCCTCCTCTTATTAAAAAATGAAACACCATGCCATTTGCGTGTTCACAGTTTCACACTGTGGTGATTCCTGATGGTCTAAATTAGCCTTAATCTCGCATTATTTTCTTAGTATATTTGGGTCAGCAAGGCCTCGCCTTTACTCTGCCGCTGTAATACACTGAGCGAAGTGCTGCACTCCTTCCCCGCATTAGTAAGACACACTGAAGTTAACTAACAGATCAATCACTGTCATCATGTCTGAGTTTAATCCACAATAATTGTACACAGTTACGTGTGTTGCTGTGTGTTTAGCTCAGTGTATGTGTTTAGATCCAATCACGAGTCTTATAATCAGCGCATGTGGTTTTTTGTGAGCTTCTATGTTCACTGGACCAACGCAATGCAACGCAACACGCATTCATTCATCTTCTAAGCCGCTCGTCCTTTTGGGTCAAGGGGTCCTGGTCCTGGAGTTTTATATAATTATTAGAGCCCCAGTCTTATTTTCTCCATTATCGGTTGTTCACCATACTAAATATGTTTGGACATTGTTTCATTGTTTTTTGGTGCCTCAAAAATATTAAATATGTCATAAAAAAGGAAAACTTTTTAAACTGTTGTATGGATATCTCTTAGGAAGAAGTGGGAGGAGGGGGGGTGGTCGCTTTATAAGCTCATTTTACCATTTTTATAATTATATGTTTCTTAGAATTTAGTAATGCCTGTGTGTTGGACGCTACTGCTGGAGTAATGCTTTACTGGGGTAGGTTGAGGTATGAAGCTCTGTCATGCTGCCCAAACACTGAAACTTAGATGCTGAAGAGATGAGTCAGCCCCTCTGTACACACACTGTGCACATACACTTAATTACCGGATGAAAAGTGCCTGATGTGCATGTCTCAGACTTCCTTGCATTTACACACACACACGCATAATGGTTGTGTACCAAGGTTTGAGCACTACAGATCAAATACCATGTTGTTTTGATTTTCTGAGTGAAAACATACACCTCCTCCACAGAGACATTACTACTTATTGCTGAATTTAACATGGGGAGTGATCAAATGTCCTTATGCACACTGTGTTATGGCCTGTATGTCCAATATGTTCAACAAAGTATATACACAAAAAATGTACACTTAAATTCCAGAAAAATAAAAACCTTTTAGCATTTCAGAGACACTTTTCATTGAATTTTTATAGCATGGCATTAATAGAGAATGAGAGTTGCATGTTAAGCTTTCAATCCTTAAGCAGTAATTACGTTATGGTACTCTTCTTAGCTTAAGTCCTGATTATATCATGTGCCTTGTTTTCTTTATGGGAACCACGGTGTCTACGATGTGACACAGTGATAATGAGAATGCATTCATTCGTCTCCTTAAGAGTTTAGATCACGTTTGTCTGCTTCTTCTGCTCTGATTTCAGCATGCTTTAGGGCTGCTTAAGCACTTGCTGCTTTTGAAAGAGTTTGATATTTGGATTTGTTATTGAGCTGTGGGGACAGATAAAACAGAATAATTGATGATCCATTAGATTGTGCTAACCCTGCAGCATGGGCCACAAAAAGATCTGCCCTTTTTTTTTTTGGAAGTTAGGTAACAGCTACAGGTTTAGTGTGTTGTTTTTCTGTCTTGTACACAAAAACTGTTTGTGTAATCGAAGCTGCTATATCCATTAGTGTTCTCAATACTTTTGCAGCTTCAGTGACAACGTGTTACATGCACAGCGCTTTGCATTTCCCTTCTTTAAGTCACATTAACATCATCTTGGCAGTCTTGGCTGATATTTACTAAAAGGCTGACCACAGAATGAGGAATGGAAGCAATAGAGGTTTTATACCTTTTTTTTCTTTTATGTTAGAGTTTTTTTTTTTTTATCTTAGTGGGTTGGGTGCAGTGCTATGCATTTTTCTTTCAGGCAAAATAATGTCTTCCATTGCTGCCGACTGTAGAGAGCATAATTAGCACTGCAGCATCTGTTCAGTAAATAACTCTATATTGCCAAAAGTATTCGCTCTTCTACATTTACAAGCATATGAACTTGAGTGACATCCCATTCTTAATCCATGAAGTTTAATATGATGTCGGCTCACCCTTTGCAGCTCTAACAGCTTCAACTCTTCTGGGAAGACTTACCACTAGGTTAAGGAATGTGTTTATGGGAATTTTTGACCATTCTTCCAGAGGCACGTTTGAGAGGTCAGTTACTGATGTTGGACAAGAATGCCTGGTTTGCAGTTTCCATTCATATTCATCCCAAAGGTGTTCTGTCGCGTGGAAGTCAGTGCTCTGTGCTGGCAAGGCCTAACCGCCGCCAAACCCAGACTCGTCTATCGGTATGCCAGAAGTGTGATTGGTCACTCCAGAGAACACATCTCCACAGCTCTAGGGTCCAGTGGTGACACGCTTTACATCACTGTGTTCAATGCTTTACATTGCGCACGGTGATGAAAGGCTTGGATGCATTTGCTCAGCCATAGAAACCCATTCCATGAGGCTCTCTACGTACTGAGCTGAAGGCCACATGAAGTTTGAAGGTGTGTAGCAATGGACTCTATAGAAAGCTGGCAGTCTCTGTGCATTATGCCTGAGGTTCTGTTTCCAAATTGCTTCCACTGAGAGTTTACTGTGGACTGTCAAGCAGTGAGGAAATTTCACGACTGGACTTATTGCACAGGTGGCATCCTATCATGGTACTGTGCTGGAATTCACTGAGCTCCTGAGAGCGACCCGCTCTCAGAGCAAGATGATAGCTAACACAGTCTCCACTGACAGACTGAAATCATGTCCAAAACAATCTCTGCAGATAATCAGCAGATTTTACAGTGTTGCTTCTGACTGCACTGCTTTCCCTAAATGTAATTCAGCTAGCTAACTCAATAATTAATTAACTAATGTCACAGATTCATGTTAGACTACTGAAAGATTTTAAAACTATTTATGAAGATTAAGAACACTGTTAAACCCCCCCTTGTATCTGTTTCCTTCTGAACCCCTGAGCTCACATGGTGATCATATTGAAAAAGGCGTGGCCACAATATAAAGGAAAACTTACTATATTGAGGCCATAATTTACTAATTAGTGTGAGTCCTATTTTTGTGGCCTCCTCTTATTAAAAAATGAAACACCATGCCATTTGCGTGTTCACAGTTTCACACTGTGGTGATTCCTGATGGTCTAAATTAGCCTTAATCTCGCATTATTTTCTTAGTATATTTGGGTCAGCAAGGCCTCGCCTTTACTCTGCCGCTGTAATACACTGAGCGAAGTGCTGCACTCCTTTCCCGCATTAGTAAGACACACTGAAGTTAACTAACAGATCAATCACTGTCATCATGTCTGAGTTTAATTCCACAATAATTGTACACAGTTACGTGTGTTGCTGTGTGTTTAGCTCAGTGTATGTGTTTAGATCCAATCACGAGTCGTATAATCAGCGCATGTGGTTTTTTGTGAGCTTCTATGTTCACTGGACCAACGCAATGCAACGCAACACGCATTCATTCATCTTCTAATCCGCTCGTCCTTTTGGGTCAAGGGGTCCTGGAGCCTGAGACTGAGCCGGCGCTTCTTAGTGCACTCCGGAATTACCCAACAAAACATCCAGTTTTATATAATTATTAGAGCCCCAGTCTTATTTTCTCCATTATCGGTTGTTCACCATACTAAATATGTTTGGACATTGTTTCATTGTTTTTTGGTGTCTCAAAAATATTAAATATGTCATAAAAAAGAAAATCTTTTTAAACTGTTGTATGGATATCTCTTAGGAAGAAATGGGAGAAGGGGGTGGTCGCTTTATAAGCTCTTTTTACCGTTTTTATAATTATATGTTTCTTAGAATTTAGTAATGCCTGTGTGTTGGACGCCACTGCTGGAGTAATGCTTTACTGGGGTAGGTTGAGGCATGAAGTGGCATAAACTCCAGTACGCTGCGGTGACTGAACCTGAACTGATGATGATCGTGGTTGGCCGGGCTGTAATTTTATAACTGTAAGTTAAAGGTTTCATTCAGGTATGCAGCGTTGGAGCAGTTCCGGTAGGTAATATGATTCGGAGTGCTTGGCTCCTGATTCATAAATCCGGCATGATGCTGTAACAGGTAGCGACTGTGCTAATAATAATAACACAAATGCTAATATATCTCTCCGTGCAGTACAGTGTCGGACGGGGTTACATCATATGTGTATACATAAACAATAATTGTTCTGTAATCATTGCTAGGAATTTCAGTCCACTGTAAAGGTAAAGGTGCTTATTTATGAAAGGACAGTGTAGAGTCTTTACATTCGCTTTTCGAGAAATGTAAATTGAGAGAGAATAGGTAAAAAGACAGACATTTGATTTTTGTGCATAATAAGAAATAGTCATTTAAAAAGCCCACGCACAGACACACCCCGAAAAAACACTCAGCGAGTAAATGAATCAGAAAGACAAATCAGCCCGAGCGACCACTGTTACATTCACAACAACAGAAATCACAGACATAGTCATTTATTCATATATACATCAGTAAAATTAAACGCTGCAATAAAACATTCAACTAAATAAAGCACTAATTATACCCAGTACATCATTTCACTATCAAGCATAAATAATCAGATTAACTGAACCTGAAGAGCAAATCAGTCATTTCCAGTTTTCCCAGCCCGCTTTAATTCGATTAATTAATAAATAATCCGCTGAGTGAACCAGGTGCAGTAATATACAGTCTGCTTTAAACAGCACAACAAACTAAACGCCTTACGGAGCTTACATTATAGTGCAGACACTGTTTCAACTACAAATAAATAATGAAACTAAATTGCACAAATAGATTGACCTGCTTTTCTGGCCTCCTTAACATAATAATAATAATAATAATAATAATAATAATAATAATAGTAATGATGATGTATCTGAGTAATGAATCTGATCTGCGCAATTTTAGTTTATTAGCAATAAAATTAAGGTTTTATCGTGTACACTTTCTCTTCTTGCTCGCGCTTTATTACTGAATTGAACTAATTTAAAATGTGGAATGACAGTCGAATAGAAATAGGCTTATCTGGGGGCTATTTAAGTTATGGACTGCGTTTAAGGCTTTATCAGTATAGCTGGTACAAAACGGCAGTGGTCTCCCACTCAGTCCTGAAGAGCTTAGCTCCAACCACAATTTGCCACACCTGAACAAGCCTCTGATTTGGTTAAATCACCATATGAATTAGAGTAAAGCAAGGATTGCAGCATCTTATTGGGTACAACTTGGAATTTAATTCCACTGGACAGTAGCTCTTTAGAACTTGGTTAAAGACCACTGATAGAATAGTATAGCGCATACTGTATTAGTCTCTATGGTATGGCGTGTAATGGAATGGCATGGTGTGGTATACTATTGTATACACAATACTGTGAAGACTGATGGCATAGGCCCCTATAGTAATATGTATTCACTATATCAGAGACATTATAAAGGTTGAGGAGACAGTTTACGGACTGAAATCTAAATAGGCATGTTCAGTAACCTTAATAGATTATGCAACAACCAGTCATCTACAAGCACCATATAGCGCTGTTATCTAGCCTTGGCTAAAGCCATGCTACAGGTTGCTACCTGTGTGCTTTGAATGCAACTGATATCCATTCGCTCAATAACATATATAAAATGACAACACTTCATCGCTGTCCAATGAAAAACATGTATCTCCATTTTTGTCCAGTTTGACTTTTACGCATCATTTAATAACAGTCGCTGCAGCTTACACTTTGTGAGATTTGCATGATGAACAGACCAACTGAAATGGCCCTGAAGTGCTCGGAAGGACGTCTGATTCCATTGACTTACATTAAAATTGAATGAGGTTTTTGGCATCACCTGTAAAGTTGCCATTCTGGAGATACTTGTTTTTCTTTGGACAGCGACGATTTATTTTTGTTTAAAATACTTTAAAAACAGGTTAAAGTGCATCTCAGGCTAAAACTACATGTCCATACAGTTCTGTTGCATGTGGAGACAGGCGAGTAGAAATGCCTCCTTGTTTTGATTGGTTTGAGTGATGGGTGTCCACGTCATTTAGGACAGCCACTGAACGAGGACGCTTCCCTCTGAGTGTATGCTTTACTGACCGCTGCCGGTAAGCGAGGAGTAATACACTACACGTTAACTACAGGTAACGCCCCCACTACCACCAGCCTATAAATGATCTGGATAACTAATCCTCCTCTGTGACGTACTTTCATTAAATGGGTCTTCATCCTGAGAGAGTGACTGCTGTTGTTATGTGTGCTGTTGCTATGTTTAATGTCTAGCTGCTGTAAAGTTGTTGATATAATCCGCTATGTCAATATGCCGTTCCTCCAGCGCGCTCTCTGCCGGGGTTCTGCCTCGCGCGTCTCGGCGCTCCGGATCGGCCCTAAACTCCAGCAGTACACCCACTGTGTCCAGGAAGCCTGCGCGCGCAGCGTCGTGCAGCGGGGTCGCGCCTGTGCTGGTGTCCGACACGTTCGGATCCGCTCCGTAAGACAGCAGCAAGCGCGCGACCGCAGTACTGCCCATCATCATCACCTACAAAATAACAGTAATAATAGAATTATTAAGGAGAATGATTTCCGTATGGGAATTCGATCATGTGTTGTTTTAAACTCGCGTTTTTAAGCCGTGTTGTACGTAGATGTCTACAATCCATATAAGTTATATAATTTACTACAGTCATTCATAATTCACACTTCAGCTAGCAGGGGACGTTCCCGAAACCTTTCCTAACGTCACCTACCTCTAATAAAGTTTTATTCTAATGTTCAAAGAACGTTTTGAATACGTGTATAATTTTAAATAATGTTCCAGTTAGGTAAGACAAAAGGTTTTCACTGCAACGTCCAGAGGATGTTTTGAGGATACTCTCAGGACCACAGGTTATGTTACATGATAAACCAAGAACATCGTTAACTCAAAGAGCAACAATCGGAAAATGTTTTATGGATATTTTATGGAGTTACTGAGAACTGAGGTGACATAATGTTTATGGAGAATGTTCTCCTATCTTTAGGTTTTACAGATTAACCAAAATGAAACCTCCTGCTGAAAACATTAATGGAACTCTGCATTGAATATTCTCAGACCCGTTGGAACACCAAGCTGCAGAAATAACGCACAGCCAGTGTAAGGATGTCAGAAGCTGTGTATATTCATATGTAGTTCTAATCCTATGGTACTAAATTCTAAAGAGTGAAGTAATAATTAATATAGTCTTTCGCTTACATATGTATATGAGTAATATATTCATATTTAAACAATAGATTAATAAGCCGTACTTGTGATTTGTTGTGTGTAAATGTGTTGGCTCCCATATTTTAAACGTATTCAAATCTCCTCTCTAGGAAGCTCACTATCAGCTCAGTCACCATTCAGTACCGAGCTTTCTAACTCATCCATTCCTTTTAAACCAGGCGTTCATGATGGAACTGAACAACTCCAGACAATGGCTGAAGTCCAGAGAAATGTCAGTCCATGCATTAATATCATACACAACTTGAACACACGTACTGTCCCGATAATTATTTATTAATTATTTTTTTGGCTTAATACAGACATAATATGATAATTATTAATTATATAAATATACACACAGCTCCAGTATGTGGAGTAATGCTAACGCTAATTAGCCCAAAAACAATAACAAACGACTTTGAGTTTTTCTAAAGAAAATCCTATTTTGGGGCAACATGTAATATTCTTTATCCCAAAATCTGAAACTTGAGCTTCGACAAGTCAAAAACACCAACATACAGTCACATGCAAACATCTACTGCACAAAAGGCTTGATTCCTTCAAGCTAAAAAGACTTACACATAAAACAACCTTAAGATATGGATAGTTCTTGAAATGCAAACTTTCTATATTTTTGCTGAGTTTAACATACAGGAAAAACGAAGCATTAAAATATACAGTGTGCCATAATTTTTGCACAAGCCACGTTTTCTGTTTAACTGTTTCCGCAGTATTTAAATACCAGTAATACCCGAGCAACCAATGACGCGCTCACAACGTGTTCTTCTGCTTATGAGTGTGTATATTTAATCTTGTACAGTCTTTTACGAATGCACCTCTCCCCGATAATGAATGAATAAATAAATAAATAAACAAATAAATAAATGAATAACCATAAAACGTTTTCAGTGAGAATAAACTGATATATATATATATGTATGCATATAGTTGAAACTAAAGGGCAGTTTGACTGGAAAATTTAAATATGAAAATATAATTACATTTACATTTAGGTAATAATATGCAGCATAATTGTTAAATGTACATGTAAATAAATATTAAATGTAACTGATGAGATGATACTTATTTTAAGTACATTTTTTAGAATTATATTACAAGTCAGTTTACCAGTTTTCAACAACCATTGACCAACGTGCTTGACGTGTTTACTGTCCTGTAATTCAAGACATTTTATTTTAGTTTCATTTATTCCCCTTTACTCAAAACTCGGTGTACAAACCCTGAACACACACACACACACACACACGTTTACTGACATGTGTTTTATTAACCTGTAATTACACTTTACTGTGGCTTGATTTGTTTGTTTCTCCTTGTATGTTTTGTAGTGATGTTTTATGATTGTGGAGCTGGCGGGTTCACTGTGGTATTTTGAGCGTTGTTGTCTTTAATCCTGAATATTGGCAGCTGCTAAACAACACGGAGTTTCTGTCTTAGTGACTCATCCGTTAACTGCGCACAGAGGAAAGAAATATACACATATAAATATATGTTTGTCTACTCAAAAAAATAGTGAACTATATATTTACCCACATAGTTATGTGTGGCTGTGCGTGTGTGCGTGTGGGTGTGTATCTTCCTGGATCTTCATCTTCCTGGATCTTTCCCACGTAAACACACGCACACTCACATACACGCGCATGTATAAAGTCACATGCAGGAGTCTGATTAAAATGACATGCTTTGTCGATTTTCTCAGTTCAAATAACCTGACATTCTGTAAAGTTACATGTAAACTGTCTGCATTTTTAGTGGCCGCTTTTTATTTCTGCACACATTGTACATACAGAACGTGAGCAGTATTTAACAGTAATATGCCTTATCTGTCATTACTGGAGTTTATGTTGATATCAGCACCAATAGACATTCCGTGGGCGTCTCCTGATTCGGTTTATTATGTTCAGTAATTATGATGATTATCATGGTCAGCTCAAGTGCAGAATGTTTTATGATGATTAGTTTTTAGGTGATGATGATTATGATGATGATTAGTTTTACCTGTATAGGTGTTCTCCCGAACCTGTTCCTGCCGTTGACGTCAGCTCCTTTCCGCAGCAGGTCTTCAGTGCTCGCCCTGTCTCCGGTGGCCGCAGCCGTCGTGAGAGCGTCCTGCATCAGCTTGCAAGCCTCCGTATTCCGCCTGGCAGGTAGCACATCCGCTTAACGCTCATCTCATGTGTGTACGTTTTATCACGTATCAGTCATCAGCATCGTTATTAATATTATTAATGCGGTGCTAATTATTCTTATTTACCTTCCCTGCGCCGTGCCGGCGTCGGATGTGTTGTCTCGCGGTTCGTTATTCATTGGAGTGGATCACGCGCAAGGTCTGTGTTGGGACATGTCCGCGTTTTATTTATTTATTTCTTACACCGCTCACGTCACTCTCTGCCTCAACAGCAGTGCGATTTTATTCCACACCCGTTTTACGGCAGAGACAGTTTGCGATTGGGAAACACCAGCCAATCAAAGTTAAAAAGGGGCGGGGTCTGTCGGAATATGGGCGGGTGTTAACCACAATACAGGTGGGGAAAAGCAAGAGTGCTGCGCGGAGTACCTGCCAGAAAGACTCTATTATCACGGATAGCTTTTCACATAATGCATAAATTCAGTTATAGTTTCACTTTGTGGTTCTACACGTACAGACTGTAGTCCATCTGTTTCTCTGTATACTTTGTTAACCCCTAATTCACCCTGTTCTTCAGTGGTCAGGAATCCCACTGGACCACCACAGAGCAGGTACTATGTGAATGGCGGGTCCTTCTCAGCGCCGCAGTGACACTGATGCGGTGTGTTGTTGTGTGTTGTGTACATGTGGGTCAGGCACAGAGGTGCTCCTGAAGTTTATGCACCTTCTGTCCCCTCACTGTCCGCTATATTAGACTCTCCCACCTTGTTGGTCCACCTTGTAGATGTGAAGTCAGAGAAGATAGCTGATTGTTTTAGTCACCCTCTAGTCCTTCATCAGTGATCACGAGGTGCTCCTCACAGGACGCTTGGGTGGTGGACTATTTCCAGTCCAGCAGTGACATTGAGGTGTTTAAAAACTCCAGCAGCACTGCTGTGTCTAATCCGGTCACAGTAGTGCAACACACACCACCACACCACCACCACATCAGTGTCACTGTAGTTCTGAGAATGATCCAACACCCAAACAATACATGCTCTGCGGATGTCCTCTGGGGTTCCTGATCACCAATGACCAGGGTGAAAGAGGGATAACAGTTTGCAGTGAAAAAGATTGATTGTGTAGATTGTGTAGAGATTGAGTGTGTAATTGTTATGGCTGATCTGTGTATCAGTTGGTCATTAGGTTAGTTGTTTTCTTTAAGGCAATAAATTAGACAAATAGATGTCCTGTTTTGTCCCACCAAAGATTACATTCACAATGTATATATATATATAAAAATAATACACAAATATCTAAGCTGTTTTATGTTTTGGATAATAAAATGAATAATAATGTGCAACCCTCATGGTATTTTACTTATCAGTTATGTAGAACATACAGACAGGCCACATATTAAAGGAAAAATCAAAGGTCTTGGGATCTGTGCTAGCAGAACTAAATATAATCCTTCCAAAAGGTGTTCCTTTAACTGTTTTAGTGATGGAGTATGCTCGCTAGCATGTCACTTCAAAGTCTCCCATAGGTGTTCAACTCAATAGAGATCTGGAGATTAGCCTTTTGTTGATGACACAGTCACGCTCATTAAATGCACAGAAACACACAGCCGAGTTGTCATTGTGACTGAATCTTCTTTCAGAGTCACTTGCATCTTTTACTTATCTTTTATATATATCATTTATCAAGTCATGCTTTTGTCTTAAATCACATGTCCAGAAGGCCTGGTTTCACTTCAGCTCCACAGGTAGCTTAGCTGGCAAAAGCTAATCTGGTAAGACAAAGGTCACCTAGCAAGCGAAGGAAAAGCAAATTATCATGAAAAAAAAAAAAAGCCAGGCTATCTGATGGCGTGATTCAAAATCAAAACTGATAGCTTTGTTCATGTAGGGACTTTCTGCTGGCACAGTTTTGTTTTGGTCATTGTGTAGAGCTGTGCATTAGGTAGAATTTCGCACTGTGTTTAGTTCACTTAAACAGAAGGATGTTCATCGAATGTGTTCAAGGGAACATTCGATTATACAGTTCATTGTTAGATCTGGTCAATGAATTCTGCTGTTTCTTGAGCACTTTCATCTTATTTCTATCCTCTTTTTACTGTATTCAAAGTTTACTGACTTTTTTATATAACATAAATTTGGTACCACTTAAACATTGTATACTAATTCTGTAATACTTTAAACAGTCAACTTCCATTCCATTATAATCTCTTACCCTCCTGCTCCACCTTGTTTGTGTACAGGTAGATACTTTATCCCAGATGGTCAGTATGGTGAGTGAATGAAGGTATGAGTTTATAAAACCGTGGACAGAAAGGACATAATACAATACAACCTCATTCCCCCACAGATAGTGTACATAAACAAAGACTTACCTGAGATCCTGAAAGTCCAAACCAACAGCCAAGGTGTCCATCAGTCAGACAGATAGAAACTTCAGGGAGAGGCTTGGTTCAGTTTCACTTCAGCTTCAAGCTGACAAACAGGTCTTTAACTTTCATAATAAAAACGAAACTATGTAGACTATGTATGTATGCAAAGCATGCTTTGATCCCAGCTATGAGATCCTTTCAGTGTTATGAGAGAAATGTTGTTGTCAGTCAGTAGAGCAGTGTAGACACCATAGTTTATTTTCACATAGATTTGCACAGACATGTGATCTTTCTCTTTTAGATTAATCACAAATAACATAATTATCTCATTTAGGACAGTTAATGTATTATTATTATTATTGTTATTAATAGTTTATGTAATAATGCATACCCACTGCAACCCATTGTTTGTTTTTGTCTCATTTGACTTATTGAAATTTCACACATGTCTGCATTGGCCACTGTAATCGGCATGTGTCACTGGAGCTTCCTGTGTGCTACTGTGTCCACTATCACTATTCAAAATAAGCCCCATGCCGCCTTTCTTGTTGGATACACTATGATAGTTTCTGAGCTAACGTGTGTACATATTTAAAACTCTGTTCATGTTTATACATAAAATGTGATCTGATTGTTATCTAAGTCACAATTATAGAGTAACACAAACTGACTAAACTAATAACACACAAACAGTTGCACTTTGTGCATTTTTATTTTATTTAGCATATAAACAGTAATGTGTGCAAGCCCCAGTGCAGCCACGAAAAAAAAATTGACTTATAAAATTAAAAACCTGTAGATCCCCCTTTACCAGCAATCACCTCCATCTACATTTCTGTTGCTGCAAATGAGATTTGCAAAATGCTAATAAGGAATTATGGACCACTCCTTGCAAATGTGTTTCAGTATATCCATATTTCTGGGATGCCTTGCTTGTACAGATGTCTTCATTAGCAGCTCATGTTTCTAATGAACAGTTAAAAGACTTGAAAGTTAAAGACTTGTTAACTTGTTAACATATGTTGTCATTGACCAGAGGACTGATAGAATGGAAAAACACTGCTGTGGGTGGATTCCCTTTTGGGCTTTTAATAAACCATGTGCTTGTGCCACATTTTATTGCTTTTTCTAGATTTTTTTATTACTTACATGTTTTATTACTCCTGCTGTAGTCAAGATTTATGTTTGCGTGAGACCTAGATTATTCATTTTCATTTTCATTTTCATTTTTCTTCCTTTGCAACTCCTACATGTAAACAAAGCCATAAGTTTCACAAGAAGATGATTTTATATATAAAAATAAATAAAAATCACCAAACTAGTGGAGTAAATTAATGCATCATGTGACTTTGGTCTTTTTTTTTATTGCCTCATGTATCTTTCAAGTTCTCTATATGGAACTATTTGCTATACTTTACTATGAAAATTGCATAAAAACCTGAAAGAACACACCTTTTCATTCAAAGTTATTCTTTACCTTTATTATTTTTTAAATTGTAGATTAATATTAAATACATTAAATCTATGAAGAAACACATATGGAGTTATGTCATAAACAAAAAAGTGTTAAACAAACCAGAATATGCTTTATACTTTTGATTTTTTAAAGTAGCCTCATTTTGCTTAGATAAAAGTTTTGCTTCTGACATTCTCTCAGTCAGTTTAATGAGGTAGTCACCTGTAAAGGTTTTCAATTAACAGGTGAGCCTTGTCAAGAGTGAACTTTTTGTGGAATTGCTTGCCTCCTACAGTTGGTACACAGTTCTATACAGTGAATAGCCGTACTCCATCCTCTAATCCATTTTGTGGCAAAAACCATTAAACAAGTAAATCTGGAAAATTGCAAGAACACTGAATATAACCTTAAGTACAATCTGAAAACTATCAAATGCTATGGTGAAACTGGCTCACATGAGGACTACCCCAGGAAAGGAAGAGAGTTTCCCCTGCTGCAGATAAATTCACTAGGGAATTTTAACAGCAATTAACAGCACCTCATATTAGAGCCCACATGAATGCTTCATAGAGTTCAAAATAACAGATACATCTCAACACACATCCTTTATGGTCCAATTGTTCCAAGAAATCTACTACTGAGGAAGAGTAACAAGAAAAAGAAGAATATGGCAAAACAGGAAAAAGAGGAATGTACAGTAGCATGGAAAACTATACCAGACAAAACTGTCAACAAAGCACAAGGTGGCTACTTTGAAGAATCTAAAATATGAACATGTTCCTATGAACATTTATGAACATATCCTACATACAGGCAGACAAATCCAAAGAAGTAAGACAAAAGCATAAACCAGTAAACAAATGGGGAATACAATACTAGAAGGGCAGAACAAACCAGGACCAGATCACAGGGGAGAATTGAGAGAGAGAGTCAGAACCAAAGAGAAGTCAAAACCAAGACAAACAGGGATGGCTAGAGAAGTCGCTCTGGATAACAGCGTCTGCTAAATGTAAATGTAAGAGAGAATGCTCAGTATGAAAACTGGTTTTGGCAATACTTCTCAGAGTGTATGTGTGTCTAAGGGATTTAAATGCCAGGCAAGGGGTGGGCAAGAGAATGAGGTGTGACATGTGACAGTGACATCATCGGGTAATGAACTCTAGGACGTGGCGTTGGGGAGATCGGAGACGCCGGGGAAACCCAGAGGTGTGACAGATTGTAAAATTTTGCTGTTTATTTGTAGCCTTGATGATCTCCTCCACACTAAACCTTCATAGTGGCCAATGTTTTTGTCTTGCAGGGGCAAAGGGCAATATTTAGTGCTGGGCAGACAGTCAAACAATACTGACACAGTATTGATATTTTGTTACTAAAATACATAAAGAGCATAGTTGTTGTATTAAAATATGTTTGTTGTCTCACTGTAAAAAAGTTATGGTAACTTATTCAGTGTCCTCATGGACCACTGTCTGGACCCCTAATTCTAAAGTTTACATTCTTGTATTAATTCAGTTCTACTGCAGTGAACTTGTAAAGCATTTGTTTTTTTCTTGGGCACTTTCATGTAACATATATAATAATATATTTTTACTTTAATTCAAGTATAACAACAGATAAAGAAGTGATGCATACTTTTACTATTAAGACTGCTACAGACATAATACATGGCCCGACATCAGGAATCTTAGCCTGTTCCTCATGAACAACGGCTGATGAATCGAAGCCCTACACATAAACAAAGAATCTTAGGCCATTTTTAATGTGGAATCTTAGCCCATTCCTTATTAACAATGGCCTCCTATCCACTAATATTATTGTGCTTGAGTGCTGCAACCACCTGCACAGACTGAGCACCAGAACATTACAGACTGCTTAACTGCACAGACTGCACTTTTTGCAAATACCCTGGTGATTCAGTTGATCACGTCTATATATGGACCAGTATTAGTCTGTTTGTACTGAATATGTACACTGTGTGTATGATATATTTATACTTAAGTTGACTCTATAATTGTCTGCTGTTGCACAGTTCTGTCATTTGCACTAATACCGCATACCATACATATGTTCTGCTCCTGCACCTTATATAGCATATATTGTAGCATAAAATCTTTTTAAATAACAAAAGCTGGGAATTTGTGATAAACAGCTTTTTAAAAGATTTTTGCAAAACTGTTTTTTTGCTTTCTTTTAGAATTTCACCATTTTCACCAAAGTGTGTTTTTGCTGCAAGAAGAGACAAGAAGACTGCCAAGGATGGAATAACCTGTACCCAGCATGTGCTACTCTAAACAATCCAATGCTTACCTCGTATATCGGGGCTAGACCTACATGTGATCGTGATGTGCAAGCTGTAGGCCCATGTATATGCAATCAAAAAAAAAAATCTCCCATTCAGCATCCTGTGTCCTATCCAGCAAGTTTTGGCAAGCCTGCCAAGTTTCAGGTCAACTATGTAAGTGATACTTTTATATTTACTACAGCTGCAAACGGGGGCAGACAGTAAAAAGGCTTAAAACATTTAATATAAGAAAGATTTGTATTGTTTTATAATATTTTAAATAATTGCTCTGTTTACTGTGAACAAACAAAAATTTTTCACACTGACATAGCATGTTGAGGCATGTAAACATGTACACTGTGTGTACAATTATTAGGCAAGTCTTATTTTTGAGAATTATTTTTATTACTCACCAACTACGGTGCTTTCGGTAAATCCAAAATGTTAATAAACTTCAAACATAAATGTTTAAGAAAGTAAAAGTGAGGTTTTGGCTTTCTTAGGAGAATATCTATATGTGCACAATTATTGGGTAACTATTATTGTGCAGAATTTTTACACAGCTAACTAAAAAACACACATTTTCCCATCTCACCTTTTTTATTTTCATCTGTTCAAGTGAAAATTATAAACAAACAACTCAATTTTCCAATAAACATTTCTGATGTATAAAAAAAATGATCAGTGACCGATATAGCCACCCTTCTTTTATAATAACAGTGATGAGCCTTCCATTCATGGAGTCTGTCCGTTTCTTGATTGACTTTTTGTGTAGCGGCAACCACAGCCTTCCAGACACTATTCAGAGAGGTGTACTGTTTTCCTTCACTGTAAATCTCCTGTTTAAAAATTGCCCACAAGTTCTGAATTGGGTTCAGGTCAGGTGAGGAAGGAGGCCATGTCATAAGGTTTTCATCTTTGATGCCTTTACTGGCTAGCCATGCAGAGGAGTACTTGGATGCATGTGATGGAGCATTGTCCTACATAAAAATCATTGTCTTTTTGAAAGATGCAGACTTCTTCCTGTACCACTGCTTAAAGAAAGTGTCTTCTAAAAACTGGCAGTAGGCTTGGGAGTTGATTTTGATCTCCAACCCGAAAAGATCCAACCAGCTCATCTTTATCAATGCCAGCCCATACCAGTACCCCACCATCACTTCGCTGGCGTCTGACTCGAAGTGGAGCTTTGTGCCCGTTACTGATCCAGCCACGAGCCCATCCATTTGGTCCGTCAAGGGTCACTCTCATTTCATCAGTCCATAAAACCTTTGAAAAATCTGTCTTCAAATATTTCCTGGACCAGTCTAGACGCTTCAGCTTATGTGTCTTGTTCAGTGGTGGTCGGATTTCAACCTTCCTTACCTTGGCCATGTCTCTGAGCACTGAACATCTTGTACTTCTTGGTACTCCAAGTTGGTTGCAGTTCTGGAATATGACAGAACTGGAGAATAATGGGTTCCTGGTAGCTTCACGCTTGATTCTTCTCAAATCCTTGGCAGTTAATTTGTGTCTTTTTTCTCAACATGTTTCTTGCGACCCTGTTGACTATTTGCAACATTTGATGGTTTTGTGATCACGCCCCAATATCTTAGCTATTTCAAGAGTGTTGCATCCCTCTGAGAGACTTTTGGTCATTTTGACTTTTCAGAGTCAGTTGAATCTATTTTTGGCCCATTTTGCCTAAAGAAAAATCTACCTAATCTACCTGGAGTTAAGAAATATGCCTAAGAATGATAATATGGTCAAAATACTCACTTGCCTAATAATTGTGCACACAGTGTAAACATGTTTAATTCCAATAAATGTTTTAAAAAGTTATCTGTGCCTATAGAAGTTGGGTTAATCTGGAGCACATTTTAGGAATAAGAACTTCATCCTTTATTTTGAAAATTTAGTTAGTTATTATTTATAAAATTTAGTTATTATTACAACTTAAATAAGGTTATGTATTTAAAAATACAGGTAATAAACTACCAAATTAGTTTTGTCCAGCTCAAGCATCAAAGCTATGTTTTATTTGTTGTAAGCTGTGCTAAGCTGTCAACCCTGTTACCAAAACTAGAATATTGTTTTAAAAATCCTTTACCATTGAGTAAAGAAAGTCACATTTAAATTGAATACTCATTTACAAAATTACACAGCATATTTATTTAAGCAATTTCTTTTACATTTATTTTAAGTATCTGCTCAAAAACATTCTGAATATTGTCATTCAAAGTATTGAAAGGACAACAGCTTAAACCCTTGTGAGTTGAGTAAATATTTGAATAAAAATTATGTATAATGTAACATTCTCTGAGTACAGAGTTATTGAATTTGTGACAAATGTGACAAATATAAAATCAGGATCACATATGTTGTTTAATGTTTTATATAGCTTCTCATTGAAGCATTAACAGCAGAAGCATGGATGGGTAGTAACAGAATACAGCATTGCGCGTGACCACACACACCCACATCACAGACACTCTTCACCCTCCTCCCATCCGGAAAAAGGTACCGAAGCATCTGGGCCCTCACATCCAGACTGTGCAACAGCTTCTTTCCCCAAGCCATCAGACTCCTTAACAACCAGAGTCTGGTCTGAATAACTGCACACATTCAGTGACTGGACTGAATGCACACACACACACACACACACATAACCTCATGTTTTAAATCTACACATAAAACTTAAAGAGTACAATGTTTACATTTATACCAAATATGAACATAACTGCTGCTAAAAAAACAATATTTATCTATAATAATGGACACAACCACACTTTATTGCTCCCACTACCAGTGGGCTATCTGCACTGTCCCCTCCCTGTATTTATTGTTTGCTGTTTTGCATATTGTAAATTGTCTTGTGTATTTTTTGTGTTCATTGTATTTATCGTTCTATGTAGCACCTTGGTCCTGGAGGAACGTTGTGTGTACTGTACACCACTGTATATGGTTGAAATGACAATAAAAACTACTTGACTTGAATACATATATAACAACATTGTGTCATTTTAGTGAGTGCTTGAAAGCTATTTAGTATTTTCAAGAATGTTTTGTAATAATCTTTCCTACATCTATATTTATATAGAAATATATCATATCTTGGGACAAGTTACATAAGAAGTGCATCTTTTAGGATTTCTGTGCATGGATTGATTAAAATTTCATGGGTGGGACTGAAAATGTTCTCCAATTGTCTCCAATGTCCCTGTTTCAGTTTTTATGTTACGGTTGGTCAAATTACGTTTTGTTAAATGTTATGGGTTTGCTTAGCTGTTGTATTGGGAACTAATTTATATTTCAATTGCTTTTCAAGTTAATGGGGTGTAGTTAAACTTCCTTTACAAAATACTGGTTCTCTTGGTTCTCCTGTTGCGTGTAATTGCTATTACATTGCATTTTATGGTTTACCATAGTATTTTATTTTTTTATCGTTTTGCTGATTCACCTGTCTTCAAGTGTGGTTTTAGCCCACTGGAGCCAGAGCAAGCAGTTTTTATATGGTATATTGGTGGTATACTGACACACAGATCTTGTGAAATGACTCTCTGCAGTGCAGAAAATTGTGGTCCATGCCTTTTGGTTTAGGTGTTCGTAACAGTTAGATGCACCTAGAACCCAGAGAACATTTGGTATGTGTAGAGAAACAGAATGTGTAAGAACATATATATTTAGTGCTTTTTTGCATCACACATGAGTGCTTAGTAGATTAGAAATGTAAGGGCTGGACAAGCTACCATATTGAGATTATAGTTATTTTATGTGGAATATATTAACCTTAATCCTACATCTTATCTGTATATGCAATATGTAAATATGATGATATAAAATATAAAAAGTAGAAAGACAAAAAAAGAAAAGTGAAACTAACAAATACAACAACATCTATTGCACACTATCATACAAGTATGCCTACCTTCACACTCCATACAAATGGCTGTTTTTGGAACAAAACTATGCATGTATCTCCGTGTTATGCATATTTTCTGATATAATCAAAATCACTTGCATTAAAAGTAAATTATTTTCCTTTTGCTGGTGTTATTTTGAAGGTTGTGGTAGCTATATAAACTATATCTATCACAAAGAAACATAACTACATGTATCGTACTACATAGAAATGTAACTTTATTTACATCACATAAATACATTATATTTATTATATATATTATTTATGATTTACAGTTTAATTGTCTTAACCAGACTTTTATTTCTCTCTTGAATAAAGAAGCGAGTACATGCTTTGACATACATGCACTGTTTTAGCATGTGATATTTGCAGTAAACGGATATATATAACAAAATATGACATGACCTATTTCCTCCTCTTTAGTTTTGAGAAATCTCATTGTTCCACTTTGGAACTGCATTTTTAGTACAAAAATTGTTGCTACATAAAGGTAGTTACATGTGGAGTAATTATTATGGTGTTGTTCAGAAGAGTCAGGTGACGCAGTGTAAGTGTACTTCGGTAATGACAGACAGAATTGAGTAAGTAAAGGAGAGCTAAATGTTTGCTGGACAGTGCTGTGGTCTCTGAGTCATAGAGATGTGACTCTTGTTCAGACATGTTCAGGTGGCATATACTGGAGTGTGTTAGGCATATGCTTTAATATCCTCTACCACACACACACACATGCACATGCAGACACATGTTGTTGCTGGAGAAGAATGATATTTTTGTGAGTCCCTCTTAGTAACAGATTCAAATATTCAAAAGGAACATTTCAAACAAAGATTAGCTGCTCCCAAACTTTGGCTTAGAATGCTATGCTAATGCTAATGTGCTTATTCTGTACAGAATGAAAACTTAGGCAGAGTATACAAGTTTCATTACACAAAACAGTCATTGTCCTCCATAATCAGCACCATGGACAGAACCTTCCCCAGCTGACCACAGAAACACCTTCAATCTCCTTACCTTTACTAATCATCCATAGGAAACAAAACTTTGAAAAAGAGATTCTTAAATTTTCTGGAGTATCAGATAACAATAAAATCACATGATAAGACTTAAAATAATTTTGCTGCTTAAGCATTTCTCTTGAGCAGACACACCCATTTATGTGTTTGTTAATTACTGTAACAGTTTCCTTCTGAACTTCCTAGGAAAACCTCAAATCCTCTGAAGCTCATAGTAAATGTAGCAGCACAGATCCCAACAGAAACAGAGCAGAGAGCTCATATCACCCCCGTTTTGAACGACCTGCAATGGCAACCTGCATCTTTTGGAATAGCCCACTTACCTTCTGCAAACTCCTTCATTAAAATACAAAAAGGAGGTGAAGAGACCTCTTTCAGTTATTTTGGATCTAAACTGGAACTCAGTTCCGCCTTTTATTAGACAGTCAGGCTCTGTGCACACTTTTAAGCAACATTAGAACATGTATCTCTTTAGCTTAGAATTTAAATATAATTTTATATCTCTTTGTTCTTTAGGTTTTTAAAGTGATATTTTTGTCTTAAATGATTTTATTGAATACATGACTGCTCCTACCCTCTTCTATTACTGTTAAGCTGTCTCATTGAAGTTAAGTGAGATTTTTGAGTGCAGATATGCTTTTGCAGCAAATGTAATGTGTGCATTAACCATTAGTACAGGGAAAAGAATGGTTCTCAGTGATTATGACTGATTGTTTGTGACAAATTGGTTTAAGTGGTTCTATATCTTCTATAATATAAAAGCCTTTCAGAATGCACATTACGTAGCTGAGGCTGCAGTGGACACAAGCTTAAATAATGCGACAGTTGAAGATTGGAAAAACATTGCCTCGTCTGACAAGTCACAGATAGTAGGAACAGTATTTGGTGCAAACTGCATGCATGCATGGACTCAACCTGCCTTGTGTTAACATTCCAGGCTGGTGGAGGTAGTGTGATGGTGTGGGGAATGTTTGTCTGGCAATCAATGCCAATTAATCATCACTTTTATGCCACAGTGTATTTGAGTGTTGTTGCTGGCCATCTGGATCCCTTCACGGTCACAGTTTACCATCTTTTAATGAATACATCATGATTACGCACACAAACATCACACTAGCCTGCCCTGTTCTGAATTCAATAAAGAATCCAGCAGACATGAAGAATCGCAAAATGAAAGTGCTCTATAAAACATGTCAACATGGACCAGAATCTCATGCAAATACATCCTAAAATAAAAAAGGTAGTTTCCACTTAATATTAACTGCTAGGCTAAACTTTAACTGTAGCTAAAATTTTTAATACTTAATAGGAGGAATATGCCATTAGGTCAGCCACAAGCAATTTGCACCATACCATATTTTCAGTATCACATCTGTAGGTTTAAAGATATAAAACTCATAGGCTCATAAAACATTATTTTCAACATCATTACTTTTCAACAAAACTCTAGCAAATGTGATGCTCAATAATCAAATCAAAAACATTATATACTTTAAAGACAGCATCAATTAAAGGGTAAAAGGTTCTGCCTGTTGGGGACATATGGTGTTGTAATTAGTACTTTCTGCAGCAGACAGTGAACAAGATAAGCAATTGGATGTTTGAGAACTATGAACAGGCCAAGTGTGAGTCAGTCATCTACCTGTTTTCCCCTCGTCCTGATTTTTATTTGTAGAGAGAAATGACCTCATTGCCATTTGTTTTCTGTCTGGAGTTTCTTCAGTAAAACACTGTAGAATGCCATTGTGCTGAGAAAGGCCCTGTGGAGCTGTAATGGTAGGTGTGTGGGAGTGCTGTAATGATATGCTGTTAGGGTTTTTCCTGTACCTGTGTAGGTGTACAGGAGGACAATCTAAGCTTTGACTCCTTCATGCATTTAAACAGAGTGATTCATGCTCTGCATATTTCTACACCATTTATAAAATCACTGTGTAGCACTTCTGAATAAATCATGCAGAGGCTTGTACTGTTCATTTTTTATTTTTAATTTAAAAAAATAAACAGATTATTCGATTGATTGCATATGATCTCTGTATGGTTTCTATGTAGCTATATCCTGGCTCTATTTAATGCTTTACTACTTAGATGATCTGTGGTCTGACTGTCTTCCCTGGTTTACATCTTGTTCTGAAAAAAAAAAAGTTTAATTGTAGTGTATATATACTCTCTGTGAATTATGCAAAACAACATCTATGTAAAGTAAATGCATTTTGGAAGCAAGTGCTAATAAATGCTGACATGAAAATGGCACACAATCTTCAACAGTGAAAAAGCAACAGTTTTGATGAAAAGGAGATATTGCCTGGTGCTAAGTTTGAGGGTGGATTTATAATGCTTTGGGGTTGCATGAAAGTCAGGCATACACAAAATATTGCAGTGGTAGAAGAAAACACACCATATAGGAAAATTCTGGGAGTAGATTGAAAAATTCTGGCACAAAGATTGAATGGGCAAAACTAAGCTGATGTAGGCTGAGACAGTTTCACTCTTGTAGACTGAGTAGGCTGTACTTAACTACTGTTGGCTGAAAAAATGTGGTAAAAACAGTGTATTCTGACTGTGCAATCATAAGAAAATGCATTCATGGTTGATATTACAACAACGATACATTTAAAGTAGGTCATTTTTCAAGATTAGTTTCCATATGCAGTTGTATGCAAATTAACTATTGCAGCATACTTCAAAAAATACCGGAGTGGTGATACTTTGAATAGTCTGAATGGCAGCGTGTCATCTTCAGTGCCAAGTCCCACTTTTACCTTAATGGAGACGACCAACAAATGTGGTCAGTGCCAAGATGAATGGTTTGTTGTCACACATAAGTCCAGAGGGTCTGGTGTCTCTCCACCTCCACCCCTACTGTTAAATTAACAGCACACAACAAACAATTCTCCGGTCCCCTTAAAGAGGTGGGCCTGGGCACAGTGTGCAGCTAGTATGATTGCTAGCCAGGCCTGAGTTATGAGGTAAATGTGAGGTAACTGGTCATGTGACCGTATTAGTATGCTGCAATAAATGTCCAAACTTGCTACTGTATGGCATACTATACACAGGTGACAGTATGCAATATGCAGTACATACTACTGTAGTATGCAGAATTCCATATAATTAAAACTAAATTAGTAATCAGCCAAAACATAAGTGTTATCAGTTATTTAATAACATAATAATAACATCGATAACCTCAGTAAGTATAATTTTGTTTTATTGCAGTCTGTCAGTGTGGGTGTTAATTCCATCTGAGTAATCTGTAGCTCACCATTTTCCTTCTTGTGAGATGTGTGGGCAGCAGAGCTCTGTGTGTGCGTGCATGTGTGTATGGGCGACTGCTCTTCCTGGTGGCTGCAAGCAGAATTTTTTTTAATAGCGGTCATTCACTTCAGTCATTTCAAGTCTGTGTCTAGGAAGTGTTGTTGTTCTGCTTTTCTTAACCCATTGTTTTCCAACAGAAAAAAAATGTTTCAGTTGTTCTGGTTTGTCAAAAGTGATGCCATTGTGTATAGTTATACCTTGGATAAACATCTAACTGAATGTCAGTTTACTACATAAATTTATTGGCAAGTTCATGTTTATTTCTTTTTAAATTAAAAAAAAAATCTCATGCGAGTAGGAAGAGGGAAAACTAGAAAGCTAGGTATAATTCTGTGCCACAGAATACTGCATGACATGGTTAATAACATCCTAAACCCTGGAATGTCTAAATAAGCATATGAGTTATGGTAAAATTGTAAAAAAGGAGACTCATGATTTAAAGAGTGGTTGTAAAAACAGCTGTCTTTATATTCTATCACCTCATTAATCCAGAGCCTGGCCTGATCTGCTGCTGCCACAGCTCAACAGTGGACTGGAAATAAAGATTAGCTGCAAACCTGCCATCTCCATGGATACAGCCTGACTGAAACCGATGTTTGTGGGGCCAAATTCACTAAAGTTATCCAAACAAAATGTTCATAAAGATCTAAAGGCAATTAAAGCTCTTATACGTGATAGGAATATCTTATATATCATCACTGTCCAAAGAAAAACATGTATCCCCATTTTTTTTATTTTTAGCTGCTCGTTACACAGTCTGGAAATGCCATGTAGAATGAACCAACAAAAATGGCCCAAAACTGTTTGAAAAGACATCTGGTTCCATTGACTTCCAAACTGTGTTTTTGGCCTCTCCTGTAAAGGTAATAAAAGAATATTTCTAAATGCAGTTCGGGCAACAATTGTGTTCAGATCATTTTATTTTCTTCTGACACATCTCGCTCCTCTACAGACCTGTCCTCCATTCTTATAAAGTTTAACTGATAAGAAAAGCTTTATCATAAATAAATATGAGTGATTGTACTCACCTTCCTGCCAAATCTGTTTGTTTGTGCATATGTGTGTGATAAGTAGCAGTTTAGCTTTTTGTGAATGAGATGTGTTCATGTAAAGAAAAATTAAAAGTTTAAAAAACTTCTATATAAAGCTGTTGTTGAGTGCTGCAGCACTCTTATTCATGAAAGACTAATTTCTGTTCTCATATAGAGTTGGGTATCCTTACAGTGCAGTGTGGATGAGAATGTCTCCCCTTACGGAAATGCTCAAACAGTATTAGCTGTTATTGGGGCTGCTGGTCCAATTTCATAGAAAAATACAGTTAAATGTAGTGTCCAGAGTGGACCCACATGTAGGTGGACCCCTTCAATAATAAAAAGGATAAGACCATGTTCTTTAAAGCAGCTGGAAATGGAAAAAAAAAATTCACTTCCTAAAGAACGTTGTTTAGTGGATAACTGTCCAAGATACAGGGAATGCCCCCCAACAAATCTTGTTGGTTGGTGAAGCACAATTAACTGGTTCTTAAAAAACCTTTCATGATTTATATTGTAAAACAGTTAAAGAATACCAAGTGATGCTTTCAGATCTACAAAAGACAGATGACTAACTAAAATCTGTTAACTAACTAAAATCCTATAGCTCCACATACAGCTTCTGTTATACTATAATGTAATTACAGTTCATGCACATTAGTTTTTGCATGAACCGTCTTTTGTGTTGTGTGGTCATAGACATGACATCCTAGTTTAGTAAGGTAGAAGTAAAAAATGAAAACCAACATGTAGTAACTTCAACATAGAGCGAAAACAGAAACTGCAAAAACACACCGGCATCTCAGGAAACATTACCAAATAAAAAATCTTACTGGACACAAAGTCAGACATCAGACAGTTTTACTGTTTGGTAAATGCCCCACCCCCTTTAACAGTTTGACTTGGGCCCAGAGCCGTCAGCAGTGTTTCTGCATAGGATTAATAGATGGTTTTCCCTCTTGTGTATTAGAGTTTGATGTAGAGTATTGTGTATTTTGCATATCTTTATGCAGGGGTGGTCTGTTTTAAATAAAAATGAAGTTGCAAAATCTTCCTGAGCCCACATGGCTATATTAAACACAGCAGCACGACAGTTTCTTACGCAGTGCCATCTGAGGGTTTAATGCTGATACACATTCAGGCCTTGCTTTACACATACTGAGAATTCTCCCAAGCCTTTTAATGTTATGTAGGCTACCTAAATTATTTGTAATCCTGCATTGAGACATGTTCATTTTTAACTGAAGAAGAACGTAATTCTTTAATATTCTTTAAAAAAATTAAATTACACTAAAATGTATTTAATTCTCTTTGAAGATGAACCCATCTTTGCTTAGCCTTGAGCGTTTTATATCTAGTCATGCTACATTCACTGGTCAACAGTTCATCTGCTTATCGTGGAGTGTTTCATGTAGTTTTTCAGCAAATGCTGAATCTCTTTTGGCTCAAAGGTGGTTTAAACACCTTAAGGCTGTAGTGCTACTGTGTGCTGACATCACAACAAATAGACTGAATTGCAACTAATAATTATTCCTTCGTATAATTTATGATCCTTCTTTTGTATGGCAACATATTGCAAAGTGACAAAGAACACAGGGCAATCTGAATTAAAAAAATGTAAAGCTAGGTAACCAAAAACCTTTGATGTGTATTCTGTCTTTATGTGCTTTTCTCTCTCTCGCTCTGTGTATGTTTGTTTATCTCCCATTCTGTGTGTGTGCATGTCCTGAGAGTGTGACTCAGCGGACGTGTGGTTTTACAGTATCCGGCAGAGGGAAAGAGAGAGGAACAAGTGCTAAGCAGCACTCAGGAAACTGAACTGTTAACAAACCGATTAAAGCGCAAGAGTTCCGTAATAAACAATACTATGCTCACATTTATCACAGCATGACCAAGAAACCAGAGCAAAACAAGTGGCTTAAACTCTTAGGGAACCCCCCAGCCCACACACACGTACACAACACACACACATGCACACGCATACAAATATGCATTCCAATAATAAATATGCAAGACAAATTAGACTTCAGTCTGTCTGTACAGTTTGCAGCTGACAATGTTTGAATGTTGCTTTGATGCCATTTATGTGTGTGTGCGTGTGTGTGTGTGCGTGCGCGTACACGTGTGATATACATTTGTATATACAATTTTGTTGTGCGGCTTAGAATTTATTATCATGTGCATTGTTGTGAATTTCTCGATTCTACAGATTCTACTGCAGGAACAGTAGCACAAAGAGTGGTTAATATGAGTGCACCTATGTGTGTGTGAAAGAGACTGAGGGTGTAAAATTATCAGTGAACAACAAAATGTGCCACACGTCACATCAGCAGTTACTGTTACACAACTAACATGGAGTATACAACTAACATGGAGTATAAATACCTTAACAATGACACAAAAGCACACAATAAATTAGTGAAAAATCTTTAAACATTCACTACTGAGAAACAATGTAAGGCACTTAAAAAAATAGATGAAAATAAACTATTTATCTGTGCAGTAAGCCTAACAAAAACACTAATAATATATTGTAGTTTTATCATCAAGTACTTGGTTTGGTTAATCATTATTCCTTAATCAACTTCTTAAAAACTTAATAAATACATCTTAATAAATACTTAATAAATACTTTTGGGTACATGTATATTATTTATTTTTATATTTATTCATTATTTATTTATTTTTGTATTGATACAAATGTTTATGCAAGCAAAAACACACTTATTGCCCTGGATAAATGGTTTATTATATTATAAAACTTTTGCACAGTACTGTAGATACAACTATAATGTAGGGTACACTGTTGCAGAAGGCATTAATATCTTAACATAGTAATTAGTCAGAAGAAAATCTGAACCTGGAATGTCTCATTAGCGTGGCTGTATCTCAGAATGAAATCAATAAAAGATCATTAATAAAAAATATATATTAGTTTGTTCCTGTTTAAATATATTTTAATATTTAAAATATACTTTTAACTGTTTTTAAGCCCAATGATGAGAAGATGATAATGGTAAGTCCAATGAACTTAATTCAACAATTCAGTTCAAAACACAACTCAGCAAACTCATACCTAAAAAAAACAAAAAACAAAACAAAAAAGATCGGGTTTAGTTTTACCCATGTACTGCACTATATACTTTAAGCTATTCCACCCCAAACTACAACTCAAAGATAATTAAACTTTACGTATCAAACCTTTTCTTAAATAGATCTCAATTATCTCAAAGGTCAGTACAAATATAAGACAAATATACTAAACTTTTCTGTGTACTTGTTATGATAGTGTCAAGTGTACGTAAGTATAATTGTAGTACTCTTTTAGTTTCCATATATAACATTGAATAAAAGTTCTCAACATGATGTTTAAACATGGAGTCTTTGTTGTCTTCTGTGTTCTCCAGTTCTGTGAAAATCTGCTCATAGAATGAAGAAAGGTAAAGATGGAGTAGAGTTTTCAGTCACTTATGGAGTTGCAACTCTTCTTGTCATATCTTGGGGTGGAGGTAAGGGTTGCCTTTTGGCCCTGAACTGATAGGACTCCCTTGGTGCTGTGGATAGGGCTGCTCACCACTCTGGGGAAGTGTGCACACTGCCCCCTAGTGTGTGTGTTCACTGTGTGTTTGTATATGTATATATGTGTTTTTAAAAAATGCATAAAAGTCAAAATGGACAAAAATGGAGATACATGTTTTTCATTGGACAGTGCCGATATATATATGTGTGTGTTATTGCGTATATGTTGCATATTGCATATATTGCATTTGGCTTGAAAATACTTGCAAAAACCTTATACATCACAGCATCCAGGAATGCAACGGTTGCATAGCAATATGTCAACAACGTCCAGATGCACTGCTGACTCAAGATTGGAAATTACTACTAGTATTAACTCAAAGTATAGTAAATTGAAAGTTGTTGTTTTTAAATTGCTATAGCTTGTAAACAGCTTTCTTTACCATTATTTTCACTTTGATCCTTCACATCTGTGAATGCTCATCTAACACCCTGCTTATAAAGTTATTTCCTATGGGGATGAAAAAAACAGTATTTGAATTAGAGACAAGTCGGTCCTGAGATTGGAACCCAAACTCTTTCCTACCATTAGGCTACCATTTATCTCAGAGCCCTCATGACTATGCTGTCATTTGTTTCTTCATTAAGATAGTACAGTTAGGCATTCTAGTTTCTCTGTTTCTAGAGAATGTGCTAGAGAATACAATTAACTACCGGGTGCATTTCCTTGATAAGCTGAATGACTGACTCGAACTGTTCAAGTTAATGTAGGTGTAAGATAGACATATGAGTGGTGTTCTAGGGGTGTTCCTGCTTGGAACAATTTCACATGTACCATTTATTCTCCTGCTATGACAAATAAAAGAAAAGCACCACCTGGACAACAGTGCTATATTGCTGCAAAAGGCTATTGAATGATTAGCTTCTAGAATAATTTCTTATCTCCAAAACTAAATAAAGGATTGTTTAAGGAACAATTGGTCTGGAGTAAATGGATCTCCCACATATAGAATGTATCTCTCACCCTCATTATCATCTACTTGGACACTCATTCACCTTCATTTGTTCTGCTTGCTTCCTGCAATGGCACCACCACAGGAAGGATACTAACTTATTGTGAATACAGATCACTCATTGGTGTCTAGGCTTTTATGTTCATTCTGGACCACAAGCCCAGGGCACAGATAGTAGTGGCCGATTTCCTCTCTCATCAAGGGGCCGGAAAATTAGTCACAAGTTAGGAATCTATCAATTCAGTATGCAGCAAGTGGGTGTATCATTTAGAGTGGGTTGACACATGGAGGGAGTGACCTGGGATAAAAAAAAAAAGGTCAGTGACTCAAGTGACACACTTGACTCCACCAAGACAAAAGCGGGACTCATCACCGAAGATGACCTGCTGTCATTCCTAGTTGCTCCATGACAGCCTGGCACCACTGTGGTCAAGTGTTGCATCAAGTCTGCCAGTTGTGTTGGATGATTCATGGCGTCACTGCTTGCTGAATGTCCGCATGAAACTCATATGTTGCACAATCCATCGTCTCTCTCTCTCTCTCTCTCTCTCCCCGTGGTTACTGTAGGTCTCCCGGATCCTTCATGCCTCTGGTGTATGCCTGCTGCCAGCCGCTTGCTATGGTAGCCCTTCTTGTACTAGCTAGGTAAAAATTTCAGATGGAACACATAGTTGTAAGTCGCTCTGGATAAAAGCAAATGCTAAATGCCTTTGCATGACTAGTATGGCATCATACATTAATTGCACCATTCCGCTTGCTTGAGCCCTACCATAAAACCCCTCTCAACCTTTCTCCAACTGCTTAAATTACTTTGGAATTTTTCTTTGAGGCAAACTTTCCTTCAAAGGAAAATGAGTTTGCATTTGTGTGTGTGTGTGTGTGTGTGTGTGTGTGTGTATACACATCTATGTGTCTGCCTTGCAATGAAATGGTGGAATCCACTGTAACCCAGAAGCATAAGCAGCTTAGAAGATGAATTAATACATTTTAGATTTTAGAGTTATTATTACCATTATTATATTATATTATATTATTAGTACATATGTAGTTTTGTTTTACTGTTTTAGTGCTATTTTAGATTCTTTAATTTATTATTTTATTTTATATATATATATACATACACACACAGAAACTAATTATTTAATTAGTGTTACGCTGTTACAACAATAGTAGTCTATAGTAGTTTACAGCTGCAGTATTCACAAGTAATCAAGTGAACTGCTATAAAATATAGTATTGTGAAAAGGAGCAAGACCAGGTAAGAATAAGCAGCAATACAGTGCAATGTGAATGGTACACAGGTGTACAGTAATGCACGAGGAATAGATAACTTAAAGTGCAGAGTTCTACAGTTTAATGACTTACAGCGAGAAATTACTTCTCAGGTTCCCTCCTGCAGCAAAGCTGAAACAGTCTGCTACTCATTGTACTCCTCTGTCCCTGTAGTGTTTTGTGGAGTGGGTGGGAGGGGTTCTTCATTATCACTGAAACCTTTGCCAGCATCCTCCTTTCTGCCACCATCTCCACTGTGTCCAATTTAGCCCCCAGGACTGAACCGGTCTTTGTAATGATCTTGTTAAGTCTGTTAGTGTCTTTCGCAGTGCCACTTCTGCTCCAGCACACAACTGAATAAAAATAGCACTTGACACCACAGACTCACTAGAATGTTCTCTGCACCTGACCTCTCACACCAAAGAGCCTCAGGCTCCTCGGAAAGTAGAGTTGGTTCTGAGCCTCCTACCATTTTGTGCATGTTCACTTTCATCCCAACTTGTAACACAGATGAACACGTGTGAAGTAAGTTCCAAGCCAGAAATTAAGCATAGTGCCATTGGAATGTAAAAAGTGAAATTTGATGAATTATTGTTTTGTTACTAAAGGTATATCCAAAATCTTCCAAAGTTCTTACCAACCAATCTGCTCACATTTTTTTAAGCTGGTTCCCCATGATTGTGCCTCCAAACACCCCTTAATACATTTTTTATCACAGTATACAAAACAGAGAGAAGAGTATTAAGAAAACAGGAACGTTTTGAGGTGGACTTTGAAGGTGGACAGGGTGGAGCAGTTGCCGGGAAATAAAGGAAACGAGTCACGAAAGTGAAGCGTTTAAAGGCAGGGTCCGCCACTTTAAAGGCTTCAAAGCTCCATTCAGGTTTGGCCAGCAGGTGGCAGGTCTGGCTATCTCATCTGTGCACTTCTACAGTCTCAAATGTGTGCGTGATCAGGCATTCAGTTCAGAACTGTTTTATTTATTCAGTTCTTTCTCCAGATATCATTTTATCAAAGTGGCTCTAATCCTGAATGTGCATTCAACACCAAAAGAACATTACTGAGGAAGCAGGCCCAAACATCAAGCTATAGCCCCAGGGACTTTGTTTATAAAGCTGAATGTAAAAAAAAAAAGTGTGCTCACAAAAATCAGGAAATGTCATGTACCCACCAAAACATTTGGGTACGCACACCTGAACGCTGTTTCCTCTTTATGAATCATAATCTTCTTATACATGTGCACAGTCGAACAAGACTCAGGTTCTACCTACTTAACACCCACAACTATTCATAAAGAGTCTATGCTAATGCCTTTTTGGTGTTCCCCACAGTTCTTGTTTTGGAGGTCTAGGCAAGGAAAACACAAGACAAGCACGAGTTTATTGAGTGGCAAGCTGTAGCTAATAGGCATAACGCAAAATCAGGTTAATTAACTGGATTACCCAAATAATTAAACACATCAAACAGAACAATGCTTAGGGAGGAATGCTTGTCATGATTAGGTAAAATTGGTAATGTATGTAAGGAGGGTTCGCACATGTATATGCAATTTTCCATTTTACCACAAGGAGTCTCCAGTTTCTGCTCTCCTGTGCATGGTGTTTTATGGCTGTGCACATGGGTCAAAGCTTCTGTTAATGTATTCCTGTTTTTCCTCCAAGTATTTCTATATAGATCCTGGTTTCTGTTATCAGTGTTGGACACGTCACTAATAGAAGCACATATTTTTTTCATATTATTTTCCTAAGTAGGCTTAGCAGATACAGGTTAGCATCATCAAGCTGGCCAACACCAGGAAAGTATAATGCTGTAATAGTGTGTTATTTAGAAAACTGATGTTAAGTGTAGGAATAAACCATAACCTGCTATAAGCTCTTTTAAGTACATATACTAAACTACAGCTGAACAGCTCTGCCAGACAGGTGGTTTGTTTACATTTTGAGATGTAAGACACCTGGCTTTTTAAGTGCAGACATCGAGAAGGTTTTGCGATGCATTACTAAATCTGAGCCCTTGCTTGCTGATAGGACACTGTGTTAATTAAATCTTCTCAATGTGTTTCTAGTAAAGTTCCCATACCTGTTTTAATTTTCTAATAATTGCTCTTAATGGCCCTCTTGTGGCTCGGGCCCTAGGGTACACACTCATTTAACCCAAAGGGTCATCCAGGCCTGCCTGAGAAGATGAGTATAAACCAAGAAAAGAAGCAAAACAGTTAGGACAAAATCCTCATTCTCTTTTACATAACATTATCCTGTGACATCAATAGCAGCTTGGATCTCTACAGTTTTGACCTGTATTACACATCCCATATATGCTTTATATATGGGATAATTTTAATTTTTCAATGTAATCAGCATAGAGATTATATTTCAGGGCATCCTATACATCTGATGAAACCAAAATTTCAAAGAGTGTACTAAAACTGAGCTGAATAAAGCTTTTAAACACACATGTGTCCTAAAGAAAAGTGTAGATTTTAAGCCTCAGTTATTATTATTTTTTGTGACTGCGACTCACCGGATAAATATTGTGTGTTGCTTCTTCTGTGGCTTCCTCTAGATGGCAGTGTGTTGATAGAGAAGCCCCACACGGAGTGACCTTACACCGTATCTATCTAATTGCACATTAGCCTGTAATACGCCATTCCGCCAGCGTCAGTCTCCAATGAATTGCACGCCCCCCTTCCTCCTTCCCCCTCCCCCCGCTGGGCGCTGTTCCGGTCAGATTCCCTCAATTACTGTCAGCGGGGGGATAGAGGAGGTGTGGAACTGTTCCTGCCGGGGAACAGTCTGGGCGGTGTGTGCGCGCGTGTGTTTTAATGAATGAGGGTTTTCTAGTATCAGCTGAGGCTTGCAGTGCGGCTGTGAGAGTTTAGTGCTGTTTCTGACGGATGGGTTTGGACGCTCGTATCTCAGTAATGCGTGCCAGTAAGCAGAGCGTCATAAGTGTTAATCCTCTGCTATTCTCCATGCCCTTTACTATATTCTCCAAGACAAAGATCACCTCGAGTAATAGATAACGCCAGAGCAAAAGAGGAAGGTACATAGGAATTAGAGAACATATGGAAATATACAGCCTGGGTAAAATGTTTGAATTAGACATTTTTAGGCCTGCGATTATATCAGTTGTATTTGGAGGAACAATGTGGTATACAATCTAATACTACAATAATAACGAATTCTTTAAGATTAAGAATATTTCACACGGCATATGTACAATTGTTATCAGTGACCATAGCAGTAGGTCGCCTGTGATATAACAGCCAGAATTTTAGTGCAGAACTCAATGTACTGATGTCTTTTTTAGGGAAGAGATGAATCTTAAATTCAGACCAAAGCATCATGATCGTCCAGCCAGTCACAGCAAAGCCATAGTGTAATTTTATGTGAATTAATTCAGAATCTAATCTTTCAATTCACAGGGGCGCTGTCAAGGGGGGTCAGGGGGCCACAGCCATCTCAGTGGCCAGTAAGTCGCATATGCATAATATGCTTCTATCTGATGTATTACATTAGGTATGCACCGAAAAGCATCCGATTCAGTTCATTCTCAAAATCACGCTCATCATAGTTTTGGGCATGTTCATGCACACAGCACTGAAACAATGAAAAGCAAAATAGGTGAAAACCTCTTATGCCTCAATTTGTAATCAATTTGTAAACTCAAAAACCAAATATATACACCTGTTCGAAAGTTGTTTACTTTCAATACTTGTAGTATTGCTTGGTGCTGATTTCGTGCCCACCATGGGGGAATAGAATCTAAAGCAACACTGTTGTTGCATTAATTTGCCATCTCGTAGACATAATGCAAGAAATAGGTATTTGAATCCATGTGTTTTATAATGAATAATCTAACATAATTTTAGCAACATTAACTCTAACATAAAAAACCTGTGTACATCCATATGAAATTCATTAGTTCTCATTAATTTTGCAGCTCCATGGAAAATTTCTTGGTTGACACTATCAGTTCATATTTGGGTTTCTAGTAGAAGAGGAGAAATTTGATTAGAATTTGAATTCAATAAAATGGTGCTGTTGTCTGGACAATACTTTTTGGCAGAAATAAAAATACAGCATTTGAGAAAATTAGATTTAAAAGAATTCTAGGAAATTTTACTTAATTTATTACTGTTTAATTACTGTTTTACCATTATCAACTTTATACAGAAACACTTGGCTGTCTTTAAAAGCAAATTAAATGGCCATATGTGTGTTGTACACATCACAACCTCTGCTTCACTGTAAAGATATCTGGGTCAGCAAGTTTCTCTCTGCAAAAATTAGAGAATGTAAAGTAATTTAAAATCTTGTTTCTAGGAGTTGCTCCCACCTGCCAAAGATGCTTTTACCAACCTGCCATCACCTCTAGCTGAAGAAAGTGGGAGTAACAGAGATATTTAACCTAGGACATCAGTGTCATTCACCTGCACAAACAGCAGATACGATCTCTTCTATGTTTGTCACATATGTTCCTTGAAGTATTTTGACAAGCCCATCTCTGCACATCTTAACCTCCATTTTATTAACATTAACAAACTAATGAACTAACTTAACTTCCATTACTAACATAACTTTCATTAGAAGCAAAACAGTTAATCCATTATGTGGTTATATTATTTTATCCTTTACTTAAGTTTTGTTTGTGCTCATAAGTGTTGTGTATATAATAGGTGGCGTGAGTTATGACCTTTTTTAATATTCGAGATCTTAATGTAAATGAATAATGTACAATCAGTTGAGTACAGTGAATGTACAAAAAGTCTGGGAGCACACTATGTAGAGCCATGTTTTGAATAAGCTTTGGATTCAGCATTTCAGAATGTTAAAAAAGCAACTTTTGGAAAGCTATTGGCCACGAGCAGAAAGAATCACCATTGCATTGGGTAGATGATAAAACGCTTGTCATGAGTTTGTAATGACAGTTCACTATTGTGCATAATATGCCGTATGCCAATCAACAATATCAAGCGGAACAAAGTCATGTGACTTGCAGTTTGATACATTTTTTGTTTCTTCAGAAAACCCTTTTCCATCACCTTTTCCACATTTAGGTTTTTGTGATATCCTGACTAGTCCACCTTGTCTTAGCCTTTTGTGATGTGTGATTTCACACTTTTTTTATTTAGAATTATTTTCTGTGACTTTTACAGGAGCCCTTCAAGAATGTAAACTTCTACTGTGAAGTCTCTGACATAATGCACAAGAGCCCCTTTGTGCCAAAAAGCCATACGTGCACCTTGTGACTCGAGTTTTTGGCTCCTCACAGAGTCTTCCCCAGTAGCGCAGGAGTTTAGTTCAGCTAGAGGGGAAGCCATAGCTTTCCACTGGGCAGTGACAGCTGGCTTCTGGGTTCAGTAGACCACTTTACAGTGACTGCTTTCTGCAGTGCAAGGTTAGTCTGCTTTTTAAACCTTTAAAAGTTGTTTTGAAATCTGGAGCAGAGCTTCTGCCCTACCGAATTAAACAATCACACTCACATTGCCACCTCCACAGACTCCACAGGCTGAGTGTGTCAAAGGCTTTTTTCGGATAGGTCTTCACAAACAGCACCACTTGTAGCTGCAGTACCCCAGTGCCAGGACAATGATCCATCATGATCCACCATACAGTTCCACTGTGAGCAGTAGTAAACTTCAAGGTTAGTCAAGTTACTGTGATTGAAGTGTCATGTGTGTTTAACTGCACATCGAGTCCACCCCAATGGTACTTTTCCTCCTTGCTGTGATATTATTAGAGAGAAAGGAAGGAGGATAGACATAAGTTGTGTTCTGCAATGCAGCACAGTAGCAGAAGTTTATTTCAACATGCAGAACCTGGTGCTTGGCATTTACAAGAAACATAGAAGAGGCTTGGCATTCTTTAATTATGCAGTCCACCTCTTCATACAGCACAGCACAAATCAGTTTTTACTGTATATAAAAGAAACAATGCATTAATGTTATACAAAACAATCATTTTAGTGCATCACTGCCATGCCTGTTCATGTCTGCACTGACAGAAAGGCAAAATAGCATACAGCATGTCTCAAAAAGAACAGAATACTGCTTGTAATTGTGTTACAAAATGTTTAAGAGTGTTTTTAAACTAAACTTGAACATGGATTGCTTAATAAAATAATGATTTTAGCTGAATATTTAACATAGCTATATACCTTCACCCAACACAGATTCTCATGTGTAGCAAATAAATTCTGTTTTATAAAGTATTAAGTTATATGAATGAATGGCAAGGTGGGTATATGTGCCATGTATGTAATGAAATGGTGCTGCTGTTACCCCCTCTGGCCAGTTGCCTGGACCCGATAGTCTGACAGGACAGTTTATTCAGACAGTATCCCTTTCTTGGCAGATTCAGTCAGGGAGCTTCTGTACTGTCTGTGGCTACTTGAGCAACTGGGGTCTCTGCTTCTCTCATAGGCAATCATCCTAGCTTTGCACCAGGGGAAAGCAGTTCTGGATGTTCCATTTTCAGAGACACCTTTTCATTCCTTTCCATTTCATTCCACTTTCCATTCGTAGCTCATTGACACCAAGTTCACCACAGTCTTCTCATCACTGCCCCTGCTTCTTGTTTTGGTGTCACTTTAACCTGTTTCACTTCCTTGCTTCCCCCGCTCTTCCTTGTTTTTCATCTTACAGCCAAGTCAGGCCTTCACTGCTCCCGTTCAGCTTCTGTCTGGTTTCAGTGTGTTAGACCTTGATCAATACCAGCTTTACCTTTAAACCTATATGCTTCTTTTGGGTCTGCTTGGAGAGGACAGCCTACTTACAGGCATATTTGAGACAATCCTAAAATGTTTAGGCCTGACTATATTCGGTAGATGAAGCCATTTCAAACACAAGGTCAACAGGCAGCTGTGGGTCCCTGCCTAACATCAGGTGGAAGGGTGTGTAGCCCATCAAGTCGAGGCTTGTAGAACCGTGAGCATGAGTCAAGGCATCAATATACTCATGCCAGCTAACTTTGAAATGTTAAGTTAGTGTACCCATCATAGTAATTAGAGTGTGGACAAACCTATCTGTGCTTCTATTACCTCAGGGATGATAAGGAGAGATTTCACAGTACCTGATAGCTTGTGTTGGTCTTTGACAACTGTGTTTCTAAAATGTTTTGTCCTTGATCTACATAAAGCTTTGCTGACAAAGCATGCATGCAGACGATTTTCTCCATAAGACTTTTTGTAGTTGGTATAGTAGGTCTTAGTGAAATGAGGGAAGTAGTCTGTTATAACCAATGCAATGCCTGGAGATTACAGAACAACTAAAGCTGGTAAAATATTTTCCTGTGCAGTGCAAATGTGCATTTCACCCCAAAATATCCTGAGCCAGGAAGTAGTGCTGATCTCATGCCTGTCCTGGAAACACTTAACGGTAGAAAGATCCTCTCTGCTTGTCCCTTGCTTGTCAATACTTGCACAAATCTCATCCACTTCATAAGGAGTCACTCTTGCTCAATCCCTTTGCGTTTTCCATTTAGGCTTGGAGTAGTGAGACTTATACTACAGGACAGGTCCAATCACAGGATCAGTTTTTTTGATTGCTCTTATCACTTGCTTTGATATACTCGGTAGGGCATCACTACTGGTATTGTAAAACTGGTCTGCTGCACCCATTTCCTTGTTTGAGGATTGTCTATGGGGTGATAAGGCCATCAGCTGCAGGTAGGTATGTAGAGCCTCAGCGACATCACTGACTGCTAAAAAGACATCATCATTGGCGTTACACTCTTCTTGCCAGTATTGAATGTCAATCATTGAGAGCTGTGCCACCCAGGGCTGCCTTGTTGCATTTAGCTTAGTCATAGTTATCGCACTGGTAAACAAATTGTTATCAGTACTGGCTGAAAACCTATGCCCAACTAAATGATCATGAAACTTTTCAGTTACAGCCCATTTTACAGCAAAAAACTTGTAGATGGTGAATCACATTTCAACTGGGCTCAAGCCTCTAGGCTCAAGACATAGCCTATAAAGAACAAAGGGACAAAATGCAGATTATAATCTGCAGAGCCAAGCCATAACGTAAACTTAAGCTTGACAGGCATCCTCACACTCCTCAGTCCACAGAAAGGAGGCTTTTTCTTTCCTGGTCCTCCCTGATAGAATTTCTTAATGTGCAGAATGCACCAGGTAAGGCACCTGTTGACTGCTTGCCCCCTCTATGGCCACATCCTTAAGCTAAAGTGCCTGAAAAAGCAGTTCAGGATGTCTGTGCCAGAACTCAATAATCATTTCATTTGTGATCCACAATGAATAATAATTCACACTTGATTTAATTTATTTCAGCCTAGCCAGAAAGAGGAGTATTATTTTGTTGTTGACTGTCTTTGGAGAACTTTTGTGCCATGTCCACAGCTGTTCTTACTACTGTGGCCACCCTGAGTAAGTTCATCATTGGTCAGAATGATCCACACTCTACACACTCTAGTCACATGCCCTGTTTTACCACAATGAAAACATACTAAATGTGTAATGGCATGTAATGCCATTGTAACTCTTCTGTGGAGCTACTACATGGTTTGGGTGCAGTGAAGCAGCAATTTTGAAAAAACAAAAAAACATGATAAAGTAATAATTTTAGCTGGATGTTGGACTTTCTACCTTCACACAGCACAACCCAAAACTGAAATTTTCTGCTTCCTGAGCAGCAAGTGAACCAACCGCATGGTTGATAGGATGACAATATGTATTGACTTTAAGTGTCTGTTGCAATTATAAATTTAAAACATCCCACAGTTCCTCCATCAAATGAGCCCATATGTTACTATGATGTAAATTCTATGGTTTATGATTAATTGTATGATGTAAATACAAAGTTCAGGTGGATGAATGTTAAGTTACTAAGAAAAAGAAATAGAATTTGAGGTTGGATTTATCTTTCCCATGTGACAAGCATACGGGCTGTCTTTCCTCAGTGGCTCTTTCACAGCCTTCCTGCATTCTTCTGAAACCTGGGCAGATCCCATGGATCTCTGAGCCTCTGAGACTTCTCCTCTGGGGCTGGATGTAGATGGTGGTGGGCTGATTAAGCAGGAAAGCGGCTGCTGCAGGCTGCAGTAATTGGCTAGACGGGCTGAGGATACCTAATTGGCTGCAGTGGCTGAAGCGGTAGTGCTCTTCTGATTGGAAAGAGGAGGGCTGGAGGACAAGCAGTAAAGGGCACGAGAGAGTTGGATAAGCTTATGAGCTCTGCATTACATCTTTAAAGTAAAAAATCAAATGTGCAGAAGAGCCCACAACCACCCCCAACCCACAACACATGTAATTGATCAGGCAAAGCATGTTTGGTGTCTGAAGTTTTTTTTTGTTGTACACTGGCACTATGAGGCTATTGTAGTAGACAAAAAAATTGGAAATAAAAATGTACAAATGTGGTGGTCCTGCAGGGTTCATGTCCATTGAAGAGCAGGGTAAAGAGGTTTAACAAAGTGTGCAGAGAAACAGATGGAGATGGATGGAGTTCGTTATTTGTAGAACTACAAAATGCAGCTATACAGTGAGTGAAGCTGTTAAAATGTTGTACGGCAATACAGCAAACATAAATATCATAAAATATAAAGCACTACATTAGATTAAATATATACATAACCATTTTTGAGCCTGCGACATTACATAGAGTATAAGTGTAAAAGTGCAGTCATTCACAGCACAAGATGAAGCCCTTTGCTGTGAAGAGTAAGTCAGGATGTTGCCTGATTTTGCTTTGTGTCAGTGAGAATGCAGGTTGGCCTGCAGCAATAGGTTATTAACCCTGTACTCATTATTTTATTGCCACCGTTAACCACTCGATTTAGCATGTTGACCATCCCCCATGGTGAAAAAATGATAAAGACTGAAGCCTCTTTGTTTGAGCCATTGAGCTGATCTCAGGCTGGGGGTAGGGGGTAGGCCGCCTCATGGAGTTGCATGCCGAGGCCCGCAGGTCTGGGCGTGCCCCTCCCTTCTGCAGACCTCATTACGAGGAGAGGCACGAGCAGCCTTCAGCCGCCCCCGCACCACACACACACCGTCAGGTGCTAAAAAGCCAACACGGATTAGTTTCTATGCCAACGGGAACAGGACGCTTTCACGCAGGCAGTGAGCGGTGGTTTTATTCCCCTTGCTGTGTGTTTTCCTCTGGAGATAAGCCTGCTGCTCACTGCTTCTGCCATCTATAGTGCTCTGGAAGCCCCTCATAGATTCCACACAGAGAACGTTAGGTGTTACAGGACAGCTGTGCTGTGAATGTTAATTATGTTAGTCTGATGAAAACATTTCATTATGTTTAAGTTTTTGGCTCTGATATTATAGTATTTTTATAGTATTTTGCTTAATTGCAAACTCATGCTTGTATTAGTGCATTTAAATAAGTTTTTTGTTGAAATGATGTTAACACTTTTTAGCTTTTAGCTGGTGTGCATGTATTATATTGATTCTGGTTTTGTGAGGTCAAATGTAATCTCATATGGAGAAAGTATTGGAACAATAAGGAGAAATTCTGGTCTAATGGTGTGAGTAGATTTATTAGATTGGAAACAAACTCCCTAAAGCAAATTCATTGCCTTATGAAGTGGAGGGTAATGGTATGCTCATTAACATTGTCCAACAAACAGCAAACTTATCATTAGCCCACAGATAAACCCCAACATCTCCAATTAAGCATGGATCACAAGTTTAGTAAAAGATTTTACATCAGTAAAAATAAGACCTAAAATAAGACTAAACTTTAGCTTTGGAAGATGTCAGTTACCTGAGGTCCTGTATTCAAAGTTTTTTGCATCAGGCAGACATCTAACAAAACTAGCTAATTTCTCATTTGTTATTACTATCAACCAATAACATTAGGATTTACGGTGGATGGACCAATTTTAGAAGTCCTAGAGTGTGCGTGGTAGCCTGACCAGTGTGTTGTAGTCAGATGTTCTAGATTGAGAACCGTGGCAGCTCTATGCCAGGGCTCTTTACCGAAGGAGTGAGTGTAAAACTGCTACTGCTAGGGTAATGTCCACGATTCATCTACAACATCAAAAAATGTGCATGTAACTGTGTAAAACTCTGCAATTTAATTTTTATAAATTTGATTTATTTCTCTGTATATTATTTTGCATACATTTTATTGCTCATTTTATATCTGTGTTTTTTGTATCCTTCCTTGAGGTTTCAAACAATGCTATTGGGAAGGAGAATAAAGTTTACAAAGAGTAATAAATGATGAGAAATGTAGACTGGTATGGGTAATATTTGTTGATCTACGCTTACAGAAGTTGTATCTCTCTTTATGGCGTCGCACTGCCATGTTTGCTAATGCAACATGCATGCATCTCGGCATTAGTACTTGTAAAGACCATCCCATGCAGCTTGAATATTCTCTTCTGCAGAGTCTGCATTAGGAGTGAAGATGGAGTGACACAAAGCCTTCTTGACATGTGACACGTGACAATAAACCATTCATTATACTGCTGACTACAGTACTTTCACACAAGAATTCGTTGGTCATCTTCAGGAAGATAAAAGAGGGAGTTGTCACTGAAGGTTACCTGCAGCCATTCTGAGTCACTCCATGACAGTCTGGCACAACACCATTGCATTCTTTGGCGACATTGACATTTATAATCCAGGAATTTTAACTGCATAATCAAGCATTTATTTTAATTGTATTAATTCAGTTTTGTAAATCATTATTATGCAGATCATGATAAACAATATTATTTAATAATAAATTAAATTCTTAGAGAGAGTGTTATCTGTTAAGACAGAGACTGTACATTTTATTATTTAACAAATTTTAAACGTTTTAAAAGTATAATTTTATGTAATGCAATGCAAATGTACTTGGTCCCTGTATAACTTCCAAAGAGACCCTTTTTTTATTTCAATACATTATGACTTAATGTCATGTACAATGATACACTGTAATCTCTGAGGAGATTTTTCAGACCTATTACAAGATAATAAGCTGTTTATCAAACGCTTTGGACAGAACTATAAGGAAGGCTGGTGCATGCTCTATTGTATGCAAGTGTTATTTAGTGCTGTTTTAAACAAGTGAATAAGCTGCTACTGTAAAATTCCTAAACACAACAAGGGATCGAATTTGAAATAAACTTACAATTATTACATACTGATCTTTAAATGTTGGATAAAAGCAATCATATACAAAACTAGTGACTGTCAAATTCTGCATGATCAAGAGCAAATGACAAACAAAGGGCTTTTGTAAAATGTGCTATGTAAGTAAAATAAAACTGAATTAACTAGTTAACTTATCCCCAGAGTTGTTTTAATGCCATGTTATGTTGCCAGAAGTGGAAATTAGCACAAATAACATAAAATAGCATAAACATTTAAAATTAATTTTACAAGTTGTATACAGCATCTGTTATTATTTCTTTAGGTTTTGTACTGATATACATGGTTATAGGACTGAGACAGAGAGGATCTGTAGCCTTCTCAGCTCTGTGTGTGTGTTTGGGTGTGTGTGGCAGCGCATAGGCCTGATTATGGTTCTTGTTCCTCTGCATATGTTGTGGCGGTATATATGTGTGTGTGTGTGTGTGTGTGTGTGTGTGTGCTGATGGGATAGGAACGGGTTAAGGTAAGAACAATAACACAAGGAGGCGTGTGCATGCGTGCAGGAGGTGTGTGCGTTGCTGTGTTCAGTGACAGAGTCGTGCTCCCTCCGCCCCAAGTGTGCGGAGACAGACAGCTGGAATTAATCCCGCGGGAAGTGTGTGACAGCGCAGCTCTGCTGAGAGCTGAACAGGAGGAGGACGCTGGAAATGGGGAAGGCGCGTGCATTTGTCAAATCGTAATTAAATGATGAATCACTATTCCGTTATTAACGATGCCCAGCCTAAACCCTCCCCGCAGCAGCCAGGAAAATAATAAAAAAGAATGCCACCAAAAAAGGAAATAAAGTAGGACCAGCTACTGGCAATCTAGGGGCTGTATCTAAAATACCTTAAAAAATATATGAATACAATTATTAGACAACAAGAGAAGGTATTAAACTTCTTCATATCAAACTAAATATTTACATGTACAATATAGATTAGCTAGCATATTATTGTAACAGGTGTGAAAGTACAAATTATTAGTAATGTAATTATGAACTGACCAAAACAAAGCATATAACATGGCAAAAAAAAAAAAACTAACTATAATAAAATTAGCAGTACCACTTTTTAATAAGACTATCCTTATAAAGGGTCTAATTAGGTCATAAACATGATCAAATCTGCTATGAAATACATAACCAGAAGAGTAACAGTGACCTGAGGAATGTTAATCTGATAAAGCTGACAGTTATAACGCTGACCAATGAAGATGGACAAAGTAAGACCATTAACTAGCTTGATTGCAGAAGTTACATAATGTGGGCTCACTATTTGGCAAAAAATAGATCACTGTTACCCTTTCAATGTGTGTGTCATTGTTTATTGTTATATATTATGATTTTTAAGGTGTTTATAAACCCAGCAGTCCATTGGTCTAGTTGGATGTTTACACACATATACACAGTATACTTAGTACTTTAATATTTTTATAAGATGCAGTTTTGTGTATGCCAACTTCTTATTTTAAGATGTCACACAAGTGAAAGATAAGAAAACCATCACACAAATGTTCAAGAGTCTTGCAGCCATTCACAGACATGCCAATACAATTTCAGACAAGAAATAGAAACACTGTGATTAGATACTGCTCTGAATGTGGATCTAGTTAATAATCTAGATTTAAAATAAAACAAATCTTTATTTAAGAAAAGGGGCTAACATAAAGAACCTTTACTATCTTTATCTGTTGTAGTAGTAACTTACTATAACCCAACTAATCAAAAACACACTCTGAACTTTCTTCTGTGATGGACACAATATCACCTTTTGCATAACGAAAACTTTTAGAGAAATGTTGTGGTATCATATTTTTTTCAACAACAAAAAAGTGAATACTCAAGTAAAGCACTTAAGTGCAGTGCTCAGGTAAACGTACTTCATTACTGCCAGCACTCTTGAATCTAAACATTATTTAAATAGAACCTTTCCAACAATGCCAAGTAGACTAAAAGCTCCCAACAAGTAACAATTTATGACACAAATTCTGCAAGAGATGAGTAAGAAAATTCATCTCCCAAAGTTCCCTCCCCAATGATGTCACATCCGAAATCTCCAGTCACACTGCATTTCCCCAGTCTAGATCTCCTGAGTTCTGATTGCCTATCTGCACCTCATTTCTGCTTCAGTACATAAACCCCTCAGTCACACCCTCTCTTTGTGAAGTTTTGCCAAACCCCGTTTGCGTACTGAGCGGTCACTCCTGCTTGTATCTTATTGTTATCTGTGGTATCGACTCCTCTTTGGTTCTGACTCTCTCTTTCGAATTCCCCCTTCTGGTTTAATTCCCTGCTCTGTTTGTTTACTCTGGTTTGACCTCCCTTTGCTTTCTGAATATCTCTCTTGGATTCTCCTCTGGATTAGTTTGCTTATCTTTCTGACTTTCTGGTTATCTACCCTGGCCTCTCTCTCTCTCTCTCTCTCTCTCTCTCTCTTTCAGTCCTGTCCTGTTTATGATTGTTGCTTTGTACTTGTTGCTGGTTCTGATGATCAACTTGTCAAATAAAAACACTTTGACTTTTAGCTTGGCTTGCACCAAAGTATGTTTGTTTTTGACACATGCTGTCTCCGTTAGCTGTAACTTTGTGTTCTGTTGTGTGTATGTGGGCTTTTAGGTCACTAGAACTTTGTTTGACATTGACAGGTATGCCGGTATGGTGCAAAGCCAAACTTATAAATGTAAAAAATATAAATGCATTTTTAATGTCATGCTAAAAATATGTCATTTCAAATTTATTTATATCAGGTGTCAGTGCTTGCCATGCATGACACTGGGTTAACAGATAGTAAACTCTAGCTAACATAGCTAGCTAACACTCTTGTAAATTAACATTATCATTTTGTGGTGGTGTTGTTGTTTGGAGTGGCTTGTGATATACAGGTGTCAGTACACAGTTAACACACTTTGAGAGATTTGTCTTATGGATGTGTACTTTGTAGCACTTGGCCGTATGCAGCACCCCTTACTATCTTAAGCGACTACAAGCTGTGACTTATTTATGTGAGGGGCTCTGGTTCAATAAAACATTAGGCATGACATATTCTTTTAAGTGTGATTTACTTTTAAAGTTAAGTTTTGAACAGGCTGTAGTCATAAGCCCACCAAATGGAGTAAATGTGAATAAATGTAACTGTCACTCTTTTGGGTCACCTGATTGTTATATACTGACACACCTGTTTTGTCATACTTGGTTCAGCTGTTCGTCAAGTATCGTCAACTGTTGTCGTTGCATACTAATTGTTACTAGCTGTATTTAGTTTGACTTTTTTATGATCTTACTTGGTTTTTGGTTTACCTGTTTGATTTCTCCCTCTACTTTGTTTGCTTGGTTATTTGGTATTTCTGGTCCCTCCAGCATTACGGTGAATCTTAAGAAGTTGAATTGGCTCTCATTACTTGTCACTGTAAAGTCTGCAACTATTAAGAGTCCTGAAGTGTCTGCTCCTGTATACGTTTTTTCTAAGTACTCTGATTTAATTGAAGTATTATATATCAGATTGTGGAATGCCCTATTTTTGTTTCAGGCTTTAATTAACAATGTTCCAAAGAATATGTTAGGCTGATTTGTCATAGCATATATTAATGGCATTCTGATTTACTCTTTAGATTTGATCTATGTTCAACATGTTCTTCAGTTTAAAGAAACCAACCATATGTTAAGGGTAAATTTACTTCCTTTTTAGGCAACAAATAATTACGCCAAGGGTTATGGACAACTGTAAAATCTAAGCAGTCAACTGCTATTGATAAATACATTCAAGAGGCCCTTAGGCAAGGGTTCACCAGTCAGTCCCCTGCAATAAGCAGGCTTCTTCTTTATAGCCAAGTAGGATGGACGGCTGAGACCATGTATTGACAACCATGGACAGTGAATCGAATCACTAAGAAGATTCATTGTCCTCTGTATTTGTTGTCAGCTGCACTGGAAAAATTGAGTGCAGCACACCTGTTCACTAAACTGGATCAAAGGGGAGTATTCACCTGTCTCACATACTTTCAGTAAGGGTGCTTCATGGCATCTCACCTGGTCACCTGCCAGGCATAGCAGATGACCTTTCCAGAATCCATGACTCATTCACCAATAAGAACAAGATCATCCTAGAGCCCACCTGCATTGTTGCCACAGTTCTCTGGTAGATTAATCAGAAGATCTCCACTCCGACTGTAAAATACCCTGTACCCAGTGACAAACCACCCAACAAAGTGTATGTTTTAGAGGTCCTATGAGGTAAGCTCATCACTTAGGCCCACACATCGATTGCTACTTTCAAGTTAATGCTAACAAGTTTATGTCCTGTTCAATATATGCTCTATCTGAAGTTTCTAGACTGTTACCAGCAGTAAAACTTCAACCTCAACTTTTCGGTGGACTCCCAGACCTCCCAGAATCTATTAATAAATCAAACGTACTGGTGGTGGTTGATTGGTTCTCTAAAGGATGTTTAATAATCCCTTATCCAGAACATCCTATTGCAATCAGACCATGTTTCTCAGTTTACTCTCCAGATATGGGGAGCATTTATGGAAAGACTGGGAGTGAACATGAGTCTTACTTCTGGCCCTTATCCTGAGGCTAGCAACCAGGTAGAGAAGCTGAATGAATAACTACAGACAATATCTGTGCCATTATCGCACAAAAATGTAGAAGGGACTGGTACTGGCTACCCTGGGCCTAATTTTTTTGATGATACTTTCCTGCAAGAGATCTTGGAAATGTTTCCTTGCATCTCTTATGTCCACAGGAACACGATGGCAAGAGAAATGTCCCAAAATGTTTGGGAATCTGACAAATGAGTTGTCCCTGCTATAGTTGTCCCACTATAGCAGGGACAAGTCTGTCTTTCTATTCCTCTGAAACAGATGCATGTCTGAAACTGAGCAGTCTTGTATCGAATTTTGGTGGAGCTTTTTAAGCAAAAAGAAATGATTGCAACTAAATCACTGAGATGTTTAATTTCAATAAAAGTTCTTACTATCTACTGACTGTCTATGTCAGGGATTTACCATAGGTTATAGGAACACATCGGTTGTAAATAAGGCATCCACAATCACAAAAGGCCTTGCCATCTTACACAACCAAATATATATGCTGAATCTAGTTGTTTTCCACTTTATTTGGAGGTTTTAAATTCAAAGGTTTTGAAATTATTGGGCTTAAGAGTTTAAGAGTTGAGATTAGGGTCAGGGTTAGGGTTAGGGCCAGGGTTAGGGTTAAATTGCTTGCTATGCTTAATCGAAATTATGTATTAGGTCTACTTCATGTAGCAAATCATATTTACACCACTGCTTCTACACTCCCAAACACTTACCAAAATTAAACTCGTAACCTTGTAAAATAGCGTGTAATAATAATAATAATAGTAAAATAGCATTTTACAAAGTCTGTAGCAGTTTGCTGCTTCTGTAAGTTTACCCTGTTTTGCCATCATTTTAATTTTTCACTGAAACTGTAGAAAAATAAGTACCCGGACACACACAGGGCAAGGCCAGAATCACAGAGTAATTTAGTCACTTCACCCACACTTTAATAATAAACATTTCTGCATTTTTATCATTCGTGCAAGAAAGTATCACTTACTAGTAATGTTGTATAGACATAGACACACAGCCACAACTGCACTGAATTGTGTGTTTTGCTTTTTGATGGATGGGCTGTGTGTGAGTGATGAGTTTATGAGTGCAGCAGTCTCTCTATGCACACAGGAAATGACATCAGCTTTAAGCTAATACTGACTAATTCTCATCATGCACATTGCCTGCCCACATAGAAACTCTACTTTGTTCTTTCACTTCCAACTTTATTAGAAACACCCATCTTGTATGTCCACTTTATACACTACTGTTCAAAAGTTTGTAATCGACTAATATTCTTTTTGATGTACAGTAATGCATTCTGAGGTGAAGATTAACAGCCAGAAGAAATACAATCCAGCCTTACATAACACCAAAAAATACCAAATGGATTACACCTAATGTATACTGAATCCCGAATCGACTCTGTGTGTGTTGTACATAGATATGCTAATAGACATATCTACATATGATATAACAATATATGTTATAAGACTGCAGCAGTGCATTCCAACTACAGCCCTTAATGCATCCGTCAGATGCCCTGCATCACTGCATAATGAAGATCAAGATAAGATAGTCCCCTTTAAAGTCTGCCTGCAGTTTCTAAACCACACACGCTTTTAGCCACTAAGACAATAATTACTGCAGCTGCTTAAACTGCTGCAGTGGACCATGGACCAGACACTATGTACCGTTGGTGGAAGTGTTGTGATGAATGCTGCAATGCAGTTCAGTATAAGTACTTAAGAGGGGGGCAGTGTCAGGAAAGACTCCCTAAGAAAGAAATAACAGAATACAAGACTCAAAATGAGAAACACCTTAGGATCATGAGACAACTACTGTGGAAATCAAAGATTCAAAAGAAAATAAAATACCATATGTGGGCTTAGGCTATAGATTGGTTTAAACTAAATTTTGTCTGCTACACTTTTTGGAACGAGGGTTCCAATATTCCAGTCTGAATTCAACTTTGTTTTATAGTTACACTACTGCTTGAGTATTTCAAACTGCTTTTTAAATATTTTTTATTATTTTTCAGACTGTGCCCACACTTAATCCATCTTTACAGTCCACTTCCTTTTATACTACACCAACAATTCTACCCACTCTGATAAGTATGATAGCTCCTCTTATGCACCGCTACGTAGTTGGAAATGCAAACCCCACTAAAGGTGCTTATATCATGTCATTATTATCAGCGTGGGATTTATTGTAGTCAAAATCTCTATGGGAACAAACATGTATCTCACAAACCTGAGTAGATAAATAAAGTATTGCAAATTGACCTAACATTGCACCTTTTGCACCAGGACTCCCTATTTCATATTTGTGACTTGTCTCTGCATGGATTACAGAGATTATGATTAAAATGAAATTGTGTCTACTATGTTTGATTTGCTCACAGCTTTTACTATATTGCAGTAATGCAAAGAATTCCTTTTGGTTAAGATTTGTGAATGCATTGAGTGGAAAATGGCCTTTAGCAAACTTACAAAATGCAAGTTCCATGTACATAAGATTAAATTCCTAGGTTTATTACCTGCAAACTTATGGCCAGATCGGGCTGGGCCAATAACCAGTTGATGTTTCCTTCCAAAGGCACAGTATAGCTTCCAGCCTCTATTTTTCTCTGACTATCAAGTTTAGGTGGCACTGTTGCTAGGCCAAATGGGTAAACATTGTGTATCTGTCTACTCCCAACCTCGCTCTATACGCACTGACTGGGAAATTTGTCCCATGGTATGTTTGGGATTTAAAATTGTGAGACAGATAAATCTGGTAACATACCAAATCTGTCTTCCCAATACGATCCAGGTGAGTCCTGTTTTTTATATGTCCTTGCCTAACCTGGATTTTCTCAAACCTTATCATGTTATGCTTCATAGATGCAGCAATTTTCCATAAGGATGGCCAGTTAGAAGAACTTGGTGTTGGTTGGTGTAGCTCAGCGGATAACACCACTACCCGCCAAGTAGCCACCACCACATGTGGGAGACTGGGGTTTTAATCCCGGTCTGGGTGATGCTGTGCTACACCAATAAGAGTCCTTGGGCAAGACTCCTAACACAACACTGGCCCACCTGTAATGTGATTAACCTTGTAAGTCGCTCTGGATAAGACTGTCAGTTAAATGCCTGAAATGTAAATGTAACTTTACCAGTTAGTAAGTTAAAACTTCAGGGTGAGCAAGCAACATTTTAACTACCTGACTAATGTTATGTATGCATAGTCAATTCACTAATGTAAGTATTGTTATCTATGACAGTTATAATGGTATTGACTTGCATTTGTGTATGAAATGTAAATGTGTGTGTCTCGCCCTCTGCTGTCTATCTTGTCTTTCTTTAAACTTTTTCTTCTTCTACTTCATTACAATACCATTGATTATGGTTACATTGGAATTTTACTATCTAGGGAGTATAGCATTGAGATTTTGATCAGTCCTTCAAAATGTCTGACATATATAGATGCAGCATAGTGCACTATTTCTGTAACAAAAGCTATTTCTGTATTTCTTTAGAGATTCTGATTTTGGCACAGAATTTGTTGGGCTACAGTCAATTCTGACAATGTTTTGATAGACAAAAGTGGGCTCTGAGAGAGTTTTATTGTCCTACAGTTGGATTCTGTCATGCAACAATCAGGTTGGGACCAAAAAATGTAAAGATATTTTTTTTAAATTATTTATAGTGAGATTTAATTTGAGATTTTTGGGATCACACAGAATTCTATCAGGCTGTTGTCAGTTTTAGAGAGAATTTCATTGAGCTACAAATCAGACGATGTTGTTTTAGTTGGTTTGGGATAGAATTTTGTGAGCCTGCAGTCAGGTTCAATGAGTTTGCAGAAATGTTCATGGTCTATATTGAGTTTGTACTTGTGTTACTGAACACAAGCAGAACTTGGAGCTTTTGTGCATAAGGCAGTGTTGCACTGTTATTTGCACCTCCAAATCCAGTGTGGACACCAGACAGTGTCAGTGGAGAGAGGGAGTGGGAAAAGGCAGTGTAGAAAAAAAAGCATGAGGGAGGGAAGGAGGGAGAAGCCTGTCTGATGAGGAAGTGAAAGCAATTAAAGAGCCATTAGCAGCTGAAGCACAAAAAAGCCTTCATTAATCAACAGGCCGTTTGTCAGAATGGCAGTGCACTCAGGGCTGTCTGACAGTGCAGAGATGAACAGCTCTTTCAGGTTGCTTCACTTTCCTATACCGCTTAATGTACAACTGCTAGAAAGCTTTACAGGTTCCATATGGGAGGAGGAAGGTGTCAGACCAGACAGGAGGTCAGACTTCCTCTGTGGCTTTACTGACCTTTGCAGGTGCTTTAACAACTGAAAAAGGTACATCTGACAGGGATACATTTTGAAAATAGGGATAATGTTCTGCCCTGGTATTTAGCACTTTGTTGTATCTTTAGGCTATGTTCACATTTTAGAGATAATCACTGTAGTCATCATCTAGTTTGCCATTGTAATGATGGAATATGCTAATATAAGTTGTGTCACTGTACACACAGAAACATGAACTATCAAGACATAAAGATCAGATCTAAGCAACACAGCTTGTTATGTGAATGAAACCTTAAGCCGCAGTCGCATTGTGTATCAGCTCATGTCCTATTGCAAAACAACCATAAGGTGTGTATTGAAAATTAATGATAATAATATTTTAGGGCAATAATTTACCATTTGTTGGCCTCAAAATGAAGGTTTGTATGCAAAATGTCACTGCTACTATAATGCCATTGTTTGATTATGACAATTTCTTTACTAAACTGAATAAATTCCACTAGGTCTTTACAGTACTGTGGGGCAGGAAGATGTTAATAGAAGTGACTCAACCACAAAAGACAAAAAACAATGCATCCCATTGCTATCGATTTCAATAGGCAGAACAGTGTCAGAAATATGGCAGGCATGCTAATTGAGGTTATTGATCCTGGACATGCCCTCTTTGCTGGTTCAGCGCTCTAAGGTGGAGGTGAAGCAAAGTCTGCCCCCCATCCAGGTAAGCCATAAATCCGCTGCTGGAGTTTTTGCTCTCCTTTTGGCCGTGGGGATGTGGCTGCTTGAGCTTTGGGGGGTGATGGATGGCTCCCGGCCACACATCCATCCGCCAGCACCCCGATGCTTTATTATCTGCCTCTGACAGTCACTCCCGCCCACCGTGCCGCTGTGCTATGCGTGCTGAATCCCCCGGGGTGGGGGTGCCGCTGAACCCAATTGCGCAGCTCTAATGCTAGTGCTTCGGCTCGCATGCTAATGTGGTGTGGCGCTGGAAAAAGCCAGAGTTTGCAGACTGAGCCAGGGCTTTCCGGGTTTTTATTCTCAAGTGGATAACACATGCACTCCCGAGTTCAAGGTTTATGAGTGCCGTTAAAGTGATGATGTGCTGCTGTGGGGGAGGGGGTGGGGCCTGAGGATGTGCAGGAGCCCATGATTGGGAGAAGCTGCTGATGAATGACCGTGGTTTGCATTGCTGTCATCCATCGGAGAGCTTGTGTGGTTTTGATGAATCAGATAAAACCAAATGCCATGTAGATTCTCTTCTGCTTCTTTGTCTTTATACAGACAGATTAAAGAATTTATATCTGTTACAGGACACGGAAAAGAACATTATTAAATGTATGATATTTAATGTACAAACTAAATTTCTGAGGCAGTCTTAATAGAAAACACTCCATTTCATATTGTGGCACTGCTTTAGCTTGCATACTGTAACATGAGTTCAGACAGAGAAGGGAACCATTAGGTAGGATTTATTCAACAAAAATACTAAAATGCCAGAAACATGAAACACAAAACGTACAAAAGTATAAAGCTCAGAAGTCAGTAAAATCTAAACAGAAATCTCAAAAATCACAAAGCTCAGAAGAAATCTCAAAAATGACAAATGTTATTCAATATAACACAAAAAAAGCCACAAATATTATCAAAGGTATTAAAGGCTTACAGGAACTGAGAATGATAAGGCAGATACTAGTAAGACAGTCAGCAGTCCTTGCAACTTTACAGTGGCACTTCAACGGAATTCTAGCCCCTGCACCTTAATACAGAGAACTAGAGAAGTTATGGATGTTGGTTGTCAGGCCAAACATTCTGACAAGGCAGGCCTCCTCCATTTTTCCAGTGAGATGCAACACACTCTTACTCTCAAGACATTTATTAATAATCTGCAGTACCACATTAGCAAGCCATCACTAAGACTGAAGTGATCCTGTAGACTGTGACAGTGATCACATGAGTGAGGTATAGGTGTGCCAAGTTGTGTCTGATGAATCACCCATGACAAGTTGGTTTGTTATCATTGCAACCTAACTGTTTTCTGTTAGTCAACTTTTTTGCACTTGTACATGCCATTATGTATCACCAAGCACATTTATGATTATGCAATGCTTATTGATACCATCACCAGTAGTCTGGCAGCCTTAGACAACCACTGCCGATTTTGTTTAATGTAGTAGCTTTCAAGCTGGCCACCAAGTCCGGCTGCTGTAAGTGTGAGCAAACTGTTGAGTGTTTCCATTAGTTGAAAATGCTTCCTGACCCTGCCCTTTCTTGCCAGTGCTACAATATTCAGGTTTGAATACAACATCAGTGAAGAAGGGAACAGGAAAAAAAAACAACCATCACACATGCAAATATATACACATTGAAACACACATACACTTGGTCTGGATTATGTACAATTGCCTGAACCCAGAAGTGTTGTAATATTCCGACTGCTGAGTAGAGCTGTGAAGTGCTGTTACAAAAGAGACAGAGAGAGAGAGTCAATGGAAACAATTAGCCTTTAACCTGGAAACACAAGACATTTGCAAAATATGGGATGGGTTTAACTGTGACAGCTTAAATTCTCCTGGTCTTTAGTCCAACATAGTTTGGTGATTGCTTTTACTTCTGGTGTGACCTGTTATAACACATATGGTTCACCTCTGCAGTGTCACAAGGTTTAGCTTAGTTGTATAGGAAAAAGCACTGATCACAGTGCTCATGAACCAGATCCTGATTGCTTTGTGGTAGCCCTCGGAAGGACTAAGGCTATTGGAGTAAACCCAAAGACAAAATCTATAGTGTAGAGTACAAAGCAGTTGAAAGTCACTGAACATCCCTCTGACTACCTGCTAAGCTGGCCCTGACCCCAATGGGGCCCTAAGCAAATTTTGGAAAGGGGCCTTCCAACTTGAAATGTGAACCGTCTAAACCATTTGCAACTGCCAAACAATTATACCCGAATATCCCAGTCCTTCCTTTAAGTCTATCAGCTTTAGAATAGGTATAACTATATTGGATCACTTAAGTCTTTGCTTATGTGTATATTTTGCCTCTACTGACAGACCTAAGCACAGTACCTGAACAATTATAGATAATATTATTATTATTGTTATTATTATTGCATCAGGCCCATTTAAACTGGCTCTTCCAAATTATTTAGATACATTTATAAATAACCTGGTTGTAAAGCCATCGTACCCCTTGCAATTCTAGCACAGACTGACCCAAGGTGCACACACACTCCAGAGATGCCAAAGAGAATACCTTGTACTTACACCAGATTGTGAAACTTGATAAAAACCATGAAACTACTGATGCACCGGTCATCTTCCACATCAGCTTTTATTTGTTAGTTGTAATTTGCTGACATCACTGAAGAACTTTGCCTGACTGCCATTCCTACAATTTACTCTTTAAGACAGACTGCCCCAATGTGCACCCACATTCCACAGATGCCAATGATAATATGCCAATGAGAATATTTTATACTCACACCAGATTAGAAAAGAGATCTACTAGGTATCCTAATTTTCTTAAATACCATCCTAACACAATCCTCAGTTCATACAGTTGCTGTCAAATAGATTCATCTGACCCATTTTCCATGTTAAATAGGCATTTAAGATGGTAAAGGTTACAGACGTCCTCCTTTTACACAATAAGTAGCAAATGGCCATATTTTAATACGCTAGCACACTGATTAGAGATAGGTCCTATGGTAAAAACTGTCATAAGTTCATCAAAATCTCAACCACAGTGAGGGAAGATGAGGGGAGTATCTTTAGCCAGTAAAAACAATTCTGAAAGAGAGGCATCACATCAGGTCACTGCCTTCCTTCTGAAGCCCACATGGAAATTTCCCAGTCGGACAGTCAGAAAGCTTAATCTTGCAGCACATCTTTCACCAAGTGAGAGTGGTGGTGATATTAAGAATAAATAATTTAAAAAAGGAACAGGACATTCTGATGCAGGGAAATACTAATTTGGCAAGATCATGTGTTTTGTCACCACCCTGGTCATCCCAAAAGGCTCACTTTTGAGATCCCCTTTGAGAGAACTGTCATAGACCTTATTGGCCATTGAATAGGAGTGCATTAGGCACCACTGTATATTAAATTGGTGGAGTATGCAAAGCTGTACCTGAAGGCAGGGCCTCTTCATGACTCAAGACTTCATGACTCAACTTTATTTACATTAACCCTCATTCACTTGAACATTTCTTCCAGGCTCAAGAACATCTGTCACCTACAACAGCAGCAAGCAGCTTTGTGGTTTTATACCAGGATAATAGTGCTTATTTTACTTCCCACATCACGTATGCAAGTAATGGTTGTTTGATATCAAATGACTCAATGATTCAGAGGTGATACACCTCAAACATATCACCTCAACCTCCTAAAACCATGGAGTGATGACATGAATTAACTTTCACTGTAAAAACTTGGTCATACTTTGTGGATACCAGTGGATATCCTGTGGATACCAGCATATTCCATCATTGACTGAGACAGTCTGAGACTGTTCCTGGGATTGGCTAGCTATTACTGGTTTCGTTTAACTGGATGTTACCAGTTGATCTGACTAAAAAGATCCATAGAAACAGACAAATGGATGGAGCAATGTCACATAGCTTTTAACTACATAGGTTGAAGCACTTAAAGCATTGTTGCATTAGCCTGATACACTACAACTATTTTTTACAGACTGACACACCAGACAGAGGGTTTTGTCTTAGCTGGTGTATGGGTAGCACTTTCCAATTCTATACATTAGTTGAAACCTTTCAAAGCTATCAAAAGACCAAGTATAGTGTCATTGGGATTGAATGCCTCATTATCAACTGACTAGTCCTTACTCTCTATTACTACGTACTGCAGTGCACTTTCACCCTTTGGTCAAACCCCAATCCAGGGGCTCCACCACATGAAGGATGGACATAGATGTATTTTATTGCCTTTAAAGTCCTTTAAAATTAAGGTGATTCAACAAATTTTGCAACAAAGCCATGGGTATCACATTGCAAGATCCATAAAATGTACATAACCATTATTCTGGTGAGATCAGTGGCTACCAGAAATACAGAAATACAAAAAAAAAAGGCTGATCACTGGAGACAGTTGACAGCTCAGAGAGATGGTAAAGCTCTTCTTTGAAGCAGGAACCCACAACAAGCTAGGGTGGAGAGAAGGGTTTGAGTATGGTGTCATTGGTAAGTGGTAATAAGATAGCAATGTTGAAGTTTTACAGCGAACGCCTGCTTTCAGAGAGATATATCCTTTCATACCCCAGTGATTGCAGTACAGTTCCCCAGTTATGTAAGAAATCTATGTTTTAGGCTGCCTTTAAGATTCCATTCCAAGACACCAATCTAAGTGATAATGTAAGTTTATACTTTTCTTTTCTTATGATCACCCGTTTCCTCCTCCTCCATGCCCACTTCCTCTTCCCTCCTTCTTCACTTTTATCCTGCACTCTTTTTTCTTAGCACAAAGCTGGAATTTCAGTTTGTACCTTGACTTGTATTTGCTTGGTGGAATACAATGCTTTCTTATGATAAACCTTTTGCTAACCAGTTTGGCACATTTGTTGATTCTGAGGTAACCTACCTAAATCTAAAACTAAAATTACATAAAACACGTTTGGCTATACTTTTGCCAAGGAAATGCTTATTCTGGTCTGTCATCTATATTGTTTACTGCCAGTGTACTGTTGATAGATTGTTGTTAGAATGTTTGAATTTGAACATTTGAATTTGAACATTTGAATTTCCTGGACTATGATCCTTTCCATATTATTTCACATACTTTGGAGTTGTTGCATTGCTAGATAGCTTAACATACTAATTGTTTCCCCCATGGCCAACCCCTCCTTATCATCCCAGCCCCTTCCTCCTATCATTACAGCCCTTTCCCTCTATAATCCCATTGTTACCATTTGTAATATGCCTGAACGCAAAATGGAGTTATGTAAGAACTGCAATTCGTGAGGAGGACCATGTCTGAAACTCTTCCTTCAATCTAACGCCCTATACATTTCTAGCTCTACCTTCCATTTTCACAGGTTTTCTATTTATTCCTCAGTCTTATCTCAGTCCTACAGAACTTATATAAAGAAAGAGTCCTGCCAGAGATATTACCACCATAAGTTGAGGGCACAGTCCAAAATTTCAAGTTTTGTATAAGATGCACAAGTGAGAAGAAAAAAAGCCGTTTAATCATGTGTCAGAACATGGAAACAGAAAAATGAAGAGAGATGGCTTTAAGAATGCTACAAGCTATGTCTTTTAAAGTGTCTAATTTTGTAACATTTGTTATGGTTTATAGGTATATAATACTAGAAATGATCACACACACATGATCTCATGAGGCACGTTCAACTTCTCAGCTTACCTAACCAACACACACGTGGTTTACTTGATTTACAAAAGTGGTTAGGCACTCAGGCTGTGATAAATCCTTGTGAATAAATAGGAAAGCATGATCTATAGGATAAACTGCCAGTTGCATGAAACATGAGAAGGAGTCATGGAAAAAACCTGCACATAAATACGTAGAAAGTAAAACGTTTGGTAAAAAGCACCATGTAACAACTGCCACCATGTGCTCACTGGATGAAAAAATTCACTTATATTCTTTGACTATATGTAATACGACGTGTATCCTCTGCTGATGTGGTTGATTTCATAAATTTCAAAAAGTATACAAAAAGTGTAGTCTGTTTTAAATGTAAAATGTCTTCCAGTGCTATGAAACAGACATGCAAGATTAGGTGGTGGTGAATCTTGTGAATATCTGTTTTGGATGTTTTGTGTGTGTGAATACACAAGCATGTGAAAGTCTGAATCTTTCAGACAGTCACACAGATAAGCACAAAGGGCAAAGGATACCACATGTGTGTGTACACACAAGGATGCAAGTCTGGATCTTTTGGACAGACAGATATGCACACACATGCACACACACAGACACACACTCGTGTGAGTATGTGTGGCTAATCTTTATGCACTCTGTGACCTCCTCACTGCAAACCCTGCTAAATATATTATTCCCGCGGGCCTGCGGCTGCTGCTTGGTGTCAGAAATCAATATGTATGAGGAGCGTAGATGGGAATTTCTAATAGATCTCCACGGCCCTGCTCGCTCTTCAATATCTGCCTTCCACTATTAGTGCCGGCTCAGTGGCAGTGAAATAACCAAGATAATCTCTTAAGGTGCCTTTCTTAAGGTGGAACAGCGCCACTGCTGCTACTGTCACTCTCTATGTGTGCATATGGTCCTTGGGATTAAGTGTGAGGAATATTAAGGGAGCTGTGCTGGTTTACTGGGAATTTTAGCTTATGGATCTGAAGGATATTTGTGCAAAATATATACAACTGTCAGTTGGGTGTTATTATGAAATTGTTTGCCATAATTGAGTGTAAATATGGAGAAATGAGGTCCAAGCAATTAAAGAAGCCTGGTCTGATGAGTGCTATTTCTCCTCGCATGTATCAGACATAAAGGATCTGCTTCTTCTTGGCAGGTAGCACAGGACAGAACTTTCCCTGAAGCATAGCAGGGAAACAGCATATTAGGCAAGTGGTCACAAAGTTTTGGCTTATTGACATGAGTGTGTGTGAATTTAGCCATGCTGCTGTTTTGCTGCAGCACTGAGAGGTTTATGTATGTGTGTATGTGCATATGAGAGAAAAAGAAAGGGTGTGTGTGTGTGTGTGCAGTGGGATATGGTTGTGTTTGGTTTTGCCACAGCAGCAACAGGGTGAGCTTCACCTGCTCGCTCCGTTAATCTAGATAATTACATCCCTCAGGTACTGCTACAGAGAAAGAAAGGCAGGCAGGCAGTCAGGCAGGCAGAGAGAGAGAGAGAGAGAGAGAGAGAGAGAGAGAGAGAGAGAGAGAGAGAGAGAGAGAGAGAGAGAGAGAAAACAGAAAAAAGAGAAAGAGCAGGTGGGGACAGAGACAGAGTGAAAGAGATGGGGAGATGGGAGAGAGGAGGCAGAGAGAGAAGGCAGATAGAGAGAAAATAAGAGAAAAGTGAGATACAAAGAGGGTAAAAAGAGAGAGAAAAAGATAGACAGATTGAGTGTGTGTGTGTGTGTGTGTATGTGTGTGTGTGTGTGTATTTGATGGCAGTGGGGGGGTCATGGCTGAAGGAGGCGTCTCATTACTCAAAGGTCATCATGGGTCACCCTGGGTCAGGCAGTCTAGCAGCTATCAGGAGGCCGGACAACTGGGGACTGGGATATGTGCGGCCAACGCTCACACACTAGCACAAAAAGATGACCATCAGTACTAGAGAGAGAAAGAACGAGCAAGAGAGAAGGAGCCAGAGAGAGAATAAGAAAAAGAGAGAGACAAACAGGACAAACTGACTTTTTGGAAAAAAACAGCACCTTTAAAGAATTGTAAGCAGATGGTGAAACATTCAGTTAATCAATTGAGCAAAAGGTGGAAAATACATAATGAGAATGCCTGACAGAGACTGACTACAGCAAAGTGTAGAAGTGTTGAGACACAGAAGATTCTTTATAGGTATGAATCAAAATGGCACACAAACCAAGAAAACATAGCTACCAATCAGCTAGTCCTCCAATACTTACCCTTTAAAAGCCGACTGATACTTATAGATATGTTTAGGATGTAGAAACATAAATGAGTGATAAAGACAAGAGAAGTTAACATGTGTGTGTGAAATAACGAATCACACTACAGACTCCTTATTACTGTCTTTGTTCTTGGTACTTAAATATTTGGGACGTCTTGTATTGAGTTTAGCAGAGAACTCAATAAACTGCATTGTGCTCAGATTTCTTAGCGCTTAAGCTAGTCTGTAACTGAAAAGAGAGAAATTCATGCATTTGCAGTAAATAACTATTGAAATGTTTACCTGGGCCTGATGTACCTATGCCCCCCTTTTGTGTAATGCTATTTATCCTAGAGAAATTTTAGAAGAGAAAGAATAAGAAAAAGAAAAAAGCAAAAGGAAAAGTCAGCTGACTTGGTGTCCTCTGTAGAGGTTCTGTCCGAGTTATGGGAGCTCCCGATTTATAAACACACACACACCTGCACACAAACACACCCACACTTTGAGCCTTTGGCAAGGTAGCCAGATGACAGGCGAGAGAGAGAGAGAGAATGACAAATGGAGGAAGTTTTCAGAAAGTTATAGAGTTTTTGCTGATTCTCTGCAGTCTATGAGCTGGGAATGGAGGCTGATTTCTGTGTTAATAAAAATATGTTGCGTCAGGCTGCAGTGCTGTGGGGGGTTTACTGCTGTAACTTGCGCTCAGGGTCCACCCAGTTAAATCCCTTACAACAATAGACATAGTCCAGAAAACTCACACACACTAACAAGGCCACTTTGGGCAAATGCTTCGTCCCAAGAATGCCAATTATACAGGATCATGTTCTCATTGACTGCTAAAAAAATGAAAATACAAAACAGATATATTACAACAATCATGACACAACAGCAATAACATACCGCAAACCAATGCCAAGTGACAAAGATACAAAGAGACCTAATGCGCAGACATTAAATAAACTAAGCTCTGAGACTCAAGAGGAGCATAAAAATGCTCATTTAAATGTTCAAAATATTGTATTTTTCATTTAAAACTGAACCCTAGGTGCCATACTGTATGTTCCATAATGTTCCGTCATAAAATTAAACAAACTGTAACAAGAGGCTGTTCAACATTTCATCTTAAATGATGGAAAAAAATATACTTTATATATGTGAATATAGCAAAATTTGCCTCAGTTCTGTAAAACACAATAATGCTTGCTTTGTGACATTTGTAAGTTTATAATAAGTTTATTTTATTTATATTGTCCCTAGAAATAGAAAATACTGTTATGTACCACATGTTGTGAAAATGTAATCAAATAATGTGATTATATACACTGGAACTCAAAATGAATTACTCATAAGCACATACGTCATACATTGATGTGCGGCAGCTGTTTGTTATTGATACTGGATATTCCAACAAGACAATACAAAATGCTTTGTCGTATTTTTTTTTTAGACTAGATTCCCTCATTGTTGGCCAATTCAGTAAAAGTAGAGTATTTTAATAATCAGAATTTTTTGTAAAAGTTGTTACTATCCTTTAAGTCCTCAGTTTATTATCTGTATGGCACTATTTGAATTACAAACAAAAGCCAAAAGATTTAAAAAGTGACATTCCATCCTGTAGAGCACATGGTTTTCTATCCATTCAACGCTAAAAAATGGTGTTGTTAGTTTTCTGTAAATGTGTTTTTTTTTACACACAACTAGCGTTATTTCATTAGCTACCGTATAGATAACCCATGAACAAACAATTTTTTATAGTCGCCGTAAGCATGTATGTTTTTGACAGGTAACAGTGCTGCAGGTAAATTTTGTGTATTTATCAAGTTTCTATACTCAAACTCATTGTAGGCCGTTTTTTCCATTGCCAGCTTCTTATTTAAACTCTCTCATCCACCTTAAATGGTGAAGCCATTACAGATGCCAGAGTGTAACTGTGGCATCATTTAAGGTGGAACAGAAAATTTGAAAGGGAACCTTCCATTACCAATTGGCCAATGGCTTTTAATGGTCATTAAAATGATCATTTGAGCAGTTCTTTTTACTGCCAGGGTATTTTTGCAATATTGCATACGCATTTCTAAACATCTGAATACAAACAAAATTTGAAGATCATTATAATGTTCATGTGCCACTTTTAGATTAGGGGCTATTTATGAACATTCTAACACCACATGTCAGCATGTGTGAGAAAGTTTTACCTGTCCAAGCAATCAGAACCAGAGGACAGTGATGGGAGACTCACTGTGGAGGTGAAAGTGACAGCAACACTCCTCTTGCTGCATGGTTAGAGACGTATAGAGCTCAGGTTTGACAGGTTTATGTTTGAACATTGAGAAGCATCCTCAGTGGCTTAAACAGGGCAGGGAATATCCAGTTAGAGGTGAATAGTTGAGGAGAGCTTAAAGGAGCAACATTGAAAAAAGAATGGGTCTTCAATTTAAGTTTTTTTGTAATTTAATTATGTATGTTGTATTTAAAGTCTGAAAGTATTCTCTTAGAGTTAAAAGAGCTAAATGTCCATCGGAAAATTATCCAGATGTTTTCTTGGATTCTTGTGGAATCAACTTCTTACTCCTCATTTACTTCACTCACTTTCTATTACTTTGATAAATCAATAAGCCCTAATGTAATGTAGATTTTCACTGACATTTCCTGATGATTTTGAAAGTCTAGGCTTTTAAATCAAATACTCTTTAAGATAAAAAAAACCCTATTCAGTTGAATGTGTCCAGATTTATGACTGATGCATCAAGTCTAATAGATCTACATTGCTTTGGCCTGACCTCGTCATCACCCTGCTGCATGTCCCTTTAAGATGCAGCGGCCAGTCATCACCTCCTGTCCGCCTCCTCACCATGGAGACAGAGCGCGGGTGTGTAAGTGTGTGTGTGCGCTTTGATGGCTTCATTATCTGTGTGGAAGCGGAGGGTGGGGGGCAGAGACGGCAGCAGGTAAAAGGCTGACAGGAATAGCGGTGGCATCGTTAGTGCAGAGAGCAGCAGATTAGCAGGTCAGACTGCACGCAGACCGCAGGCCCTCTGAGCCCAGACACTTTATCTGCATGTACTGTAGTGAATGTATAATTTATAATTGGGTGTGTGTGTGAAAAGTTTAGTTAGCTTTGGGATGTGCTGTTGTGCTATACAGCTCAATGACTGCTTTTAGAGTCAGTGGAATATGTATCAAGTTGTTAAAGATTAATACTAGTAAAAATAAATTATAAGCTTATCATTGGGATCCAAGCATAAGTTGCAGAATAGTAACGAGATGATAAAAGAATAGTGACAAGTGACAATAATGGGGAGTACATTTAAAACAAGGCCCAAGTTGGCCCTGATTTACCAAATAAATGCACATTAAAGACCTCTACAGTGCTCTACAGTCTGACACGATATACTCATGAAGCCTGAAATGACTGAAGATGTGCTGAAGCAGGGTTTCTTTGATATGGTAAGCTGTGGAAAGACCTATGAGAGGCACATATTGTAAACTGTAAAAATCAGCATGTAAACTAGACCACCAGTAGCAATGAAGACAACTGAACAATCCTAGTGACTCTGGCCAAGGCATTTGGTGCCCAAGTGATGAGCATACCTCAAATGACCTGGAACATGGAGATTATTGGGTGGTTTGTCACTTGGTCCTACTCGATCTCACAGAGGAGAGGACAAGGAGAGGGCTTTGGGCCCCCTGGGTATATTTCATGTTCCTGCAGCCAGTAAAGACAATGACTATATGAAGGATACCATTCTTAGATAGCCAATTTGATAGCTAGGAGCTCTGGGTTCCTTATGCCATAATTCATATCAGTGGAAGATAACTTCTTAAAATAGAAGGTGTTTGGGACAACTAGGAGGTTGTTCATACTGAAATACAGATGACTTGATAAAGCCCTGCATAAGAGGCTACTGACTGCATTAATGGGTACTGATTATATCCTGGATTTGGTAGAAATGGTCTTAATATTTGACATTCCATGACCATTTTACAATTTTGTTTTTGGTTTAGAGATTTTAGAATCATTGGAGGGAACAAGGAGTCAACTCACCTTACAGTTGATTCTGATTAAAGTTTAATACTTGAACGAGAGGCTTAATCAAAAGTTAACCCAAGAACTAGGGTTAAGTTACAGCAAGGGTTAGCGGTTGAGCTAAATTTGGAGTGGGAGCTAGGGTTAAAGTTGCAACTTTCGTTATTGCTCGAGAAAGGTTTATTTCTGTAGGTAATTTTATGGCTTAATCAAGCATGAAGTCTGGAATTAAGCTTAAGACTTGAACTAGAGTTCCAGCTAGTGTTAGCACCTAAGCTAAGTTTGGGATAGGAGCTAGGGTTAGGATTTACGCTTGGGTTTGTGATTAAGCAAGGTTTATTGCTGCTGCTGATTTAAAGGCTTAATCAAGAGTTAGTGCTTTAGCTAGCATGAGTACTTGAGCTATGGTTAATGCTAGAACTATGGATTGAATTCTAACTAGTGTTACTGCTTGCTTGGGTTAGTGTTGGACCTAAAGTTTGGGTTGGATCTTGACTTAGTGCTGGAGCAAGGGTTAATGCTGAGGCTACATTTAAGGATTTTTCAAGAGTTATCACTAAAACTTGGATGAGTACTGGATTTAAGGTTAAAAATAGCGTTTAAATTATTTCTAAGCTTAGTGTTTGAGCTAGAGTTAGGGTTGGAGCTAGGGTTAGTGCTGAAGCCAGTTTAACGGCTTCATGCAGAACGAGTTAAGATAGGTACTGGAGTCGTGATCAAAGCTGACGCTTTGGTTTATGTTCCACCTAGGATTAGTGCAAGAGTTAAGGTTAGGGTTCGGCTACAGTTATTTCCTTGGCTTGTCTTAGATCTGTAGGTAGGTTTAAGGATGGCGCTGCAGTAAATGCTAGAGCTATGGTTAATGCTGGATTTAGGATTAAGGCAGGAGCTAGAGTCAGGGCTGCAGCTAGGTTTAGGGCTGGAACTGGTGTTAGGGCAAGAGATGAGTTTTTGAGCTGTACCTTTATCTATGGCTGGAGCTAGTAAATGCTAAAGGTAGGATAGCTAGGTTTATGACTAGATTAAAGCTGCTGCTAGGGTCCTGTGCTGGAGCTAGAGTTCGAATTGCAACTGGGATTAGAGCTGTATCTTGGCTCAGGACTGTTGTTAGGGTTATGACTGCATCTTGGGTACATGCTGGAGCTTGGGTTAGGCCTGAGGGTTGGGATTAATGCTAACACAAGCTCAAGCCCTAACTCCAGCTCCTGCCCTAATCCTAGCTCTAACCCTACACTTAAATCCAGGCTAACCCTAGTTCCAACATTAACCCTAGCTCCAGCCCTAACCCTATCTGCAGCCCTAACTCTAGCTCAAGTATTCATCCAAGCTTTAGCCTTAACCCTAGTTGTATACTTAACCCTACCTCAAGCATTAACTGTAGCGCAAATTCTATCCCCAGCTCCAGTATTAATCATAACTCCAGCCCTTATGCCAGCTCCATCATGAACCCCATTTCTCAAACATTAGCATTGCTTCTGCTTTAACCCTAACTCTAGCTCCAGTCTAAACACTAGTTTCAGCCCTTGCAATAACCCCAGCCCTAAGCCTAATTGCCCCTAACCCTAGTTTCAACCCTAACCCTAATCGAAACTGTAACCGTAGCTCGTATCCGAGCGAGTATCCGAGCGAGTATCCGAGCGAGCCCACACAAGCCAACCATGCCCACCATGATACTAACCAACGTGCGCTCTTTGGACAATAAACTGGACTACATTTGCTTACTATGGTGAACTCCTGTGAACAACTGTTGTGTTTTTGTGTTCACAGAAACTTGGCTCAACAACAGCATCCCTAACCACACAGTGCAGCTCAAGCGGTTAATATTTTCTATCAGATGGACAGAGTGCTTGCTGACTGAGGTAAGACCCACAGTGGTGGTCTCTGTGTTTACATCAGTAATGCTTGGGTCTGCAAATACTGCTCACCGTTAGTGAAGATGATGGTCATTAAGTGCCAACTGTTTCTAAGGGAAATTTCAGGCGTTTTAATCGTGGCTATCTATATCCCTCCGAGCTCCAACAACAGAATCATAAACCCAAAGAGGCAGTCCTCCAGGAGGATAGCCTAATGCTTCAATGACAGCAGAGACACACGGTGACTGTGGTAGGGAATACAGGCCATCACAGACTACGAAGCCCCTCAACAGACCTGCGACAGCAGCACCTCTCTACTGAACATTGTGAATGACTTCTTCGCTTCAGGACTAACCCTAGCTGCAACCCTAACCCTAGCTCAACTTTTACCATAGCTGCTGCCCTAAACTTAGCTTCAGCCATATCTCTAGCTCCAGTCCAAACACTAGCATGAGTCCTAAAACTACATTCAGCACTAACCCCAGGTTCAAGCCTAACCCTAGCTGGAACATTAAGCCTAGATCAAGTGTTAACCCTAGCTGGAACCCACACTCTCATTCAAGTATTAAACTTAACGACAGACTTCATGATAGCTACAGCACTAATTCTTGATTAAGCCTTAAAATTTCCTGCAGCAATAAACCTTGCTCCAGCACTAACGTGAGCGGCAACCTTAACCCTAGCTCCCACCCCAAACCAAGCTCAGGCCATAACCCTGGCTGAAAGACAAACCCTTGTTTCAACCTTAATCCTTCACTACAGGAAACATGCTAGCTAGAGCACTAACTCTGAAGTATATCATACACTTAGCTACAGCAATGCACCTTGTTGCAGATGTAACAAAAGCTGCAAGCCAAACCTTAGCTCCAACCCCAAACCTAAATTAAGCGCTAACCCTAGCTTTAACTCAAACCCTCATTCAAACCTTAAACTTAACTCCAGTCCTCATCCTAGCTACAGCACTAACTTTTGATTAGGCATTTAAATTACCTGCAGCAATGAATTTTTCTCCAGCATAAAGGCAAGCTGCAACCCTAACCCTAGCTCCCACTCTAAATTTAGCACAAGCGCTAAGTCTAGCTGTAACTTAACCTTGGTTGGAGCCTTTAACTTAACTCCAGTACTTATTCTAGCTATAGCACTAACTTTTGATTAAGCCCTAAAAGTAGCTGCAGCAAAAACCCTACCTTTAGCACTAACCCCAGGTTCAACCCTAACCCTAGCTGGACAATTAAGCCTAGTTCAAGCGCTAAACCTAGCTGGAACCCAAACTCTCGTTCAAACCTTAAACTTAACTCCAGTCCTCATCCTAGCTACAGCACTAACTTTTGATTTGGCCTTTAAATTACCTGCAGCAATGATTTTTTCTCCAGCATAAAGGCAAGCTGCAGCCCTAACCCTAGCTCCCACTCTTAATCTTGCTCAAGCGCTAACCATATCTGTACATCAAACCACCATTCAAGTCTTAAGCTTAACTCTAGTTATCAGGCTGGCTACAGCACTAACTCTTGATTAAGCCATAAAATTACCTGGAGCAACTAACCTTGCTCCAGCACTAATGCAAGTTACAACCCTAACACAAGCTCCCACTCCAAATTTAGCACAAGCGCTAAGTCTAGCTGTAACTTAACCTTGGTTGGAGACTTTAACTTAACTCCAGTACTTATTCTAGCTATAGCACTAACTTTTGATTAAGCCCTAAAAGTAGCTGCAGCAAAAACCCTACCTTTAGCACTAACCCCAGGTTCAACCCTAACCCTAGCTGGACCATTAAGCCTAGTTCAAGCGCTAAACCTAGCTGGAACACAAACTCACGTTCAAGTATTAAAGTTAACTTCAGACCTTATGCTAGCTACAACACCAATTCTTGATTAAGCCTGAAAATTTCTTGCAGCAATAAACCTTGCTCCAGCACTAACGTGAGCGGCAACCTTAACCCTAGCTCCCACCCCAAACCAAGCTCAGGCCATAACCCTGGCTGAAAGACAAACCCTTGTTTCAACCTTAATCCTTCACTACAGTAAACATGCTAGCTAGAGCACTAATTCTGAAGTATATCATACACTTAGCTACAGCAATGCACCTTGTTGCAGATGTAACACAAGCTGCAAGCCAAACCTTAGCTCCAACCCCAAACCTAAATTAAGCGCTAACCCTAGCTGTAACTCAAACCCTCATTCAAACCTTAAACTTAACTCCAGTCCTCATCCTAGCTACAGCACTAACTTTTGATTAGGCATTTAAATTACCTGCAGCAATGAATTTTTCTCCAGCATAAAGGCAAGCTGCAACCCTAACCCTAGCTCCCACTCTAAATCTTGCTCAAGCGCTAACCATATCTGTACATCAAACCCCCATTCAAGTCTTAAGCTTAACTCTAGTTATCAGGCTGGCTACAGCACTAACTCTTGATTAAGCCATAAAATTACCTGGAGCAACTAACCTTGCTCCAGCACTAATGCAAGTTACAACCCTAACCCTAGCTCCCACTCCAAATTTAGCACAAGCGCTAAGTCTAGCTGTAATTTAACCTTGGTTGGAGACTTTAACTTAACTCCAGTACTTATTCTAGCTATAGCACTAACTTTTGATTAAGCCCTAAAAGTAGCTGCAGCAAAAACCCTACCTTTAGCACTAACCCCAGGTTCAACCCTAACCCTAGCTGGACCATTAAGCCTAGTTCAAGCGCTAAACCTAGCTGGAACCCAAACTCTCGTTCAAGTATTAAAGTTAACTCCAGACCTCGTGCTAGCTACAACACCAATTCTTGATTAAGCCTGAAAATTTCTTGCAGCAATAAACCTTGCTCCAGCACTAACGTGAGCGGCAACCTTAACCCTAGCTCCCACCCCAAACTGAGCTCAGGCCATAACCCTGGCTGAAAGATAAACCCTTGTTTCAACCTTAATCCTTCACTACAGTAAACATGCTAGCTAGAGCACTAACGCTGAAGTATATCATACACTTAGCTACAGCAATGCACCTTGTTGCAGATGTAACACAAGCTGCAAGCCAAACCTTAGCTCCAACCCTAAACCTAAATTAAGCGCTAACCCTAGCTGTAACTCAAACCCTCATTCAAACCTTAAACTTAACTCCAGTCCTCATCCTAGCTACAGCACTAACTTTTGATTAGGCCTTTAAATTACCTGCAGCAATGAATTTTTCTCCAGCAAAAAGGCAAGCTGCAACCCTAACCCTAGCTCCCACTCTAAATTTAGCACAAGCGCTAAGTCTAGCTGTAAATTAACCTTGGTTGGAGCCTTTAACTTAACTCCAGTACTTATTCTAGCTATAGCACTAACTTTTGATTAAGCCCTAAAAGTAGCTGCAGCAAAAACCCTACCTTTAGCACTAACCCCAGGTTCAACCCTAACCCTAGCTGGACAATTAAGCCTAGTTCAAGCGCTAAACCTAGCTGGAACCCAAACTCTCGTTCAAACCTTAAACTTAACTCCAGTCCTCATCCTAGCTACAGCACTAACTTTTGATTTGGCCTTTAAATTACCTGCAGCAATGATTTTTTCTCCAGCATAAAGGCAAGCTGCAGCCCTAACCCTAGCTCCCACTCTTAATCTTGCTCAAGCGCTAACCATATCTGTACATCAAACCACCATTCAAGTCTTAAGCTTAACTCTAGTTATCAGGCTGGCTACAGCACTAACTCTTGATTAAGCCATAAAATTACCTGGAGCAACTAACCTTGCTCCAGCACTAATGCAAGTTACAACCCTAACACAAGCTCCCACTCCAAATTTAGCACAAGCGCTAAGTCTAGCTGTAACTTAACCTTGGTTGGAGACTTTAACTTAACTCCAGTACTTATTCTAGCTATAGCACTAACTTTTGATTAAGCCCTAAAAGTAGCTGCAGCAAAAACCCTACCTTTAGCACTAACCCCAGGTTCAACCCTAACCCTAGCTGGACCATTAAGCCTAGTTCAAGCGCTAAACCTAGCTGGAACCCAAACTCTCGTTCAAGTATTAAAGTTAACTCCAGACCTTATGCTAGCTACAACACCAATTCTTGATTAAGCCTGAAAATTTCTTGCAGCAATAAACCTTGCTCCAGCACTAACGTGAGCGGCAACCTTAACCCTAGCTCCCACCCCAAACCGAGCTCAGGCCATAACCCTGGCTGAAAGACAAACCCTTGTTTCAACCTTAATCCTTCACTACAGTAAACATGCTAGCTAGGGCACTAATTCTGAAGTATATCATACACTTAGCTACAGCAATGCACCTTGTTGCAGATGTAACACAAGCTGCAAGCCAAACCTTAGCTCCAACCCCAAACCTAAATTAAGCGCTAACCCTAGCTGTAACTCAAACCCTCATTCAAACCTTAAACTTAACTCCAGTCCTCATCCTAGCTACAGCACTAACTTTTGATTAGGCATTTAAATTACCTGCAGCAATGAATTTTTCTCCAGCATAAAGGCAAGCTGCAACCCTAACCCTAGCTCCCACTCTAAATCTTGCTCAAGCGCTAACCATATCTGTACATCAAACCCCCATTCAAGTCTTAAGCTTAACTCTAGTTATCAGGCTGGCTACAGCACTAACTCTTGATTAAGCCATAAAATTACCTGGAGCAACTAACCTTGCTCCAGCACTAATGCAAGTTACAACCCTAACCCTAGCTCCCACTCCAAATTTAGCACAAGCGCTAAGTCTAGCTGTAACTTAACCTTGGTTGGAGACTTTAACTTAACTCCAGTACTTATTCTAGCTATAGCACTAACTTTTGATTAAGCCCTAAAAGTAGCTGCAGCAAAAACCCTACCTTTAGCACTAACCCCAGGTTCAACCCTAACCCTAGCTGGAACATTAAGCCTAGTTCAAGCGCTAAACCTAGCTGGAACCCAAACTCTCGTTCAAATATAAAAGTTAACTCCAGACCTCGTGCTAGCTACAACACCAATTCTTGATTAAGCCTGAAAATTTCTTGCAGCAATAAACCTTGCTCCAGCACTAACATGAGCGGCAACCTTAACCCTAGCTCCCACCCCAAACCGAGCTCAGGCCATAACCCTGGCTGAAAGACAAACCCTTGTTTCAACCTTAATCCTTCACTACAGTAAACATGCTAGCTAGAGCACTAATTCTGAAGTATATCATACACTTAGCTACAGCAATGCACCTTGTTGCAGATGTAACACAAGCTGCAAGCCAAACCTTAGCTCCAACCCCAAACCTAAATTAAGCGCTAACCCTAGCTGTAACTCAAACCCTCATTCAAACCTTAAACTTAACTCCAGTCCTCATCCTAGCTACAGCACTAACTTTTGATTAGGCATTTAAATTACCTGCAGCAATGATTTTTTCTCCAGCATAAAGGCAAGCTGCAACCCTAACCCTAGCTCCCACTCTAAATCTTGCTCAAGCGCTAACCATATCTGTACATCAAACCCCCATTCAAGTCTTAAGCTTAACTCTAGTTATCAGGCTGGCTACAGCACTAACTCTTGATTAAGCCATAAAATTACCTGGAGCAACTAACCTTGCTCCAGCACTAATGCAAGTTACAACCCTAACCCTAGCTCCCACTCCAAATTTAGCACAAGCGCTAAGTCTAGCTGTAACTTAATCTTGGTTGGAGACTTTAACTTAACTCCAGTACTTATTCTAGCTATAGCACTAACTTTTGATTAAGCCCTAAAAGTAGCTGCAGCAAAAACCCTACCTTTAGCACTAACCCCAGGTTCAACCCTAACCCTAGCTGGACCATTAAGCCTAGTTCAAGCGCTAAACCTAGCTGGAACACAAACTCTCGTTCAAGTATTAAAGTTAACTCCAGACCTCATGCTAGCTACAACACCAATTCTTGATTAAGCCTGAAAATTTCTTGCAGCAATAAACCTTGCTCCAGCACTAACGTGAGCGGCAACCTTAACCCTAGCTCCCACCCCAAACCGAGCTCAGGCCATAACCCTGGCTGAAAGACAAACCCTTGTTTCAACCTTAATCCTTCACTACAGTAAACATGCTAGCTAGGGCACTAATTCTGAAGTATATCATACACTTAGCTACAGCAATGCACCTTGTTGCAGATGTAACACAAGCTGCAAGCCAAACCTTAGCTGCAAGCCAAACCTTAGCTCCAACCCCAAACCTAAATTAAGCGCTAACCCTAGCTGTAACTCAAACCCTCATTTAAACCTTAAACTTAACTCCAGTCCTCATCCTAGCTACAGCACTAACTTTTGATTAGGCATTTAAATGACCTGCAGCAATGAATTTTTTCTTCAGCATAAAGGCAAGCTGCAACCCTAACCCTAGCTCCCACTCTAAATCTTGCTCAAGCGCTAACCATATCTGTACATCAAACCCCCATTCAAGTCTTAAGCTTAACTCTAGTTATCAGGCTGGCTACAGCACTAACTCTTGATTAAGCCATAAAATTACCTGGAGCAACTAACCTTGCTCCAGCACTAATGCAAGTTACAACCCTAACCCTAGCTCCCACTCCAAATTTAGCACAAGCGCTAAGTCTAGCTGTAACTTAACCTTGGTTGGAGACTTTAACTTAACTCCAGTACTTATTCTAGCTATAGCACTAACTTTTGATTAAGCCCTAAAAGTAGCTGCAGCAAAAACCCTACCTTTAGCACTAACCCCAGGTTCAACCCTAACCCTAGCTGGACCATTAAGCCTAGTTCAAGCGCTAAACCTAGCTGGAACACAAACTCTCGTTCAAGTTATTAAAGTTAACTCCAGACCTTATGCTAGCTACAACACCAATTCTTGATTAAGCCTGAAAATTTCTTGCAGCAATAAACCTTGCTCCAGCACTAACGTGAGCGGCAACCTTAACCCTAGCTCCCACCCCAAACCGAGCTCAGGCCATAACCCTGGCTGAAAGACAAACCCTTGTTTCAACCTTAATCCTTCACTACAGTAAACATGCTAGCTAGGGCACTAATTCTGAAGTATATCATACACTTAGCTACAGCAATGCACCTTGTTGCAGATGTAACACAAGCTGCAAGCCAAACCTTAGCTCCAACCCCAAACCTAAATTAAGCGCTAACCCTAGCTGTAACTCAAACCCTCATTCAAACCTTAAACTTAACTCCAGTCCTCATCCTAGCTACAGCACTAACTTTTGATTAGGCATTTAAATTACCTGCAGCAATGAATTTTTCTCCAGCATAAAGGCAAGCTGCAACCCTAACCCTAGCTCCCACTCTAAATCTTGCTCAAGCGCTAACCATATCTGTACATCAAACCCCCATTCAAGTCTTAAGCTTAACTCTAGTTATCAGGCTGGCTACAGCACTAACTCTTGATTAAGCCATAAAATTACCTGGAGCAACTAACCTTGCTCCAGCACTAATGCAAGTTACAACCCTAACCCTAGCTCCCACTCCAAATTTAGCACAAGCGCTAAGTCTAGCTGTAACTTAACCTTGGTTGGAGACTTTAACTTAACTCCAGTACTTATTCTAGCTATAGCACTAACTTTTGATTAAGCCCTAAAAGTAGCTGCAGCAAAAACCCTACCTTTAGCACTAACCCCAGGTTCAACCCTAACCCTAGCTGGACCATTAAGCCTAGTTCAAGCGCTAAACCTAGCTGGAACCCAAACTCTCGTTCAAATATAAAAGTTAACTCCAGACCTCGTGCTAGCTACAACACCAATTCTTGATTAAGCCTGAAAATTTCTTGCAGCAATAAACCTTGCTCCAGCACTAACGTGAGCGGCAACCTTAACCCTAGCTCCCACCCCAAACCGAGCTCAGGCCATAACCCTGGCTGAAAGACAAACCCTTGTTTCAACCTTAATCCTTCACTACAGTAAACATGCTAGCTAGAGCACTAATTCTGAAGTATATCATACACTTAGCTACAGCAATGCACCTTGTTGCAGATGTAACACAAGCTGCAAGCCAAACCTTAGCTCCAACCCCAAACCTAAATTAAGCGCTAACCCTAGCTGTAACTCAAACCCTCATTCAAGTCTTAAACTTAACTCCAGTCCTCATCCTAGCTACAGCACTAACATTAGGCATTTAAATTACCTGCAGCAATAAACCCTTAGCTCCAGCTAAAAAAAGCGCATATCTGTACTGCAACCCTCAACCCTAGCTGGCTACAGCACTAACTCTTGATTAAGCCATAAAATTACCTACTCCAGCACTAATGCAAATCTAGCCCAAGCGCTAAGTCTAGCTGTAACTTAACCTTAGTTGGAGACTTTAACTCAACTACAGTACTCATTCTAGCTATAGCACCTACTTTTGATTAAGCCCTAAAAGTAGCTGCAGCAAAAAGCCCTACCTTTAGCACTGTTCAACCCTAACCCTAGCTGGACAATTAAGCCTAGTTCAAGCGCTAAACCTAGCTGGAACCCAAACTCTCGTTCAAACCTTAAACTTAACTCCAGTCCTGATGCTAGCTAAAGCACTAACTTTTGATTAAGCCCTAAAATTAGCTGCAGCAATGATTTTTTCTCCAGCATAAAGGCAAGCTGCAACCCTAACCCTAGCTCCCACTCTAAATCTTGCTCAAGCGCTAACCATATCTGTACATCAAACCCCCATTCAAGTCTTAAGCTTAACTCTAGTTATCAGGCTGGCTACAGCACTAACTCTTGATTAAGCCATAAAATTACCTGGAGCAACTAACCTTGCTCCAGCACTAATGCAAGTTACAACCCTAACCCTAGCTCCCACTCCAAATTTAGCACAAGCGCTAAGTCTAGCTGTAACTCAAACCTTGGTTGGAGACTTTAAACTTAACTCCAGTACTTATTCTAGCTATAGCACTAACTTTTGATTAAGCCCTAAAAGTAGCTGCAGCAAAAACCCTACCTTTAGCACTAACCCCAGGTTCAACCCTAACCCTAGCTGGACCATTAAGCCTAGTTCAAGCGCTAAACCTAGCTGGAACACAAACTCACGTTCAAGTATTAAAGTTAACTTCAGACCTTATGCTAGCTACAACACCAATTCTTGATTAAGCCTGAAAATTTCTTGCAGCAATAAACCTTGCTCCAGCACTAACGTGAGCGGCAACCTTAACCCTAGCTCCCACCCAAAACCGAGCTCAAGCGCTAACCCTCGCTGTAACAAAACCTTGGTTGTTTCAACCTTTAATCCTTAACTACCAGCTAGCTATAGCACTATTTCTGATTAAGCCCTAAACTTAGCTGCAGCAATGCACCCTACCTGCAGCACTAACACCAGGCTTCAACCCAAACCCTAGCTCCAACCCCAAACCTAAATCAAGCGCTAACCCTAGCTGGAACTCAAAACTCTCATTCAAGTATTAAAGTTAACTCCAACCTCGTGCTAGCTACAACACTAATTCTTGATTAAGCCTTTAAATTCCTTGCAGCAATAAACCTTGCTCCACAGTAAGGCAAGCGGCAAAACCCTAGCTCCCACCCCAAACGAGCTGCTAGCTAGTTTCAAGCACTAATTCATGCTAGTAGCATCTGAAGTATATCATACACTTAGCTACAGCAATGCACCTTGTTGCAGATGTAACACAAGCTGCAAGCCAAACCTTAGCTCCAACCCCAAACCTAAATTAAGCGCTAACCCTAGCTGTAACTCAAACCCTCATTCAAACCTTAAACTTAACTCCAGTCCTCATCCTAGCTACAGCACTAACTTTTGATTAGGCATTTAAATTACCTGCAGCAATGAATTTTTCTCCAGCATAAAGGCAAGCTGCAACCCTAACCCTAGCTCCCACTCTAAATCTTGCTCAAGCGCTAACCATATCTGTACATCAAACCCCCATTCAAGTCTTAAGCTTAACTCTAGTTATCAGGCTGGCTACAGCACTAACTCTTGATTAAGCCATAAAATTACCTGGAGCAACTAACCTTGCTCCAGCACTAATGCAAGTTACAACCCTAACCCTAGCTCCCACTCCAAATTTAGCACAAGCGCTAAGTCTAGCTGTAACTTAACCTTGGTTGGAGACTTTAACTTAACTCCAGTACTTATTCTAGCTATAGCACTAACTTTTGATTAAGCCCTAAAAGTAGCTGCAGCAAAAACCCTACCTTTAGCACTAACCCCAGGTTCAACCCTAACCCTAGCTGGACCATTAAGCCTAGTTCAAGCGCCAAAAATAGCTGGAACACAAACTCTCGTTCAAGTATTAAAGTTAACTCTAGACCTTATGCTAGCTACAACACCAATTCTTGATTAAGCCTGAAAATTTCTTGCAGCAATAAACCTTGCTCCAGCACTAACATGAGCGGCAACCTTAACCCTAGCTCCCACCCCAAACCGAGCTCAGGCCATAACCCTGGCTGAAAGACAAACCCTCGTTTCAACCTTAATCCTTCACTACAGTAAACATGCTAGCTAGAGCACTAATTCTGAAGTATATCATACACTTAGCTACAGCAATGCACCTTGTTGCAGATGTAACACAAGCTGCAAGCCAAACCTTAGCTCCAACCCCAAACCTAAATTAAGCGCTAACCCTAGCTGTAACTCAAACCCTCATTCAAACCTTAAACTTAACTCCAGTCCTCATCCTAGCTACAGCACTAATTTTTGATTAGGCATTTAAATTACCTGCAGCAATGATTTTTTCTCCAGCATAAAGGCAAGCTGCAACCCTAACCCTAGCTCCCACTCTAAATCTTGCTCAAGCGCTAACCATATCTGTACATCAAACCCCCATTCAAGTCTTAAGCTTAACTCTAGTTATCAGGCTGGCTACAGCACTAACTCTTGATTAAGCCATAAAATTACCTGGAGCAACTAACCTTGCTCCAGCACTAATGCAAGTTACAACCCTAACCCTAGCTCCCACTCCAAATTTAGCACAAGCGCTAAGTCTAGCTGTAATTTAACCTTGGTTGGAGACTTTAACTTAACTCCAGTACTTATTCTAGCTATAGCACTAACTTTTGATTAAGCCCTAAAAGTAGCTGCAGCAAAAACCCTACCTTTAGCACTAACCCCAGGTTCAACCCTAACCCTAGCTGGAACATTAAGCCTAGTTCAAGCGCTAAACCTAGCTGGAACCCAAACTCTCGTTCAAATATAAAAGTTAACTCCAGACCTCGTGCTAGCTACAACACCAATTCTTGATTAAGCCTTAAAATTTCTTGCAGCAATAAACCTTGCTCCAGCACTAACATGAGCGGCAACCTTAACCCTAGCTCCCACCCCAAACCGAACTCAGGCTATAACCCTGGCTGAAAGACAAACCCTCGTTTCAACCTTAATCCTTCACTACAGTAAACATGCTAGCTAGGGCACTAATTCTGAAGTATATCATACACTTAGCTACAGCAATGCACCTTGTTGCAGATGTAACACAAGCTGCAAGCCAAACCTTAGCTCCAACCCCAAACCTAAATTAAGCGCTAACCCTAGCTGTAACTCAAACCCTCATTCAAACCTTAAACTTAACTCCAGTCCTCATCCTAGCTACAGCACTAACTTTTGATTAGGCATTTAAATTACCTGCAGCAATGAATTTTTCTCCAGCATAAAGGCAAGCTGCAACCCTAACCCTAGCTCCCACTCTAAATCTTGCTCAAGCGCTAACCATATCTGTACATCAAACCCCCATTCAAGTCTTAAGCTTAGCTCTAGTTATCAGGCTGGCTACAGCACTAACTCTTGATTAAGCCATAAAATTACCTGAGGTAACTAACCTTGCTCCAGCACTAATACAAGTTACAACCCTAACCCTAGCTCCCACTCCAAATTTAGCATAAGCGCTAAGTCTAGCTGTAACTTAACCTTGGTTGGAGACTTTTACTTAACTCCAGTACTTATTCTAGCTATAGCACTAACTTTTGATTAAGCCCTAAAAGTAGCTGCAGCAAAAACCCTACCTTTAGCACTAACCCCAGGTTCAACCCTAACCCTAGCTGGACCATTAAGCCTAGTTCAAGCGCTAAACCTAGCTGGAACACAAACTCTCGTTCAAGTATTAAAGTTAACTTCAGACCTCGTGCTAGCTACAACACCAATTCTTGATTAAGCCTGAAAATTTCTTGCAGCAATAAACCTTGCTCCAGCACTAACGTGAGCGGCAACCTTAACCCTAGCTCCCACCCCAAACCGAGCTCAGGCCATAACCCTGGCTGAAAGACAAACCCTTGTTTCAACCTTAATCCTTCACTACAGTAAACATGCTAGCTAGGGCACTAATTCTGAAGTATATCATACACTTAGCTACAGCAATGCACCTTGTTGCAGATGTAACACAAGCTGCAAGCCAAACCTTAGCTCCAACCCCAAACCTAAATTAAGCGCTAACCCTAGCTGTAACTCAAACCCTCATTCAAACCTTAAACTTAACTCCAGTCCTCATCCTAGCTACAGCACTAACTTTTGATTAGGCATTTAAATTACCTGCAGCAATGAATTTTTCTCCAGCATAAAGGCAAGCTGCAACCCTAACCCTAGCTCCCACTCTAAATCTTGCTCAAGCGCTAACCATATCTGTACATCAAACCCCCATTCAAGTCTTAAGCTTAACTCTAGTTATCAGGCTGGCTACAGCACTAACTCTTGATTAAGCCATAAAATTACCTGGAGCAACTAACCTTGCTCCAGCACTAATGCAAGTTACAACCCTAACCCTAGCTCCCACTCCAAATTTAGCACAAGCGCTAAGTCTAGCTGTAACTTAACCTTGGTTGGAGACTTTAACTTAACTCCAGTACTTATTCTAGCTATAGCACTAACTTTTGATTAAGCCCTAAAAGTAGCTGCAGCAAAAACCCTACCTTTAGCACTAACCCCAGGTTCAACCCTAACCCTAGCTGGACCATTAAGCCTAGTTCAAGCGCTAAAAATAGCTGAAACACAAACTCTCGTTCAAGCTATTAAAGTTAACTCCAGACCTCATGCTAGCTACAACACCAATTCTTGATTAAGCCTTAAAATTTCTTGCAGCAATAAACCTTGCTCCAGCACTAACGTGAGCGGCAACCTTAACCCTAGCTCCCACCCCAAACCGAGCTCAGGCCATAACCCTGGCTGAAAGACAAACCCTTGTTTCAACCTTAATCCTTCACTACAGTAAACATGCTAGCTAGGGCACTAATTCTGAAGTATATCATACACTTAGCTACAGCAATGCACCTTGTTGCAGATGTAACACAAGCTGCAAGCCAAACCTTAGCTCCAACCCCAAACCTAAATTAAGCGCTAACCCTAGCTGTAACTCAAACCCTCATTCAAACCTTAAACTTAACTCCAGTCCTCATCCTAGCTACAGCACTAACTTTTGATTAGGCATTTAAATGACCTGCAGCAATGAATTTTTTCTTCAGCATAAAGGCAAGCTGCAACCCTAACCCTAGCTCCCACTCTAAATCTTGCTCAAGCGCTAACCATATCTGTACATCAAACCCCCATTCAAGTCTTAAGCTTAACTCTAGTTATCAGGCTGGCTACAGCACTAACTCTTGATTAAGCCATAAAATTACCTGGAGCAACTAACCTTGCTCCAGCACTAATGCAAGTTACAACCCTAACCCTAGCTCCCACTCCAAATTTAGCACAAGCGCTAAGTCTAGCTGTAACTTAATCTTGGTTGGAGACTTTAACTTAACTCCAGTACTTATTCTAGCTATAGCACTAACTTTTGATTAAGCCCTAAAAGTAGCTGCAGCAAAAACCCTACCTTTAGCACTAACCCCAGGTTCAACCCTAACCCTAGCTGGACCATTAAGCCTAGTTCAAGCGCTAAACCTAGCTGGAACACAAACTCTCGTTCAAGTATTAAAGTTAACTCAAGACCTCGTGCTAGCTACAACACCAATTCTTGATTAAGCCTGAAAATTTCTTGCAGCAATAAACCTTGCTCCAGCACTAACGTGAGCGGCAACCTTAACCCTAGCTCCCACCCCAAACCGAGCTCAGGCCATAACCCTGGCTGAAAGACAAACCCTTGTTTCAACCTTAATCCTTCACTACAGTAAACATGCTAGCTAGGGCACTAATTCTGAAGTATATCATACACTTAGCTACAGCAATGCACCTTGTTGCAGATGTAACACAAGCTGCAAGCCAAACCTTAGCTCCAACCCCAAACCTAAATTAAGCGCTAACCCTAGCTGTAACTCAAACCCTCATTCAAACCTTAAACTTAACTCCAGTCCTCATCCTAGCTACAGCACTAACTTTTGATTAGGCATTTAAATTACCTGCAGCAATGATTTTTTCTCCAGCATAAAGGCAAGCTGCAACCCTAACCCTAGCTCCCACTCTAAATCTTGCTCAAGCGCTAACCATATCTGTACATCAAACCCCCATTCAAGTCTTAAGCTTAACTCTAGTTATCAGGCTGGCTACAGCACTAACTCTTGATTAAGCCATAAAATTACCTGGAGCAACTAACCTTGCTCCAGCACTAATGCAAGTTACAACCCTAACCCTAGCTCCCACTCCAAATTTAGCATAAGCGCTAAGTCTAGCTGTAACTTAACCTTGGTTGGAGACTTTAACTTAACTCCAGTACTTATTCTAGCTATAGCACTAACTTTTGATTAAGCCCTAAAAGTAGCTGCAGCAAAAACCCTACCTTTAGCACTAACCCCAGGTTCAACCCTAACCCTAGCTGGACCATTAAGCCTAGTTCAAGCGCTAAACCTAGCTGGAACACAAACTCTCGTTCAAGTATTAAAGTTAACTCAAGACCTCGTGCTAGCTACAACACCAATTCTTGATTAAGCCTGAAAATTTCTTGCAGCAATAAACCTTGCTCCAGCACTAACGTGAGCGGCAACCTTAACCCTAGCTCCCACCCCAAACCGAGCTCAGGCCATAACCCTGGCTGAAAGACAAACCCTTGTTTCAACCTTAATCCTTCACTACAGTAAACATGCTAGCTAGGGCACTAATTCTGAAGTATATCATACACTTAGCTACAGCAATGCACCTTGTTGCAGATGTAACACAAGCTGCAAGCCAAACCTTAGCTCCAACCCCAAACCTAAATTAAGCGCTAACCCTAGCTGTAACTCAAACCCTCATTCAAACCTTAAAGTTAACTCCAGTCCTCATCCTAGCTACAGCACTAACTTTTGATTAGGCCTTTAAATTACCTGCAGCAATGAATTTTTCTCCAGCAAAAAGGCAAGCTGCAACCCTAACCCTAGCTCCCACTCTAAATTTAGCACAAGCGCTAAGTCTAGCTGTAAATTAACCTTGGTTGGAGCCTTTAACTTAACTCCAGTACTTATTCTAGCTATAGCACTAACTTTTGATTAAGCCCTAAAAGTAGCTGCAGCAAAAACCCTACCCATTAACCCCAGCCTAGTTCAACCCTAACCCTAGCTGGACTTAAGCCTAGATTCAAGCGCTAAACCTAGCTGGAACCCAAACCGAACTCAGGCCATAACCCTGGCTGAAAGACAAAGCTTCAAACCTTAAACTTAACTCCAGTCCTCATCCTAGCTACAGCACTAACTTTTGATTTGGCCTTTAAATTACCTGCAGCAATGATTTTTTCTCCAGCATAAAGGCAAGCTGCAGCCCTAACCCTAGCTCCCACTCTTAATCTTGCTCAAGCGCTAACCATATCTGTACATCAAACCACCATTCAAGTCTTAAGCTTAACTCTAGTTATCAGGCTGGCTACAGCACTAACTCTTGATTAAGCCATAAAATTACCTGGAGCAACTAACCTTGCTCCAGCACTAATGCAAGTTACAACCCTAACCCTAGCTCCCACTCCAAATTTAGCACAAGCGCTAAGTCTAGCTGTAACTTAACATTGGTTGGAGACTTTAACTTAACTCCAGTACTTATTCTAGCTATAGCACTAACTTTTGATTAAGCCCTAAAAGTAGCTGCAGCAAAAACCCTACCTTTAGCACTAACCCCAGGTTCAACCCTAACCCTAGCTGGACCATTAAGCCTAGTTCAAGCGCTAAACCTAGCTGGAACCCAAACTCTCGTTCAAGTATTAAAGTTAACTCCAGACCTCGTGCTAGCTACAACACCAATTCTTGATTAAGCCTGAAAATTTCTTGCAGCAATAAACCTTGCTCCAGCACTAACGTGAGCGGCAACCTTAACCCTAGCTCCCACCCCAAACCGAGCTCAGGCCATAACCCTGGCTGAAAGACAAACCCTTGTTTCAACCTTAATCCTTCACTACAGTAAACATGCTAGCTAGGGCACTAATTCTGAAGTATATCATACACTTAGCTACAGCAATGCACCTTGTTGCAGATGTAACACAAGCTGCAAGCCAAACCTTAGCTCCAACCCCAAACCTAAATTAAGCGCTAACCCTAGCTGTAACTCAAAACCCTCATTCAAACCTTAAACTTAACTCCAGTCCTCATCCTAGCTACAGCACTA
>JAMWET010007140.1:0-12500 GCA_024036415.1 Prochilodus magdalenae
TTCAGGGCGGTCAGTATAGTGAATGGTTTGGGTGCGATGAGGGGGTTCATGGGATTAGGCGGTCAGTAAGGAAGGGTTTGGGTGCGGTGAAGGGGGATTCGGGGATTAGGCGGTCAGTAAGGAAGGGTCTGGGTGCGGTGAAGGGGGATTCTTTGAGTGGATTACGCTGGTCAGGTAAGGCAAAGGGTTTGGGTGCGGTGAAGGGGGATTCGGGGATTAGGCGGTCAGTAAGGAAGGGTTTGGGTGCGGTGAAGGGGGATTCGGGGATTAGGCGGTCAGTAAGGAAGGGTTTGGGTGCGGTGAAGGGGGATTCGGGGATTAGGCGGTCAGTAAGGAAGGGTTTGGGGTGCGGGTAAGGGGTGGGATTCGGGATTAGGCGGGTCAAGTAGGAACGCCGTTTTGGGTGCGGTGAAGGGGATTAAAGGCGATTCAGGTAGCCTAGGTTTGGGTTGCGCACTGTGAGAGGGCAGGAGGGTTCGGGGGGGCGGGGATTTAGGACGCGCAGTTCAGTAAGGAAGGGAAGAGGTGCGGTGGGTGAGCCGGTGGTGAAGGGGATTCGGGGATTAGGGCGAGCAGTCAGTAAGGAAGGGTTCTCGGGTGGCGGTGAAGGGGGATTAGGCGGTTAGTAAGCTCAGTAAGGGTTTGGGTGCGGTGAAGCCGTGAAGGGGGATTTAGCCGTTCAAATTAAGGAGCGGTTAGTAAGGTGCGGTGTTTAGGGTGCGGATTCAGGGAATTAGGCGGTCAGTAAGGACGGGGTTGGGGATTTAGGCAAGAGGTTAGTAATGAAGGGGTGCATAGCGGGTGATCCGGGGATTAGGCTGACAGTAAGGAAGGGTTTGGGTGCGGTGAAGGGGGATTCGGGGATTAGGCGGTCAGTAAGGAAGGGTTTGGGTGCGGTGAAGGGGGATTCGGGGATTAGAGCGACGGTCAGTAAGGGAAGGGTCTTGAACGGCATGCGGTGAAGGGAGGATTTCGGGGATTAGGCGCGGTCAGTAATGAAAGGGTTTGGGTGGGGCGTGTGAAGAGGAGGATTCGGGGATCCGGGGGTCAGTAAGGAAGGGTTTGGGTGCGGTGAAGGGGGATTCGGGGATTAGGCGGTCAGTAAGGAAGGGTTTGGGTGAGGTGAAGGGGGATTCGGCGATTAGTCTGTCAGTAAGTAAGGGGTTTGGGTTGCCTTGAAGGGGGATTCGCGGGATTAAGGCGGTCAGTAAGGAAGGGTTTGGGTGCGGTGAAGGGGGGATTAAGGTGCGGTCAGTAAGGAAGGGTTTAGGTGTGCGGTGAAGCGGGGCATCGGGGTATTAGGCGGTCAGTAAGGAAGGGTTTGGGTGCGGTGAAGGGGGATTCGGGGATTAGGCGGTCAGTAAGGAAGGGTTTGGGTGCGGTGAAGGGGGATTCGGGGATTAGGCGGTCAGTAAGGAAGGGTTTGGGTGCGGTGAAGGGGGATTCGGGGATTAGGCGGTCAGTAAGGAAGGGTTTGGGTGCGGTGAAGGGGGATTCGGGGAGGTAGGCTCGTCGCTTAAGGAAGGGTTTGGTGCTGGTGAAGTCAGGATAGGAAAGCGGTCAGTAAGGAAGGGTTTGGGTGCGGTGAAGGGGGATTCGGGGATTAGGCGGTCAGTAAGGAAGGGTTTGGGTGCGGTGAAGGGGGATTCGGGGATTAGGCGGTCAGTAAGGAAGGGTTTGGGTGCGGTGAAGGGGGATTAGGCGGTCAGTAAGGAAGGGTTTGGGTGCGGTGAAGGGGGATTAGGCGGTCAGTAAGGAAGGGTTTGGGTGCGGTACCTTGCCGGCCTCGTCAGGCAGGGCTCGGCGCTGGAGCAGAAGCTTGGCCACCTCCAGACTTCCATACTTTGCAGCCACATGGAGAGGAGTGAAGCCTTTCTGTGGACCAGAGAAACCACACACGGATGACGCACATGATACCACACACAGTCCCTAACCCAACACCTGATTCAGCTCAGGTTCTGTATCACTGAGCGGGGGTCGGTCTGGTTGTGGTACCTTGGTAGCATGTGAGTGTGAGGCTCCAGCCTCTAGCAGCACAGCGGTGGTGTGGACCTGCCCCTCTCTGGCGGCGATGTGTAGCGGTGTGTATCCGTTGGTGGTGGCGGCGTCTGGGTCGGCCATGTGCTGCAGCAGGAGCTGCACTATGTCGCTCTGACCGAGCCGAGAGGCAATGTGGAGCGGTGTCTGATCCTCCTACACACAGACGAACAGAAGGCGTGACCGACTGAGGTTTGGGTGGTGGAGGTGGAGGACACTCTGGTGTCTATGAGAGAGAATGAGACTGCATGTGTGTGGGTCTCTTACCCTGGCTCTGGCGTCCACTCGAGCTCCGTTCCTCAGCAAGCATCGAACCACCTCCATCTGCCCCGCCCTGGCGGACATGTGGAGCGCTGTCTCACCTCGCTACACAGAGCAACAAACACGGAGTTCATGAGCAGCTTAGACAAACTTCAGGTACACAATGACGAGGTAGTGATGTGGAGTGATGAGGTAGTGGTGAGGTAGTGGCGAAGTAGAGGTGAGGTACTAATGAGGAAGTGATGAGGTAGTGGTTAGGTAGTGGTGAAGTGTGGTGAGGTAATCGTGAGGTGTGGTGAGGTAGTGGTGAGGTAGTGATGTAGTGGTGAGGCTGTGGTGAGGTGTGGTAAGGTAGTGATGAGGTGATGTAGTGATGATGTAGTGGTGAGGTAGTGATGTAGGGGTGAGGTAGTGATGAGGTAGTGATGATGTGGTGGTGAGGTAGTGATGATGTAGTGGTGAGGTAGTGGTGTAGTGATAATGTAGTGGTGAGGTAGTGGTGAGGTAGTGGTGAGGTAGTAGTGAGGTGTGGTGAGATATTGGTGAGGTAGTGATGAGGTAATGGTGAGGTGTGGTGAGATATTGGTGAGGTAGTGATGAGGTAATGGTGAGGTGTGGTGAGATATTGGTGAGGTAGTGATGAGGTAATGATGTGGTAGTGATGTGGTAGTGATGAGGTGGTGATGGTAGTGATGAGGTGGTGATAAGGTAGTGGTGGGGTAATGGTGAAGTAGTGGTGAAGTAATGGTCAGGTAGTGATGTAGTGGTCAGGTAGTGATGAGGTAGTGATGTAGTGGTGAGGTAGTGGTGTTGTAGTGATGATGTAGTGGTGAGATATCGGTGAGGTAGTGATGAGGTAGTGAGGTAGTGGTGAGGTAGTGATGAGGTGGTGGTGAAGTAATGGTGAAGTAGTGGTGATGTAGTGATGAGGTAGTGATGTAGTGGTGAGGTAGTGGTGTTGTAGTGATGATGTAGTGGTGAGATATCGGTGAGGTAGTGATGAGGTAGTGAGGTAGTGGTGAGGTAGAGATGAGGTAGTGGTGAGGTAGTGACGAGGTAGTGATGAGGTAGTGGTGAGGTAGTGATGATGTAGTGGTGAGATATCGGTGAGGTAGTGATGAGGTAGTGAGGTAGTGGTGAGGTAGTGATGAGGTGGTGGTGAAGTAATGGTGAAGTAGTGGTGATGTAGTGAGGAGGTAGTGATGTAGTGGTGAGGTAGTGGTGTTGTAGTGATTGTGAATGTAGTGTTTGGGAGGATATCGGTGAGGTAGTGATGAGGTAGTGAGGTAGTGGTGAGGTAGTGATGAGGTAGTGGTGAGGTAGTGACGAGGTAGTGAGGTAGTGGTCAGGTAGTGATGAGGTAGTGATGTAGTGGTGAGGTAGTGGTGTTGTAGTGATGATGTAGTGGTGAGATATCGGTGAGGTAGTGAGGTAGTGATGAGGTAGTGACGAGGTAGTGATGAGGTAGTGGTGAGGTAATGGTGAAGTAGTGGTGAAGTAATGGTCAGGTAGTGATGTAGTAGTGAGGTAGTGATGAGGTGGTGATAAGGTAGTGGTGGGGTAATGGTGAAGTAGTGGTGAAGTAATGGTCAGGTAGTGATGATGTAGTGGTGAGGTAGTGATACGGTAGTGATGATGTAGTGATGATGTAGTGGTGAGGTAGTGATGTAGGGGTGAGGTAGTGTTGAGGTAGTGATGAGGTAGTGATGATGTGGTGGTGAGGTAGTGGTGCAGTGTGGTGAGATATTGGTGAGGTAGTGATGATGTAGTGGTGATGTAGTGATGAGGTAGTGATGTAGTGGTGAGGTAGTTGTGTTGTAGTGATGATGTAGTGGTGAGGTAGTGGTGTAGTGATAATGTAGTGGTGAGGTAGTGGTGAGGTAGTGGTGAGGTAGTAGTGAGGTGTGGTGAGATATTGGTGAGGTAGTGATGAGGTAATGGTGAGGTGTGGTGAGATATTGGTGAGGTAGTGATGAGGTAATGATGTGGTAGTGATGTGGTAGTGATGAGGTGGTGATGGTAGTGATGAGGTGGTGATAAGGTAGTGGTGGGGTAATGGTGAAGTAATGGTCAGGTAGTGATGTAGTGGTCAGGTAGTGATGAGGTAGTGATGTAGTGGTGAGGTAGTTGTGTTGTAGTGATGATGTAGTGGTGAGGTAGTGGTGTAGTGATAATGTAGTGGTGAGGTAGTGGTGAGGTAGTGGTGAGGTAGTAGTGAGGTGTGGTGAGATATTGGTGAGGTAGTGATGAGGTAATGGTGGGGTGTGGTGGTGAGAATATTGCGTGATGGTCGATGTGATGAGGTAATGATGTGGTAGTGATGTGGTAGTGATGAGGTGGTGATGGTAGTGATGAGGTGGTGATAAGGTAGTGGTGGGGTAATGGTGAAGTAATGGTCAGGTAGTGATGTAGTGGTCAGGTAGTGATGAGGTAGTGATGTAGTGGTGAGGTAGTGGTGTTGTAGTGATGATGTAGTGGTGAAATATCGGTGAGGTAGTGATGAGGTAGTGATGAGGTAGTGGTGAGGTAGTGAGGTAGTGGTGAGGTAGTGGTGTTGTAGTGATGATGTAGTGGTGAGGTTAGTGATGAACTAGCCCGTAGTTCACTGATGATGAGTAGTGGTGAGGTAATGGTGAATAATGGTGCGTAGTGTAACTTGATAGAGTGTGTGACAGTGGTGAGGTAGTAATGAGGTAGTGAGGTAGTGGTCAGATAGTGATGAGGTAGTGATGTAGTGGTGAGGTAGTGGTGTTGTAATGATGATGTAGTGGTGAGATATCGGTGAGGTAGAGATGAGGTAGTGAGGTAGTGGTGAGGTAGTGATGAGGTAGTGGTGAGGTAATGGTGAAGTAATGGTCAGGTAGTGATGTAGTGGTGAGGTAGTGTTGTAGCGATGATGTAGTGGTGAGATATCGGTGAGGTAGTGATGAGGTAGTGAGGCAGTGGTCAGGTAGTGATGAGGTAGTGAGGTAGTGGTCAGGTAGTGATGAGGTAGTGATGTAGTGGTGAGGTAGTGATGAGGTAGTGGTGAGGTAATAAAGAGGTAGTGATGAGGTAGTGATGAGGTAGTGATGAGGTAGTGGTAAGGTAGTGATGAGGTAGTGATGATGTAGTGGTGAGATATTGGTGAGGTAGTGATGAGGTAGTGATGAGGTAGTGGTGAGGTAGTGATGAGGTAGTGATGAGGTAGTGGTGAGGTAGTGATGAGGTAGTGGTGAGGTAGTGATGAGGTAGTGATGAGGTAGTGGTGAGGTAATGGTGAAGTAGTGGTGAAGTAATGGTCAGGTAGTGATGATGTAGTGGTGAGGTACTGAGGTAGTGGTGAGGTAGTGGTGTTGTAGCGATGATGTAGTGGTGAGATAGTGATGAGGTAGTGATGAGGTAGTGAGGCAGTGGTCAGGTAGTGATGAGGTAGTGAGGTAGTGGTCAGGTAGTGATGAGGTAGTGATGTAGTGGTGAGGTAGTGATGAGGTAGTGGTGAGGTAGTGATGATGTAGTGGTGAGGTAGTGATGCGGTTGTGAGGTAGTGGTCAGGTAGTGATGAGGTAGTGATGATGTAGTGGTGAGATATCGGTGAGGTAGTGATGAGGTAGTGAGGTAGTGGTGAGGTAGTGATGAGGTAGTGATGAGGTAGTGGTAAGGTAGTGATGAGGTAGTGACGAGGTAGTGATGAGGTAGTGGTGAGGTAATGGTGAAGTAGTGGTGAAGTAATGGTCAGGTAGTGATGATGTAGTGGTGAGGTACTGAGGTAGTGGTGACAGTAGTTGTGTCCAACAACCCAGGTCCAACCGGCGATGACATGGTAGTGGTGAGATAGTGTAGATGAGGTAGTGATGATGCGATGATGTAGTGGTGAAGGCAGTGTGGTCAGGTAGTGATGAGGTAGTGAGGTAGTGGTCAGGTAGTGATGAGGTAGTGATGTAGTGGTGAGGTAGTGATGAGGTAGTGGTGAGGTAATGATGAGGTAGTGATGAGGTAGTGATGAGGTAGTGATGAGGTAGTGATGATGTAGTGGTGAGATATTGGTGAGGTAGTGATGAGGTAGTGATGAGGTAGTGGTAAGGTAGTGATGAGGTAGTGATGAGGTAGTGGTAAGGTAGTGATGAGGTAGTGACGAGGTAGTGATGAGGTAGTGGTGAGGTAATGGTGAAGTAGTGGTGAAGTAATGGTCAGGTAGTGATGATGTAGTGGTGAGGTACTGAGGTAGTGGTGAGGTAGTGGTGTTGTAGCGATGATGTAGTGGTGAGATATCGGTGAGGTAGTGATGAGGTAGTGAGGCAGTGGTAAGGTAGTGGTGAGGTTCTCAGGAGGACACTCACGATGTTGCAGACGTCTGGTGAAGCTCCGTTCTGCAGTAACAGCAGCACAATATTGAGGTGGCCCATGAACGCAGCCACATGGATTGGAGTGAGACCAGACTGTGGGGGAGAGAGACAGAGAGACAGAGACACAGAGAGAAAGAAAGAGAGAGAGACCGAGAGAGAGAAAGAGTGAGAGACAGAGACACAGAGAGGGAGAGAAAGAGAGAGAGAGAGAGAGAGAGAGAGACAGAGAGAGAGACAGAGAGAGAGAGGCAGAGACACAAAGAGAAAGACAGACAGAGAGAGAGAGACAGAGAGAGAGAGAGAGAGAGAGACAAAGAGAAAGACAGACAGAGACAGAGAGAGAGAAAGAGAGAGACAGAGAGAGAGAGACACAGAGAGAGAGAGAGAGAGAGAGAGAGGCAGAGAGAGAGAAAAAGAGAGAGACACAAAGAGAAAGACAGACAGAGAGACAGAGACAGAGAGAGAGAAAGAGAGACACAAAGAGAAAGAGAGAGAGAGAGAGAGAGAGAGAGAGAGAGAGAGATCTAGCTGTTGGTCTCAGCTCAGGTAAGGCACAGCTAAGGGGTGAAAGGTCACAGGTAAGTTGTTACAGGTAGCCCTGGCCCCAGGTATCAGGGTAAAGGCAGGTGTGGTTATCCAGTAAGGGGTTAGGAGTTAGAGGGTTACCTCGGTGATGGCCTGGATGGAGGCTCCGTATTTCACCAACAGCTCCATCACCTTCACTCTGTTCTTCTTACAAGCAATGTGTAGAGGAGTGAACCCATTCTGAGACAAACAGAACCAGAACACAATCAGAACACCAGGACACAGTGAGGATACAATCAGGACACAGTCAGATCACAGTCAGAACACAGTCAGAACACGGTCAGGACACAGTCGGATCACAGTCAGAACACGGTCAGGATACAGTCGGATCACAGTCAGAACACGGTCAGGATACAGTCGGATCACAGTCAGAACACGGTCAGGATACAGTCAGAACACAGTCAGATCACAGTCAGAACACGGTCAGAATACAGTCAGGACACAGATCACGGTCAGGACACAGTCAGGACATGGTCAGGACACAGTCAGGACACAGATCACGGTCAGGACACAGTCAGGACATGGTCAGGACACAGTCAGAACACAGTCGGATCACGGTCAGGACACAGTTAGATCACAGATCACGGTCAGGACACAGTCAGGACACAGATCACGGTCAGGACACAGTCAGGACACAATCAGGACACAGCCAGGACACAGTCAGGACACAGTCAGATCACGGTCACGACACAGTCAGGACACGGTTAGGACACAGTCAGGACACGGTCAGGACACAGTTAGATCACGGTTAGGACACAGATCACGGTCAGGACACAGTCAGATCACAGATCACGGTCAGGACATGGTCAGGACACAGTCAGGATACAGTTAGATCACGGTCAGGACACAGTCAGGACATGGTCAGGACACAGTCAGGACACAGTCAGGACACAGTCAGGACACAGTCAGGATACAGTCAGGACACAGTCAGGACACAGTCAGGACACAGTCAGGACACAGTCAGATCACGGTCAGGACACAGTCAGGACACAGTCAGATCACAGTCAGGACACAGCCAGGACACAGTTAGATCACGGTCAGGACACAGTCAGGACACATTCAGGACACGGTCAGGACACAGTCAGGACACAGTCAGGACACAGTTAGATCACGGTTAGGACACAGTCAGGACACAGTCAGGACACCGTCAGGACACAGTTAGATCACGGTCAGGACACAGTTAGATCACGGTCAGGACACGGTCAGGACACAGTCAGGACACAGTCAGGACACGGTCAGGACACAGTTAGATCACGGTCAGGACACGGTCAGATCACGGTTAGGACACAGTCAGGACACAGTCAGGACACGGTCAGGACACAGTTAGATCACGGTCAGGACACAGTTAGATCACGGTCAGGACACGGTCAGATCACGGTCAGGACACGGTCAGGAGACAGTCAGGACACAGCCAGGACACAGTCAGGGCACAGTCAGATCACGGTCAGGACACAGTCAGGACACAGTCAGGGCACAGTCAGATCACGGTCAGGACACAGCCAGGACACAGCCAGGACACAGTCAGGGCACAGTCAGATCACGGTCAGGACACACTCAGAACACACTCAGAACACATTCAGGACAGGGTCAGGACATGGTCAGGACACATTTCATCTTGTTACCAGAGCTCGTGCGTTGGGATTGGCTCTCTTGTCCAGCAGCAGTTTGGTGACCCTGTAGTGGCCGCAGTGGGCGGCGACATGGAGGGCGGTCAGGTAGTCCAGAGTGACGTCATCGACGGGCGCCTTGTGCTGCAGCAGGTGTTTCACGCACTCTACGTGGTCACCCTGAGCAGACATGTGCAGCGGGGACAGTCCGTTCTGTCCACAGGTACACAAAGAGACATTAGACTGGAGCAGCTCTGCTGTTCATCATCACCACCGTCAACACCATCACCCTCACTACCACCACCCTCACCACCCACACCACCATCACCACCCTCACCAACATCAACATCATCACCACCATCACCACCATCATCACCACCCTCACCACCATCACCATCATCACCACCCCTACCACCACCACCCTCACCATCACCACCCTTACCACCATCAACACCATCAACATCATCACCATCATCACCATCATCACCATCCTCACCACCCTCACCACCATCACCCTCACCATCATCACCACCATCAACATCATCACCATCATCACCACCCTCACCACCATCACCCTCGCCATCACCACCATCAACATCATCACCACCACCATCACCATCATCACAACCCTCACCAACATCAACATCATCACCACCCTCACCACCATCATCATCACCATCACCCTCGCCATCACCACCCTCACCACCATCACCACCCTCACCATCAACATCATCACCATCATCACCATCCTCACCATCATCACCCCCTTACCACCATCAACATCATCACCACCCTCACCACCATCACCACCCCTACCACCATCACCCTCACTACCACCACCCTCACCATCATCACCACCCTCACCATCAACATCATCACCATCATCACCATCCTCACCATCATCACCACCCTTACCACCATCAACATCATCACCACCCTCACCACCATCACCATCATCACCACCCTCACCATCAACATCATCACCATCATCACCATCCTCACCATCATCACCCCCTTACCACCATCAACATCATCACCACCCTCACCACCATCACCATCATCACCATCATCACCACCATCACCCTCACCATCATCACAACCCTCACCAACATCATCATCACCACCCTCACCCCCATCATCATCACCACCCCTACCACCATCATCACCATTACCACCACCATCACCACCCTCACCATCATCACCAACATCATCATCACCACCCTCACCACCACCACCACCACCACCACCACCACCACCACCACCACCATCACCACCACCACCCTCACCATCACCACCCTCACCACCATCAACATCATCATCATCACCACCCTCACCATCATCACCACCATCACCACCACCACCCTCATCATCATCAACATAATAAAGTAAAGGGACTCAGGTAAGAACCAAACAGGTAACAAAACAGTGGAACAGCTACACCCATCATCAGCTGCACCCAGAAGGAGGTGTGGGAGTGCGGGTGTGTTGGGAAGGAGGATAAAGGTGACCAGGATCAATAACTGGTGATAAGTTTAGACTGATATGATCAATATTTATTGAGCTACACATACAGAAGTCTGTCTCTCAGTATGGCGTCAGGCCGCCGTGTTTGGTACCCAACCTTCACACCAAGTTTCAGTGCTGTGGGTGACTCCTTCTGGGTGGAGCTGTTCTCCTGATGAGGGGTGTAGTTTCCTATAGTCTAACAGGTGGATGAAGGCTGTAACGGAACCCTCCTCCCGTGTACCTTGGTTCTAGCGAGTATTGGGGCTCCTCTCTCTAACAGGATCTCCACTGCTGAGTCATGACCACTCCGAGCTGCACAGTGTAGAGGAGTCAGGCCGTCCTGTTCAACACACAGACACCATTCACTTACAGGGAGAACGGGTGGGGCTAAACTGCTGTAGGCTGAATGGGTGGAGCTACACTGCTGTAGGCAAAATAGCTGGAGCTAAACTGCTATAGACTGAATGGGTGGGGCTAAGCTGCTGTAGACTGAATGGGTGGAGCTAAACTGCTATAGGCTGAATGGGTGGAGCCTAACTACTGTGGGCTGAATGGGTGGAGCCTAACTACTGTGGGCTGAATGGGTGGAGCTAAACTACTGTGGGCTGAATGGGTGGAGTTAAACTGCTGTAGGCTGAATGGGTGGAGCTAAACTACTGTGGGCTGAATGGGTGGAGTTAAACTACTGTGGGCTGAATGGGTGGAGTTAAACTGCTGTAGGCTGAATGGGTGGAGTTAAACTGCTGTAGGCTGAATGGGTGGAGTTTACACCTGCACTGGTAGGCAAAATAACTGGAGCTCGCTGGTAGTTGCTGAATGGGGTGGGGGTTAAGCTGCTGCTGTAGGCTGAATGGGTGGGGTTTAACCGCTGTAGGCTGAAGGTTGGAGTTAAACTGCTGTAGGGTGAATGGGTGGGGTTTACTTGCTGTAGGGTGAATGGGTGGAGTTAAACTGCTGTAGGGTGAATGGGTGGGGTTTAACTGCTGTAGGCTGAATGGGTGGAGTTAAACTGCTGTAGGCTGAATGGGTGGGGTTTAACTGCTGTAGGCTGAAGGTGTAGGACTCACTCTGGTCTTGGCGTCGATCTGGGCACCCCTGTCCAGGAGCAGCGCCACCATGTTGGTATTGCCCCTTTTAGAGGCCACATGGAGAGGGGTGATACCATTCTGTACGAGAGGGGGGGCAGGATTAACCTCCAGATAACAGCAACACACGCTGAGCTGTGATTGGCTGAGAGGATGTAGTACTGTGGGCTGTGATTGGCTGAGAGGATGTAGTACTGTGAGCTGTGATTGGCTGAGAGTACGATACGATGTGGGCTGTGATTGGCTGAGGTAGGATTGTAATACACTGTTGAACTGTGATTGGCATCATGGAGAGGGGTGATACCATTCTGAGAGGGGGGACGTGATTAAACCTCCAGATTAACAGAGGGCCTGGTGATTGGCTGAGAGGGTGTAATAGTGTGGGCTGTGATTGGCTGAGAGGATGTGACAAAGTGGGCTGTGATTGGCTGAGAGGATGTAACGATGTGGGCTGTGATTGGCTGAGAGGATGTGACGATGTGGGCTGTGATTGGCTGAGAGGACGTAACGATGTGGGCTGTGATTGGCTGAGAGGATGTGACGATGTGGGCTGTGATTGGCTGAGAGAATGTAGTACTGTGAGCTGTGATTGGCTGAGAGTACGATACGATGTGGGCTGTGATTGGCTGAGAGTACGATACGATGTGGGCTGTGATTGGCTGAGAGGACGTGACGATGTGGGCTGTGATTGGCTGAGAGGCGTGACGATGTGGGCTGTGATTGGCTGAGAGGCGTGACGATGTGGGCTGTGATTGGCTGAGAGGATGTAGTACTGTTTGCTGTGATTGGCTGAGAGGCGTGACAATGTGGGCTGTGATTGGCTGAGAGGACGTGACGATGTGGGCTGTGATTGGCTGAGAGGATGTTGTACTGTTTGCTGTGATTGGCTGAGAGGCGTGACGATGTGGGCTGTGATTGGCTGAGAGGACGTGACGATGTGGGCTGTGATTGGCTGAGAGGCGTGACGATGTGGGCTGTGATTGGCTGAGAGGATGTGACGATGTGGGCTGTGATTGGCTGAGAGGATGTGACGATGTGGGCTGTGATTGGCTGAGAGGATGTGACGATGTGGGCTGTGATTGGCTGAGAGGATG
>JAMWET010007140.1:17500-24021 GCA_024036415.1 Prochilodus magdalenae
TAGGGGGCGATACGACCCACACGCTCATTCTGACGGACCGTAATACGCTACAGGAAGCGTAGGGGGCGATACGACCCACACGCTCATTCTGACAGACCGTAATACGCTACAGGAAGTGTGTCCAGCAGCTCTCACCTTAGACTGGACATCGGCATTGTGGTCGTTCTGCAGCAGCAGGGCTGCAGATTTCGTGTCGTCTTTACGAGCGGCAATGTGGAGCGCAGGGAGCCGGACTTTGCCCTTAGTGTCGTTCTCCAACAGCAGAGACACCACCTGGTTATGGCCCTGCTGCAGCGCGATGGCCAGCGGAGTGAAACCGTCCTGGAGAGAGGCAAACACACAAACACTCAACCGCACAGCCCCACTAGGACCTGGGGATGAGGTTAGGTGTGGGTGAGGCGTTACCTCGGTGGCTGTGCTCTGGTTGCCGCCGTTCTCCAGCAGGTAGCGCACCACATCCAGGTGATTCTCCTGGGCGGCCATGTAGAGGGGCGTGAACCCATTCTGCAGAAACACACATGAACACCACTCAGCATGTCTGTCCCACCCAGCTCCTCGGGGGCCACGCTGCAGACCTGAGGGGCCGTCAGCCCCGTCGGGGGGACTGCAGCAGAGACGGTGCTCAGTCAGAGGCTGCGGCCGGTTTCGCGGTGTCTGGTTCTCACCTGTGATTGGGCGTTCACATCGGCTCCTCTTTTCACCAACAGCTTAGCCACTTCCTTCTGCCCGGCCAGTGATGCGATGTGCAGGGCAGTGTTTCCTTTCTGCGCAGCCAATCAGAGGACAGGACAGAGCATTAAGATGGAGGCTGTTTGGGATCAGCTGCTGTAGGACCCTGAGGGACACGGCACTTTATAGATACCGCCACCGGACCTCCCAGAGGTCTGGTCCCCCCGTCTTGTCTCAGTCTCGGGGTAGGGTGGACTCGGTCTGGTCCCCACTGTCTTGTCTCAGTCTTGGGGTAGGGTGGCCTCGGTCTGGTCCCCCCCGTCTTGTCTCAGTCTCGGTGTAGGGTGGACTCGGTGTAGTCTCGGGGGGTGGACTCGGTCTGGTTCTGTCTCAGTTAGTAGTGGAAGTCTGTGGCCTCGGGGGGTGGCCTCGGTCTGGTCCCCCCCGTCTTGTCTCAGTCTCGGTGTAGGGTGGACTCGGTCTGGTTCTGGTTTAGAGTAAGGTGGCCTCGGTCTGGTCCCCCCCGTCTTGTCTCAGTCTCGGGGTAGGGTGGACTCGGTCTGGTCCCCCCTGTCTTGTCTCAGTCTCGGGGTAGGGTGGACTCGGTCTGGTCCCCCCGTCTTGTCTCAGTCTCGGGGTAGGGTGGACTCGGTCTGGTCCCCCCGTCTTGTCTCAGTCTCGGGGTAGGGTGGACTCGGTCTGGTCCCCCCTGTCTTGTCTCAGTCTCGGGGTAGGGTGGACTCGGTCTGGTCCCCCCTGTCTTGTCTCAGTCTCGGGGTAGGGTGGACTCGGTCCCCCCGTCTCGGTCTGGTCCCCTGTCTTGTCTCTGGACTTTAGTCTTGTCTCAGTCTCGAGGTAGGGTGGACTCGGTCTGGTCCCCCCTGTCTTGTCTCAGTCTCGGGGTAGGGTGGACTCGGTCTGGTCCCCCCTGTCTTGTCTCAGTCTCGGGGTAGGGTGGACTCGGTCTGGTCCCCCCTGTCCCAGTCTGTCGTTGTCTCAGTCTTGTCTCAGTCTTGAGGTAGGGTGGACTCGGTCTGGTCCCCCCTGTCTTGTCTCAGTCTCGGGGTAGGGTGGACTCGGTCTGGTCCCCCCTGTCTTGTCTCAGTCTCGAGGTAGGGTGGACTCGGTCTGGTCCCCCCTGTCTTGTCTCAGTCTCGGGGTAGGGTGGACTCGGTCTGGTCCTGGTTTAGAGTAAGGTGGTCTCGGGGTAAGCCCCCCCTGTCTTTTCTCAGTCTCTGGGCAGTGTGGACTCCAGGGTGGTGTTGTCTCCGTCTTGGGTGGAGCTAGTTGATCTCTAAAGGCTCACCAGGCTAATCAGTGAGGTCCCTGGTTAATGTTTGGTAGGTGGAGGTTTAACTGATGTCCGTCTGAACAGCTGGACTCTGGCTCCCTCTAGTGGTCCTAACCACACACTGCTCCGGACCACTCTGATCGGGTCGGCATGGTCTGTATACCTTCTCCTGCTGCTACCTGATTGGCTAACCAAGTGAGCAGGTGTCCCCCATCTGTAAATATGCTCCATACCTTGGTAGCGGAGTCCACCGCTGCTCCTCTCTCCAGCAGCTCCTCCACCAGCTCCACATGACCCTCCTTAGCTGCCAGATGGAGAGCATTCAGTCCGTTCTGCACACAGAGATTAACACCACAGTTCAGGCCACACCCCCTCAGACCGTGTTCAGTTATACCTGATACAGACTGTACCACACACTAGAGACACTGTCTTCGATGGACGTGGGACGGGGAGGTGAACTCTGAGCTCGGCTCCCCCTGGTGGTCGTGGGTTGAACCGGATGAACTCTGCGGTTACACAATAGCGGCCGGTGCATTAGGAGATGAGGGCAGGTGGCGGGTTGGGGCCGGGCGCTCTGCTCCTTTACAGTTTCACAGAGAGAGATTAAACTCGCCTCGCGGTTCCCCATCAGCTGATGAAATAAGCGCCGGAGGGCCGGGGGGCCGGAGGGCCGGTGTAGCGAACCAGGGATTTATGTAACGCTCACAGGAGCGCAGGAGCTGCTGCAGTCCACGTGCCTCGGACACAAGCGGTCACTTTCACACCGCCGCGGCGTCAGTGCCGGCCCGACCGGCCGCTTGTGAGCGCTCGGGTCACGTGGTTGACGGGGAGTTCCCGCGTTGGAGTCCTGGGTCCTCTCCGTGGGTCCTAACAGGCCAGGGTGCACTATCCCCGAGAGGACGAGTGGAATGGGTAGATGAGGGTCTTTAGGGGGACGTGGTGTGGTAGCGGGTGGAGAAGTAGTGGGTGTGGTTTATCTAAAGAAGGCGGTACGTAACGTCCAGGCGCGGTGACCACTGCTGGTGAGTGAACAGAGGAGTGTGAGGGCACTGTGTGCGGTTCTCTGGGTGATAAAGCTCTGGCATGGGCCGGGAGAGGCGGAGGGGCGGAGGGGCGGAGGAGGGAGGGGGGTAAGGGCGGAGGGGGAGGTGGCAGGGAAAGAACAGCTGTTTCAGTCAAACAGCTGAGCTGCACTACAGAACACACACACCACACACCACACACACCACACACACCACACACACACACCATACACACACACACCACACACACATACACACACCACACACACCACACACACCATACACACACACCATACACACCATACACAACATACACACACACCATACACACAACATACACACCATACACACATACATACACACACACACACACACCACATACACACACACACACCATACACACACACACACCACACACACCACATACACACACACACACCATACACACACACTACACACACACACACACACACACCACACACCATACACACCACACACACCATACACACACACACACACACCATACACACACACACACACCACACACCATACACACCACACACACCACACACACCATACACACCACACACACCACTACACACACTACAGACACACACACCATACACACCACACACACCATGCACACCACACACACACACACAAACCACACTTTTTTTACACACAAAAACAAGGACACACACACACCATACACACCAAACCACACACATACACACATACAGGAACATACACACATAACACACACACACACACCACACACACCACACACCACCACACACACCAGCTACCCCACACACACACACACACACACACACACACACCACACACACAAACACCATACACACCATACACACATACACCATACACACACACACACCATACACACCACACACACCATACACACCATACACACCACACACACCATACACACACACACACACACACACACACATACATACACACACACCACACTACACACACTACAGAAACACACACCATACACACACACATACATACACACACACCACACACACACACACCATACACACACACACACACCACACTACACACACTACAGAAACACACACCATACACACACACACACCAAACACACATACACACCACACACACACCATATACACACACATACATACACACACACACACACATACACACCACACACACACCATACACACACACATACATACACACACACACACACACACACCAGACACACACACCACACGCACATACATACACACCATACACACACACACACACACACACACTATACACACACACACCACACGCACATACACACACACACTATACACACACACACCACACACACATACATACACACACACACTATACACACACACACACACACTATACACACACACACACACATACACACACACCCCAAACACCCTAACCACCACATATACACACACCAACAAACACACCATTATACACTCACCATAACACCTAACCACACTATATACAACCATCAGTCCCAAACACCCTTAACACACCACACATATACACTCACCCTAAACAAAACACCACACAAACACCACCACACATACTACACTCACCACCAAAACACCCCTACCACCACACACATTACACACACACTAACCATACAAACACCCTCACCACACCAAACACCATATTACACCACATACACCACCATCCAAACAGTTCCGACACCAGCCTATAAACTCTGCACCATTTGCACCCTTAATACAACCTATCACTTACCCAAACACCCTAACTACACCAAATATGCGTGACTACCCAAACTCATCGCCCCCGACGGAAACCACTTCATATACATACCAAAAAACATATTAACACTAACTACACCACCAATACACCTCACACTTCAACACCCTAATCCGGAGTCCACCACATATACACTCCACCCCAAACACCTAACCATCACAACATATAGCCACTCACCCGCAAACACCCTAGACTACACTCACATATAAACTCACCCCAACACCCAAACCACCACATATACACTCACCACAATAAACTCCTAACCACCTAACATATACACTCACCCCAAACACCTAAATGGACACGCTACATATACACTCACCCCAAACACCCTAATACACCACATATACACTCACCCCAAACACCCTAACCACCACATATACACTCACCCCAAACACCCTAACCACCACATATACACTCACCCCAAACACCCTAACCACCACATATACACTCACCCCAAACACCCTAACCACCACATATACACTCACCCCAAACACCCTAACCACCACATATACACTCACCCCAAACACCCTAACCACCACATATACACTCACCCCAAACACCCTAATACACCACATATACACTCACCCCAAACACCCTAACCACCACATATACACTCACCCAACCCACCCCAGACCTAACCAACCACATATACCAGCACCTCAAAACACCCTAAACCACACATATACAACTCACCCTACTCAACACCCTAACCACCACATATACACTCATTACCCCAAATCATTCACTCCTAACCACCCACATATACTCTACACCCAACACCCTAACCACAGTCACATTGGTATACACTCTACCCCACCCAAACAACCTAACCACCACATATACACTACACTCCCCAAAACACCCCCTAACCACCACATATACGCCACTCAGCCCCAAACACCCTAACCACCACTTATACACTCACCCAAAACACCCTAACCACCACATATACACTCACCCACAACAACTCTAAACCATCCACATATAAACACTCACCCCAAACACCTTAAAAAATACACCACATATACACTCACCCCAAACACAACATAACACACCTCCTGTAACGTTAACCACCACATATACACTCACCCCAAACACCCTAACCACCACATATACACTCACCCCAAACACCCTAACCACCACATATACACTCACCCCAAACACCCTAACCACCACATATACACTCACCCCAAACACCCTAACCCCGACCCAACATACATTCACCCCAAACACCCTAACCTCACATCAATTACACTCACCCCAACCACCCTAACCACACATAACATACTCCAAACAACGCTCTAACCACCACTCTAACTCGACCCAAACACCTAACCAACACATATACACTCACCCCAAACACCCTAACCACCAAATTTCCCACTCACAACCAACACCATAACCTAGCCTACATATAACACTCACTCAAACCGCCTTAATACACACTCTATAGCGTCAACCCCATAATCATCACCTAAACCGACCACATTACACCACCACTATACTGACTCAAGCCCAAACACTTATAACCACAGCCAATATATCACTCACACACTCCAAACACCTAACCACCACGATTATTACACTCACTGCCGCAAACCCCCTAATCACCACATATACACTCACCCTTTAGAAATAGAAAAATCCAAACATACCCTTAATACCGCACACAAACATAACACTCCCGGCCAGAACACCCGCTGACCACCACATATACAACTCAGGCCCGT
>JAMWET010007141.1:0-75000 GCA_024036415.1 Prochilodus magdalenae
CCTCATGGGGGGTTTGTGAAGTGACATTTGTTCTACCTATAGATTTATGTTCCACTCTTTTATCAGCCCCACCTGTTTTAAGTTTAACATTAAAGCCCTGGTGGTGGAGTAGTAAAGTAGTCAACATAGCCGCTTGGGTTCAAATCTTGTGAGATGTCCCATTTAACTCATTTTATTAGATTTAATCTCCAAATCCTGAGCAGTCTTTGAATTGTTTTTTGAGCATAGGAGTGAAACATTTATGTGTGTGTGTGTGTGTGTGTGTGTGTATATATATATATATATATATATATATATATATATATATATACAGTGGGGTGCGAAAGTTTGGGCAGCGTTCTGTTTAATTTTACCTCTTATAAAATGCATTATTGGTTTGGATAAAAAAATTATGCATTAAATATAGTCATATAGGGGACAACCACAGTGATATTTGGAGAAGTGAATGAAGTTTTATATGCATTCAGAAAGTGTGAATAATTGTCAAACAAATAGTAAGGCAGGTGCATAAATTTGGGCACCAAAAAAAAAACTGTAGTAGAATCCTACTTTCGCAGAAAATAACAGCTCTCTTAAACACTTCCTATAAGCTTCGATGATGCAGAGCTCTGGATTAGACTCTGAACGGATTTTAGACCATTCTCTTACAAAACATCTCTAGTTCTCCCATTCAGGTATTCATGGTTTCTCGAGCCTTATGGGACAGCTCTCTTTACAGTGACACCACAGATGTTCAATAATCATTCAGGTCGGGGACTGAGATGTCATTCCACAGAGAACATTGTCCTTTCTCCTCTGATGAATGCATTAGTAGATTTTTGAGCAATGTTTAGTAGTCGGTTCTATGTTGGAAGATTCCTAGCCCCTGGTATTGCAGCTCAGCTTTGGTCACTGATCTGGACATTGGGTGCATCTCAGAATCGCTGATAGTAGATTGGAATCCATGCGTCCCTCAACTTTAACAAGATTCCCGTCCCGTGTTTACTGGCCACAACAGCCCCACAGCAGGATGGAACCTACCATCCAACTGTACTGTAGGTAGCAGGATGTTTCTTATCTTGAGTGCTGTGTTCTTTTTCCATCCATGCATAACGGCACGTGTTCATGCCCAAAAAGTAACACAGCCACCTCTTTCACCAAAAAGGAAAGCTGGTGACGTGCTCCACAAAATGTGCTTTAGCATACCTTCAAGCGGCTCTGAGTTCGGTATGGTGGCGGAGAAAAAGGCTCCTCTGCAGTCACTCATCCCTATACACGTGCGCTGTCCTTGTGTAAAGTGCGCCGAATAGTTGAACGATGCACAGTGACTCCATCAGCAGCAAGGTAAATCAGGAAAATTAACAACGCTGCCCAAACTTTCACACCCCACTGTGTATATATATATATGTATATGTGTGTGTGTGTGTGTGTATGTATGTATGTGTGTGTGTGTGTGTGAGAGAGAGAGAGAGAGAGAGAGAGACAGACAGGTTGCCAGACTGCATTTTATACATTTAAGGCTTTCTTGTTTGTACCAGTCTTTTAGGTGCCTTTTAGGGTATCTGTTGATGCTTGTGAGGTATAAGTTGGGGTGATGTTGTTGTAAGCAGATGCTGTGGGGATTGATAGATCAGTGGCTTACCTCTCAAATTAGCTTAATAGACATTAGGTCAAGAGGTTGTGCTCTGTACTTATATCCTGTTCATTTCTACCACCAATTATAGTTTTCAGATGGAGTCTGGCACATCATGTTGCAGAGGAGTTAATGTTTTGGAATTTGAAATTAAATATGTGTGCTTTTATATACAGTGGGGCAAAAAAGTATTTAGTCAGCCACTGATTGTGCAAGTTCTTCTACTTGGAAAGATGAAAGAGGTCTGTAATTTAAATGTAAGTAGAAAAAAATTTTATGAGGGAGAGGTGCAAATCCATTATCCCTGGAAAGATTCAAGAAGGATCTGCGAATGACTGACATAGTAAGAAGCTTGTACATTTTATGTTTGATTTTGTTAATTAACATAGTCTACTGTATATCTAACTCAGTCAGGAACAGTAACTACCTTTCAAAGACATTTAAAAATCCTTACACTACTATTGCTTGGCCTGGTAAGAAGAGAGAGAGTTAAAATCATGCTCACCTAAAGTGACTTTTCCTCAACTGTAATCCATTCTATCTGTAAATAAAAATATTCAAAATTATTTAAAAATTTTTTAGTCACATTTTTTTTTACAAAACAAAGTAGAACACATTAGATGTGAGAGGAAAGTGAAAAAAAGGGAGACATTTGACAATTTAATGAAAATTATAAACTTATTTAGAACACAGTTCACCTTGCAATATACAAATGAAAGTTAAAGCCGTATCATACAAAGGAGAAGCCATATGTCAACATGATAAAAAAATGCTGCCGAATATCCATGCTTATTCCCCAAAACAAAAATAATAAACAAAATACCATTTCAAAATCCCCCCACAGTATCTCAGGTGACTATTCAATAGTAAGTCATTCAAAATAATAATCTTTGAATTTTTTATGATTTTTTAAAATGAAAATTATGTGTCCATATGTTTACTTGTCCCAGGTAGCGTAGCTCTGTTGTCATTATACTGGTATGAGTCGACTAACTGTAGACGAAGACACCAAAGTAAAGAGGAAAGATTGAAAAATTTAACTGAAATCTTTGAGGGGGCATTCCGTGTAACATGACCAAATTTTGTGGTTAATGGTTCCATTATTTTGCTCACCTGAAAAAATTTATTTAATTAGTATATTTTAAATAATTTTGTGGTTGAGGAAATATATTGATTAAACAGCTATATGTGAATCAGTAACAACTAGCTTTGTTACCTTAACCAGAATCTCCTGTTAGTAGTTGATAACATATGGTATAATTGGACAACACCTCAGGGATGCCCAGTTTCCAATTTACAGTTGTGCATTTATATTTAAAAGTTAATTAGTTGAAAGAATGGAACATTAAAAAAAACTATTACTCACTAGTATACAAATACACATTTGGTGTACTGTGCACATTTTAGGATTACAAAATATAAAAAAGCTTAAAGTAGTAAATTAGACTTTGTTCATTGTACCCATAATCACTATATCATTTGTTTAAATACTCTGGTAATGTGTTTTCTTTTTTTGAAAAAACTTGTAAATGTGTGATCTGTTGTATGTATGCTGTCCATGCAGAATAGGATCATGTAATCTTGGAGGAAAAGCTTGTGAAAATCTGGGATTAGTTTTACAACTGGCAAACACCTCCCTGAAAATACTGGACCTCAGTTACAATGACCTGCAAGACATAGGAATGAAGATGCTCTCTGCTGGCCTAAACAGTTCTCACTGTAAACTGGAGATACTCAGGTAATATTTCTATGATTTAAAACTTTATTTGTAAATATTAAGATTCAGTATTGAATATTTCAGCAATGGCATGGGATATTTAAATTAATTTCAATGAATAAAATAGATAAAAGTGTGCTTCTTATTGCGTTTTTAGGTGAACAGTATTTTTCTTTAAAAGGTAAAATAGCATCAGACCTTACAGGACCCAGTTTCAGTTGCTGTTTGTTTGTAGTTTTTATTTGTGAATATAAATGATATAATACTTGAGAGGATTTAAATACAAATACTGATTTGAAAAGATTTCTTACCTTTTGTTTCTCACCTTTTGTTATTATTTGATTGTGTAAGTTTGCCCTGTGATCACTTTGACAAGGGTTTGCCTTTGTCTCAGCTGTCGATAACGCCTGGACTCAGCTGACCCAATCTTAAATGTTTTAAACTTTTAACTAGCATTAGCTTCATATGATGATTCCAAGATTCCTTTTTTTTTCATTACAACTTCAAAATGCTGTTCTAAACAATATGCTGTTTTGTATTAACTTGTATATACTTAACTAATATGCACTTAATTAAGTTGTAAAACACTTGCTGAAGTATTCAAACCTCTTCTGCGCCTTATAACAATCACATAACCTCTGTCAGCCATGCAAAGAAACTCAGCCAAAACTGTAATACATTGAGTGGTGCCCCACTGTGAGGAATGCATCTTTACCTACTTATAGACTTATACTTGTATACTTATACACCCACCTAATTATATTATATTATATTATATTTATTATTAAATTATTATCATTATTGTTAAACCTTGGTGTGATGCACACATTTAACCTGGACAGGAACAAAGGGTCAGTTAATGTTATTAACATTCGGACATGCAGATTATTGTCTGAGTGACAAAGCCATATCAACAGTGAACCGTTCAACTCTGCCCCTGCACTGAGATTGAGAGACTAATTAGTAATTAGCATTAAGTAATTATAGAAATTATCCTTTGCTTCCAAAGACATTGACATATATTTGTATTCACTGAAGATGTTAACCAGGTTCACTGCTGTTTAAATAATAACTGCTGTTATTGAACAGTATATCAGTTTCTTATATTGAAGCCAGTAACCTGACCTTATTGGAAGGCAGTGTATTAAATACATCTAATTTTTTTGCCTTATACTACTTTAAATCAAAAAATCTTTGGGAAAATTGTGAGCATCATTTACATCTTGCAAGTGTTATGCGGGGCGTGGATTCAAGATCTTTGCATTCCAGGTGCTAAGTTTAAATGCTGGATATTTTTGTTTTGTATTTCTGCCTGGAAAAATGTTGTTGATCCACATGTCAGTGATTCTGTGATTCTGTCACCCAGTGAATTAAATTGACTGTGCCAGGGTAGCACCTATTTAATTGTCCAGCGTTACTAAAAAACTAGTGTAATTGTGTGTGTTTGTTTTTTGTTCAATTACAATCATATATGACATGTTGCTGTTTATAGGATATTTACTCAGATATGTCATTTGTTGATCCATACAGAATTTTTCCTTTATGAATATCTATTGGGATATTTTGTTTTTGCTTATACAGATACTGAAATCTTTCATCTAGAGTGTCTATGAGTAACGCAAAAATGTCAAATGTGCAAGAAAATGTAATGCATCTTGGTTTACAGCAAGTACTGGTTGACAGATTACACCCCTTTAATTAAATTAATAACTTTGATTTACATTATTTTAATTGATCAGAGGTAGAAAACATCACAGAGAAAACACAACACAGTGTTCAAACTGAGTATTTATTAAAATATAACTTAACTTTAGCTAATAAGATAATTGAGTGTCTATGTTTTGGCCATGTAGTTCTAGTATGCATTATTACTGTTACATATATGTCAGGACAAAACAGGCTCCGGGCTGATGAACGCAGAGGTAAAAGTCAGTTTATTTAACTACCAGCAATACACCCAAGCAACAACGCACGACACAACGTGAGGGAAGAAGCAAAAAGCTGAGTCTAGGACAGGCACAGGTCGGTAACCGAAGGAGACAGGCCGGAGAGAGAGAGAGAGAGAGAGAGAGAGGGACAGAGAGAGAGAGAGGGACAGAGAGAGAGAGGGACAGAGAGAGAGAGGGACAGAGAGAGAGAGAGAGAGAGAGAGGGACAGAGAGAAATCAAACTAGGTGAGTAGTCAAAATACCAAAACAAGGTCAAAACCAGAAAAGCCTACGACAGGATAGCAGATAACGCTCAGGTTTCCAAACAATAGTTGGCAAAGCTTCGCGGTGATCCATTGAAACCATGGGGCTTATATAGTGGGAGCTAATAGGCTGCAGCTGGCTAAAACTCCGGGGAGCGGGAGCGAATCGGATAATCCGATCGGGAGCACGTGACGGTGACGTCATCGAGCGCAGGCCCCTGGGAAATGGAGTCCGGGAGAACGGGGGAGACGGGGAAACCCGAGGGCGTGACATCACCCCCCCCCAAGGAGTCCGACAGGGAGACAGACCGAGGACGACAACGACGGCACCCCCTCCCGCCACCGGACACTCCCGGAAGGGCACTGCCGGACCTGCCGCGACCTGGAAGGGGGACTTTCCCAGCAGAACCCGCGGCCTGGGGACCGGCGAAGGAGCCCAAAGGGAACCGCCCGGGGCGACCGCGCCTGTGACCAGCCGCAGGGCTGAGGGACAGCCGCCTGGGGCGGCCACGCCTCCCAACGGTCGGCTGGCTGGAGGCTGACCCCCTAGGATGTCCCCGAGGCCTGGGAGCAGGACGGGATGGATGGCTGCGATGGAACTCCACCACTAAGGCAGGATCCAGAACGTCCGTCGCGGGCACCCAACTTTGTTCCTCAGGGCCATAGCCTTCCCAGTCCACCAGGTATTGGAGAGTCCCGCCTCTCCTCCTGGAGTCCAGAAGCCGTCGAACAGCGTAAACCGGAGTGCCCTCCACCATGACCGAAGGAGGGGGCGTGTCTGACGGTGACAGTTCGTCCAATGGGCCAGGCACCACAGGCTTCAACAGAGACACGTGAAAGGAGGTACACATTCTATAAGCGGGAGGCAGCTCCAATCTATACGTTACATCATTGATTTTTTCAGAAATTCGGAAAGGCCCAATAAATTTGGGGGCCAGCTTCCTACTTCCCTCTTGTAGCCTGAAGTCCCTAGTCGACAACCAAACTCGGTCTCCTGGGGTGTAAGAGGGGGTGATACCACGCCTTCTGTCAGCATGACGTTTATGACGGCGCAAAACATGACCAATGCGTCGATGCGTCTGTTCCCACACTTCCCCGCTCCTCCGCACCCAATGATCCACAGCGGGTACGCTCGATGGTTGGGCCGTCCAAGGCATAAGAGGGGGCTGGTAACCTAAAACACATTGAAAAGGCGTTAAAGCGGTAGTCGAACTGGTGAGAGAGTTTTGGGCTATTTCAGCCCAAGGCAGATACGTGGCCCAATCGGATTGGTTGTCATGACAATACACTCTCAGGAATTTGCCCAATTCCTGGTTTGTGCGTTCGCATTGGCCGTTGGTTTGCGGGTGGTACCCGGAGGATAGGCTGACTGAGATACCCAATCTCTCCATGAACGCAGCCCATACTTGAGAAGTGAATTGTGTACCTCTGTCAGAAACTATGTTCTCCGGTATGCCGAAGAGACGGAAGACCTGATGAAACAAGGTCTCTGCGGTCTGAAAAGCCGTGGGCAGTGAGGGAAACGGAATGAAACGAACCCCACGAGAGAAGCGATCGACTACAGTGAGAATAACAGTGTTGCCTTGTGATTCGGGGAGGTCAGTGACAAAGTCTACGGCTATGTGCGACCAAGGACGCGCTGGGACTGGTAGGGGCATCAGTTTACCGGCTGGCAATGAACGCGGAGTCTTGCATTGAGAGCAGACTGTGCAAGAGGCGACAAAACGATGAACGTCTGCACTTATACCTTCCCACCAATATTTTCCAGAGAGCAATTGGAATGTCCTGGTCTCCCCGGGGTGGCCAGAGGTGGGAGAGGTATGAGCCCAGGTAATAAGTCTATCCCGAAACGGAGCAGGAACAAACAATCTATCAGGGGGACAGACCACCGGGACAGGCTCAGTGGTGTTATGCTGTTCTATTTCCTCATCTACAACCCATCTAACGGGCGAAAGAATCATCCTAGACTCCAGAATAGGTTTGCCGGTGGAGAGTTCACCTGGTTCCTCCTCGAATAGACGAGACAAGGCATCAGCCTTAGCGTTGCGGGTGCCTGGACGGTATGTTATCCGAAAGTCAAAACGTGAAAAGAACAAAGACCAGCGTGCTTGTCGAGAATTCAGGCGTTTAGCATTACGAAGATATTCCAAATTCTTATGGTCAGTAAGGACCATGAAAGGATGGCGCGCTCCCTCAAGCCAGTGACGCCACTCCTCAAATGTGAGTTTGATGGCCAAGAGCTCCTTGTCCCCGATTTCTTTCTGCGGGTGTGAGTTTATGCGAAAAATACGCTACGGGGTATAATTTGGGGTTTTCGCCACTGCGTTGTGACAACACCGCACCAACACCCACACTGGAGGCATCTACCTCGACGACAAACGGCCTGGAAGGGTCTGGGTGCGTAAGCAACGGGGCCGTGGTGAATCTAATCTTGAGCTCGTTAAAGGCATTCTCAGCTAGAGGATTCCAAACCAGGCGTTTAGCGCCTCCCTTCAATAATGCAGTGAGAGGAGCAGCCACTGAACTGAAGTTTCGGATAAAGCGCCTATAGAAGTTGGCGAACCCGAGAAAGTGCTGGAGTTCACGAATAGAGCGGGGAGCTGGCCAATTAGCTACCGCGTCAACTATGCGGTCGTCCATGACAACCCCTTCCGGGCTGATGACGTAACCCAAAAATGAGACGGAACCGAGGTGAAACTCACACTTTTTGCCCTTAACATATAAGTGGTTCTCCAGGAGGCGGGAGAGAACCCTCCTGACATGCCGAACGTGGGTAGGGAGGTCCGGGGAGTAAATAAGTATATCGTCAATGTAGGCGATGACGAAGTGCCCCAACATGTCTCGGAGGACGTCATTGATGAAAGCCTGGAAGACCGAGGGAGCATTCCTCAACCCGAAGGACATTACCTGGTATTCGTAGTGCCCCCTAGTGGTGAGGAAGGCCGTCTTCCATTCATCCCCCTTGCGAACCCTGATTAAGTTGTAAGCGCTGCGTAAATCTAATTTTGTAAACACTGTGGCGCCCCGCAGCTGCTCTAGAGCGAATGGAATCAACGGTAAAGGATATGCAAAAGGTTTAGTGATTGAGTTAAGACCCCGATAGTCGATGCATGGCCTGAGACCGCCGTCTTTTTTCTTAACAAAAAAAAAGCCGGCGGCCGCCGGAGACGTAGACGGGCGGATATACCCCTGTGCCAGGGCCTCCCGGATGTATTCCTCCAACGCCTTATCTTCCGCTTGAGTGAGAGGATAAACCCTTGATTTAGGAGGGATCTGATCGTTCATTAAGTCTATCGCACAATCATAAGGTCTATGCGGTGGTAATTTAGTGGCGCATTTCTTGTCAAAACCCCCCGCCAGATCGGAATAAACAGGAGGAATACAAACGGGAGACAGGTCGGGACTTTCAACCGTAGTAGAGGACACAGATAAACGTGGAAACAATAAACAGTTATTAAAACAATACTGGGACCACGCAATGATTTCTCGTTTAGCCCAAGAAATGGAAGGGTTGTGTATTTGCAGCCAGGATAAACCAAGAATAACAGCATACTGTGTAGTGTCCAAAACAAAGAATCTCAGTTCCTCCATGTGTAGAGCACTGGTGTTCATGGAGACGGGTGCGGTAATACGGGAAACAAAACCTTGGCCCACAGGGTCTCCATCCACGGCAGACAGCCGCAAGGGTCTTTTGAGTTCTTGGATGGAGAGGTTTAGCCGTTGTGCCACCTTAATGTGAATAAAATTGCCCTCCGCTCCGGAGTCTATCAGGGCTGGAAACACACACGAGAATGTCTGATGACTCAATGTCACAGGAATCATAAAAGACTTAGAGACCATCCCCTAGCGTAGCGGGGCTACTCACCGCGGATGGTCGCGAGCTAGGGGTTGCCGTCCTGCTCGTTAACCGTTGCAGGGGTCTTTGTGGTCGAACGCTGCAATCGTGCAAAAGATGGCCCGGATTACCGCAATACAGACAGAGGCCCCCGCGCAGGCGGCGTTGTCGTTCCCCGGACGTTAAGCAAGAGGAATCCACCTGCATAGGTTCCTTGGGAGCTGGTTCGGGCCGTATGTTGGATGCCGAAGTCTGGCGCGGACGGGGCGCAATGGAGAGCGGAGGGGGAGAAGTGCAGGCGGCGACGGAGCGGCGTGACGAGGGAAAGACTCCCTGCTTGAGCTGATCCAGCCGGATGGCCAGCGCGATGAGCTCCTCCAGAGACAATCTGTCGTCCCGGCAGGCCATTTCCTTCCGGATGTCCACGTTCAAGCCGTTGCGGAAAATGGTCAGAAGAGCAGGTTCGTTCCAGCCGCTTCCAGCCGCTATGGTGCGAAAGTCCAGGGCGTAACTTGTCACACGACTCAGGCTCCCTGATGTAAGCGGACGAGCTGGTCTCCCGGCGGCTCTGTCCTGGTTGACTTTTTTCGTGGGGTGGTCGAAAACGGCCCGGAAATCACTGATGAATGTCGTCACTAGGTCCGTGTTTGATATGAACTCCATACAGCTGTAGCCCAGTCAAGAGCTCTCCCAGTGAGTCGGGAAACAACAAAAGAAATACGGGACCTATCCGAAAACTAGGAGGGGAATTAGAAAAGTAGATTGAGCACTGCAGAAGGAATCCTGCAAACACAAATTGGGAGCTCCATCGAATTTATCCGGTTTACTGACTGGGAAAGAAACCCGCCACGGGGAGGGGATAGGAGGAGCGGTAGGTTCTACCCCGGCCAGGACCGGAGCCGAAGCAGGAGCCTGGCGAGTAGAGATATCGTGTGCAGGGTTGCGGATATCTGCCCCAATTGTTCACTTAGGTCGGTTTGTTGCTTGGATAAATTGTCCAAATCCATCAGACAGTGTGATTGGAGAGTTGCTGATGCTGTCACTAACAGAATGCCCTGATTACTCAGCGCGCCCTTGGAAGTCTTTTAAACCTGCCATCAGTGTTTCAGGCGAAGCTTTTTGTCAGGACAAAACAGGCTCCGGGCTGATGAACGCAGAGGTAAAAGTCAGTTTATTTAACTACCAGCTAAATACACCCAAGCAACAACGCACGGACACAACGTGAGGGAAGAAAGCAAAAAGCTGTGAGTCTAGGACAGGGCACAGGTCCGGTAACCGAAGGAGAAACAGGCTATAGACGGATGAGAGAGAGAGAGCGCGAGAGAGAGAGGGAGAGAGAGAGGGAGAGAGAGAGAGAGGGACAGAGAGAGAGAGAGGGACAGAGAGAGAGAGAGAGAGAGGGACAGAGAGAGATCAAACTAGGCGAGTAGTCAAAATACCAAAACAAGGTCAAAACCAGAAAAGCCTACGACAGGATAGCAGATAACGCTCAGGTTTCCAAACAATAGTTGGCAAAGCTTCGCGGGGATCCATTGAAACCATGGGGCTTATATAGTGGGAGCTAATAGGCTGCAGCTGGCTAAAACTCCGGGGAGCAGGAGCGAATCGGATAATCCGATCGGGAGCACGTGACGGTGACGTCATCGAGCGCAGGCCCCTGGGAAATGGAGTCCGGGAGAACGGGGGAGACGGGGAAACCCGAGGGCGTGACAATATACTATGAATTTTATTTTGCCCCACTACATTACTCTATGTGTGTGTGTTTTTTTAACAAGCTGCCTGGTCCTGGAATGCCATAATTATTGAGAATAAATTTGTAGCATATCACAACAAAAGGAAATGTGGAATCTTGGAACTTTGAAAACAGAAATAGCATCTTCAGATTTAATATTGCAAAAGGATATTGTACTTTTTTAATGAAACCTAGATAAGGTTAAACACAGATTACACTGAATAGGTTTATAATAAAAAACTTAAATAGTTAAACCCCACCTGAAGAAGTGCCTTGCTATGAATCAGTGTGTTAATGTTTTTGCCATTTATTTTAACAATTCATCCTACCTTAATTGGAAAGAAACTTGTAATTGACTTACCTAAGCTGTGGTATAAATATTGTTTCCTTTAAATGCATTGTAAGCTATTTTGTATTTCTTTTGTCTTTGTAGACTAGCTTCCTGTAAACTAAGTGAAAGGTCCTGTGAAAATCTGAGCTTAGCATTACAAATGGAGAACTCCTTCCTAAAAGAGCTGGATCTCAGTAACAATCACCTGCAGGACTCGGGATTGAAGCTGCTGTCTGTTGGCCTTAAAAGTTCCTACTGTAAACTGGAGATACTCAGGTGAGCAGTTTATGGCTCTATGTCACCCTAACTTTAAAAAAAAGTATGTTCATAGTTTTATTCCTTTACACAATAACTTTGGAAACCATTGTTCTGTCTGACAATTTTTGGGCCTGACATGTCAAGTACAGGGTTTGTAATGGCAAGGGAAGGTATTTTTAGAATGAGTGTGAAGCAGTACCTTAAAAATGTACTTATATTAACCTAATCTGTCTTTAAGTTTAACCAAATCATAATTTAATTAAATCTATTTATATACTATGCTGGATAAATGTTTATCTGAACTTTTATGTGTGGAGAAACATGGGAAACAGGGTACAGATGCTTTCAGGTAGGCTCTGTACAATTACAGTTGCAAAATTAAGTATGTCAACCTTTTTAGTTTTACCTGCATTTCTGCAAGGATTGCCATTTAAATGTTATTGGTCATTATTTTAGACACAATCATATACAAATATAATGTAGAGAAGAACTTATGAAAATATGAATGTGTATCTATCTGGACCTGTCTTTGTGATTGCACCAACAGTCTCCTGTAATTTCAATGGATGTTAAAATTCTTCTTTTCGATCAGGATTTATCATAGGCACATGTAACTTTTTCCCAGAATTCTGACATAATCAAATTATGAGAAGATTCTGTATAAATCTATTCTGTATAAATTTTTGGGGCTGTTGCATTATGCATTATGAATTTACAAAATTATATGCAATTTAGTTTTCTTTTTTTATTACCATGCTAAATTTTTTTTATTTTTGACCACAAATATTTAATTTTTCCTCTTAATAATGACTCATATTGTGCTTTAAGCTCTAATCTTTTCCTAAATAATTATGATGTAGGATTAATAATAAGTAGATGCATGACCTTCCAATATGGCGCCGCAGACAGAGACACTGGTCAGCGGTGCTCTGCTTCACTAAGACCTGGCTCACTGAGTCTATCCCAGACAACACGCTCCAGCTGCCCAGCTTTCATCTCCACAGAACTGACTGTGACACGGAGCTCTTCAGGAAGACAAAGGGCAGAGGGATCTGCTTTTATATCAACCAAGGCTGGTGTACAGATGTGTGTTAATGAACACATGCAGCCCTAACCTGGAATCATTCTTCATAAACTGTAAACCATTCTTCTGCCGGCGGGAATTGTCCTCCGTTGTGCTCCTAGGAGTCCATATTCCACTTCAAGCGTGCGTGTGAGGCCCTGCGTGCTCTCACAGACCAGATCACCAGCACGGAGCACAAACACACAGACTCTGTTTTTATCATTCTAGGGGACTTCAACAGAGCTAAACTCACCAGCGAACTGCTTAAATACAGACAGCACGTGACCTGCCCTACCAGGGAAAGTAACACTCTAGATCACTGCATTCTGACTGTTCCCTGGTCCATCTTCTTCCAACCTACAGACAGAAGCTCAAGTGTGTTAAACCTGCTGTCAGTGCTGTGAAGAAGTGGACCAGTGAGGCTAAAGAAAGACTTCAGGACTGCAAGGAACTGACAGACTGGTGTGTGTTTGACGATGCTTTAAGCACCCTGGACGAATACACTGACACTGTGACATCCTACATCAGCTTCTGTGAGGACATCTGTGTTCCCACCAGGACCTGCATTGAATACAATACTGACAAGCCCTGGTTTACTGCCGGACTGAAGCAGCTGCGCAGGTCTAAGGAGGTAGCCTACAGGAGTGGGGGCCAGGTGCTGTATAATCAGGCAAGGAACACTCTCAAAAAAAAAATCAAAGCTGCAAAGAAGAATTACTCCAGCAAGCTGAGCAAAATGATGTTCACAAATGAGCCATCAACCATTTAGAAGTGCTTGGAGAACTTTACTGGCTCAAGGACACCTCACCAGACAATAAGGGATCATCAGATGGCTAACGATCTTAACACTTTCTACTGCAGGTTTGAAAAGCTCTTCAAAAAGGAAAAAGTGAAGAAAACACCAGGCCCGGATGGAGTATCACCCTTCTGCCTGAGGAGCTGCACAGACCAGCTTACACCTGTCTTCACAAAAATCCTCAACAGTTCCCTGGAGCTTTGTGCTGTAAAATCCTGCTTCAAACGCTCCACAATAATACCCATCCCTCCTCAATGTTTTGTTTTGTCCCCATGACTCTTTTCTCTGTATACTAACGACTATACCTCCGTGGACCCCTCCGTCAAAATCTTGAATTTTGCAGATGATACAACAGTCATTGGTCTCATCTGGGACGATGACGAGTCTGCCTACAGACAGACAGTTGATCAGGTTGTCCTCTGGAGCAACCAGAACAAACTGCACACAGAACCAAGAAGCATACAGAGAAGATCATCACTGACCCATTACACCCTGGTCATCACCTGTTCCAGCGGTTTCCCTCAGACTGGCGCTTTAGCCAGATGGGGGTCAAGACAACAGGCAACAGAGAAGCTTCTTCCCACATGCCATCACACTCAGGAACAGTTGAACATTACATTGTACATTACACTCCACTTTCGGGACACTTTTTTCACTTCCTGTTCTGTTGAACTGCACTTCTAATTTATCTTATTTATCTTTTTATAAAAAGCATCACACATCACTCCATCCTCTGTACTGACTGTCTCAGATTGGTGCTCCATCCTCTGTACTGACTCTCTCAGACTGCTGTTTCTTCTTGTGCTGCATTTTTTAAGCCTTTATCTGCTATATCTGGACTGCTGCAATCTGCATGTATACTATATACAGCTACCCACAGTGTAAAGTTTACAAGTATGTAAGGTATTGTGTGTGTGTGTGTGTGTGTGTGTGTGTTTGTTTGTGTGTCTGTGTGTGTGTTTACTTTGTGTAATGTTGTTATGGCTGTTGTCAGCCATACAGACAGTGCAAGTATGCAGTAATATAAATTATTTAGCAGTGCAGGATATGTAAACCATAGTACAGAATAGGGTAGAATAATACAATACAAATAGAAATAGGGCATTTAGGAGTGAGTGTGTGCATAGATGGGGGTGTGTCCGTTGGAGTGACCAGAATGACAGAGTGTCACAGAGTTTTTCGTCCAGGCTCTCGTCCAGAGGGCAACCTGCACCAAAACCTGGGTTTACCTGCACCAAACAGCTGACCCATGGTCTGGTGACCACTATATGAGTTTGGTGCTGATGGGTATACAGTTAATACCAAAATTTGATATCAGCTTTTCTCTGTGCAATCTGCCTGTTTTAACTGTTATTCTTTAATGCTGTCATATATCAGTCACCTATTGTCATATATTGCTTTTTGTTTGTACACTTGTTTGTACACAGATGTAAGTGTCTCTATTTTAGGTTTCTGTTTTAATATTTTCATGATGGGAAATGTGAAAGAAACAAGGTGAAGGCAACTGCAAAAACTTTCAGAAATAGGTTTATAGAGGCATGTTATTAGCATGAAATGAAATATAGTTTTAGTTACTGTTGCAATTTTGGAGGTATGATGCCCCTTCTGTATCCGCTCTGTTTACCCTGCTTTTAAACATTTTTGGTATTTTCAATCATTTAACTGTTTACAAATGATAAACGAAATTGAATATTGCTCAAGTCATTTCATGCATTTCATGTTATTGAACATATTGTGAATATTCCAGCATATAAAGATTATTCTTCTGGTATGGTGTTATGTATTCTCCTTGCAGAATAGCTTTCTGTGATCTCGGGGGAAAGATGTGTGAAAACCTGGAATCAGTGTTAAAACTGTCAAACTCATCATTGAAAGAACTGGATGTCAGTAACAATGACCTGCAGGATTCAGGGGTGAAGACGCTCTCAGCAGGACTAAAGAGTTTACACTGTAAATTGGAGATACTCAGGTGAGCTTTTTGTGATATTTTATTTTTTTTGATAATTGTTAAATGTTATACTGAAACATATATTAAATTATATTGAGGTGAAACTATTGTTCTCTATCAAATATGTATAATTTCATTAAGCAGCATAAGCATGTATATTTGAATGGCTCGTTCAACAGTCAGCACTGCAATGTCAGACAGTCATAGTCCCGCTCATGTAAACAAAAGAAGTTTCTTTTCCTTCACCAAAATACAATTTCTTGTAGTAACCCATAGCTGAGTCAGCATCTGATTCAGTCGCTGCCCCTTTGCTGGGCCTCCTCCATGGACATGGTGGACCTTGGTAGTTGTTTTGAGTGCACAAGTCAACTTTGTGCTTCCAGAGTTTTTGAAAGTTGTCTGTTCCCATAGGATCTTGACCACAGCGCAATTTAAGATTGATGACTGTAGGGCTTTGGATAGCATATTGCATTGCATAAAAACTTGTCACATCAGCATGCAGAGAAACAAAAAGTAGAAGTCAAATATCAATGTCAATAGGCTATTGACTTGACAACTATTGTCTCAAAGCTGTCAAGGATGTCCTTATGTGTCTCTGCATCCATGTGTGTCCTTATGTGTGTCGCACTCCACCTGGTGTTGCTGGAAATAAAATTAATGGTTTATATGTGTTTTGTTTGCAAAAACATTAATACACTAAGTCTTGATAAAAGTAAAAATGGTTTAATATGATGATCCCCTTTATATCTGCCTATACAGAAGAATATCAGTTACAAAAAATACTTTTTTGTCCATTATATCACTCTGTCCAGTAGCTACATTCTTGGCAAGCTTTAAAATTAAATATGGCTGCATGTTATGACCTCGTGGAGGAAAACCCACTCTTCAGCCTATGGTAAGGAGGTTTCAAAATAAAAGATTATTCGTATGACAAAGTCAGGTTGACACAAAAGGAATTATATTTTTCTTGTCGTTTTTTGAACAACAATTATGTAGCTGTAGACTTCCCAAAATCTGAATATCTAAAAAATACTGTAACCATATTTCCTTCAACAAAATATTATTTGCAAAGTGCTGCTTCAGAATAGCCTTTATAGAGGCTGTTTGAAAAGGACTTTATGGAAAAAATTAAATTGAGACAAGAACCATCACACAATAACAAAAAAAGCTAGACAGCGGTATTCTTCTAATAGTTTAGAAGTAAATTTAGCTACAAGATTCCAAAACTTTGCTACCAGTGGACACTCCCAGAGTCCAGTAGTGGAATAAAGTACCCAGTAATGAGATGGCATCTGGTACTATTTTAATTAGTACTGAGTGTAATCTGGAAGGCATAAAGAGGCATAAAGAAGTTATATAAAGCCTGTATACAACTTTATGATGGATTCATTGATGGCACAAGGTCTTGGAAGTTGAAAAAAATATTATTCCAGGTTACATCCCAATTCACACTAATACCTAAATAAGATTCTGAAATAAAATTAAATAAGATGTGCCAAAAAGAGAAAAAGGTCTCCTGAAAAGAAATTGACTGTAAGACCTAAATACTTGTGCACCTATTTCCAAATATAGAAATTGTTTATTATGGATACTAATATAAGCAGAATGGTTCTTTGCTTTAATCCTGAAGTCTGTATGGTGCAGCCATAGCTGCCTCTATAGCTTGGCAAGGGTTAACACAGAGGCATCTAACCATGTCCTTAAAAATTTCAACTGGAATGACAACTTAAAAGGACAACTTCATTTCAGTTGTTGGAGTGTGGTCAGTCGTATCCTTGTACGTTTGTTATTTCAAATAAAAGTACAACAAGTTGAATCTAAGTGTTTAAAAATGTGACTGGTGGATAGAGTGGTATCATAGAAAACGGAAAATGTTTTATAACTAATATCCTCCACACTGTAAATGTAACGATTGGTTACATTTGCGTGGGACCACTTTCTTGACTGTGTCAAATTTTTTCAGGAAAAGAAATCTGAAGTGTTGCTACAAAGCCAAATTAATGACTCTTTGGTACCAGGGTGTGTTTTTTTCGCCTAATGTAATCTTATGAAAAACTTGGAATTCCGAGACGAGGTAAAGTATGTCTGCATATAGGCAACGAGTCATACGAATTACGTGAATATCAATAGTTCTCTTCAAGGCAAACTTCAGTATTTCTGTTTTCACTTATTTTGTTTTGTGTATGGTAATATGGTTAGTAGTACGTTATATGAGGCATGGTGGATGCGAGTTTTCTGAAAAACAGTTTTGTCAGATTTATTTAATCTATACAAGGCAAATCGCAGTGGATTAAGGGGTGGTAATACACTTTTTTCTTTGTACAATAAGTTTGTTGACTAACTAACATTGATACTAATGCGCATTAGTTAACGGTTTTATGGAACAAGCTTTGGCGTCTGTCTTGATCATGATTACTAATACGGATTAACACGCAATGGTCACAACTACATGCTAAGTAAACATTTTTCATAATCAATGTACATAAAAGTAAATGCATTTTGTTAACCCTGCTAGTACTGATATTATATAACTTAATGGTAAAACTAATTTTAAGCACTTTGCAACCATCCTACAAGTAATAACGTAACAAGTATTTTCATGTACTTGGTGGCTGCTTTCATAGTCATGACTGATCGGTTAAACCGTAGTGCTTGCGCAAATATGTTTTGTTAAAAAAGGCCTTGATTGGCTTTAATGACACTTAATAATATTTTTAATATGCTACATTCTGATGTATATGATGCATATAATTCTGTGTGTGTTGCAAGACGGAATTGTGAGAGATACACACTATATATTTCTCTCATATCATGGCTTGCATTAGGCCTGGTATGGGGCAGCGGTGTGGCATGCTAGAGCTTGTTTTTACTCACCTTCTAACTTTCTCTTCTTTTAGTTTAATTTGATCATTTGTATGTGTGGTTGTTAATGTGACATATATCATCATATGCTTTGTTAAAACCAACTATGCCTTGGCAATGAATTACTAACATCTATTAAACATTACTAAACATTGACAAGGTTTTGTTCAGTGAATTTAATATGCCTGATGTAACGTGCAATCCAACCATGCCTTAGTAATGCACACCTAACATCTATTAACTCTAAATCTAAATAATTAATTTATTATTTTATTATTTCTTTTTGAAATTAACACAATCACATACTGCAACGGAGAAGTAATGTCGTCAGTATGGGGACCGACGAGGGAGAAGGGTGGCTTTGGAGGACGATAGACGTTATCGCTTCTTCCACAGCAAAGACTACTGAAACAGCCTTTCATTTCTTATATTCGCTTTTCTCCCTTTTTCTTCTTTCTTCTCCATTTCTTTCTGCTTCTCGTCTTTTCTTGTGTCTTGTCTCTGAGAAATCAAAGTTTGAATTGGAGATCTCTGCATGATTGCTTTTTTATTTTGTTGGATATTTCATTTCCGGTTGCTACTCGATGCTTCATCTTGGCTTAAAAACATCAACAAATGAGTAAACCTAAACATTAACATGCCTAAGCTCAAATTAACTAATAACTTGTTCAATAACAAATGCAAACATGTAAAAATTAAAGGCTACTATAATGCATGTGGCTGGGAGTATACAGTATTTTTTGTAGAGTGGTATAGAGACATTTTATGGTGATATTAAAGAGAGGTATGGTGTAGAAGCACGTGAAACGTGTATGAAGGCAAGGATGCACTGGCTTTAAGCGGCGTCATGCTAGGTGTACTTGAGGTTATAACTACATAAGGTCGTCTGTTCAGTGTCGGTTTGGTTTGTTCATTACAGTGAAACACTAAAAGTTGTTGTGTTGGTAGCATCCTTTGCAAAATTTAAGTATGCCCTCAGAGAATAGTTCCAAAGCAATCTTGAATAAGAGCAGTTTGGGACAGATGGGGTGGAGATGAGGGTTGGCATGATATATTAAGCCCATTTTTTTGTTAAGTTTTCAAATATCACTGCAAATATGCTTCTTGTGACAAAACAGCAACAGGCTATATGTTTTAGTTGTATTTGTAATTTTATGTAGCAAACACGGTATGATCAAATCGAGCGTGTTCTTATGCTAGATGACTATAACAAATTTTTTGAAAATTACATTTGTTGTGGACGGATCTTTTTTACTTTACCTGGTACCGCGCAAAAGATTTACTTAAACCATTTTTTTTTACATATTAATGAAGCAGTTTTGGATCAGTAAGCCATTTTAATCTGAACACACATCAAGATTACTTACCCACCTGAGGTCTGACCCACGAGCAACACCATGGTGGAAAGATCGGTTCATTTAAATGAATCGGTTCATTCGGAATTATGAATCAAGCATCTGATTTAACTCATTCAGTAAATTTTATAACGTTTACTTTTGTTTTTGTTACATGATAACACATGTTATTATGACTTACTTATAGCAAGTTTCATTCGGTCTAATATCTAAATCGACTCTAATACTTTGAAATGAATCAAACCGATAAACATATTACCTCTGCTGACTGGGCCAGGTCTGGTATTGTCATGTGTTGGATCGGGGTTACTGCCTGAGTCTTCGTGTTTTTCTTGCTTCTTGGTCCGTTTGCAAAAACTTGGTGCAGACATAACGAGAACTGAGATGGGAACACGTTCACCTTCCTAAAGTAACTGTAAGGGTCCGGGCTGTGCCAGAACTCCAAACCCCAGAATGCCCCGGGCTAATCAAGCCAACAAGCTGCACCTGAGGCGTCAGCCATATAAGCTCCCACCACACAAATACCTCCGCTACACCTTTGTAGAGGGGTAGTCGGTACGGTACAACCAGAAAGCCGAGAGAAAGCAACGAGAAAGAGAAAAGGAAAAGCAAGGAGAAAAAAGAAAAGGAAAAGAGAAAAGAAAAAGAGAAAAGCAGCAAGTGCATAAAATAATTAAATAAATACACAGAGTAGAGAGCGTGGGTCACTCTCCATTCAGAGACCCACAAATCCCCTTTCTGTTAAACCCTCTCCTGTTTATTTCTGTTCTTTTATAAACTTCTCCTTTCGTTTGAGTACCTCGTCCTGGCGTCTCCTTTGTTTGTTTTTCCCGCCATTTCTCCCTCTCCCTCACAAAACCCCTCCTGACTGCCCTCACACGTACTGCCGCGTAGCGCAGTGGTAACACGTGGGGTTATCATTTACATTTACATTTAAGGCATTTAGCAGACGCTATTATCCAGAGCGACTTACAACCGTGCTTAGTGTTCCGTTGGATAATATTCCAGCTAGTAGGAAGTTTAAAGCCTAAAACTCACCACAAGCTCAGACACTGCCCGAACAAAAAAAAATAAAAAGGACCAGACTGCTGGGTAATCAGAGAAATTAATACACAGACTATAGAGCAAGTAAAGCATTACAATGGGAAACAACCCCAGCCCAGTGCTCATTGTCTATAGAGAGGAGAAAAGGTCATTATACCAAGTGCATTACACAAGTACACATTTGACAAATGTCAATGTCAATAAGAAAATGTCATTATGTAGCAATAAAAGGTCATTAATGTGCAACACAATACACACAATTTACACCACTACTAGAGCTCACTCACTTAAGTGCATTACGAAGAGATGGGTCTTCAGTCTGCATTTGAAGACCGCGAGAGACTCTGCTTATCACTTCGAAGGTCTAAACCAAAATCCAAAAACACATTCCCACAAACAGTTCACACCCCACACACATAGTTTCACGTGCATCCACATCCAGGAAATCCGTTTTCTTGCAGTTTGAATCTTTACATCGCCGCAAATGGGTTCCCACCCTGCGCTTGGGTCCACACCCCAACCGCACCATGACAGTAACTAAACAAACACTTCTTTTAGTCACGTGCATGACGCAGAACAAGTATTGCCTGTGATTGGCTTGTGAGAGAGTTGGATTAATCCGATAGGCTGGTATGAAGTGGGAATTTTATGCTTCCGCCCAGATAATATGCTTCCTCACGAATATATTCTAGTAAGAAGATCCCAGGAATGGTACTCAAAACAAGCGTGCTTAGATTAATTAATGGGAAGAAAACCAAAAGATGTATGCTGAAACTAATTAAATGGCTCATGAAAAATTGCTCATGCCCAAAACTAGACGCAATAAGTGCAACAGGTCAATGATGATAGCTTCACATTCTTATAAAAAGGACCAATTTACATGAGAAGTAATTAATTCCAAGTACCCTCCATTACTATGTTGTATGTCACTAAGAAGCTGTTGTTGTTCACTTTACATTAGGCATATGAAATTTACTGAACAAAACCCAAGCGAGAACTTATAAAGCCAGTCTGATCATTATGTACAGGTGCTGGTCATACAATTATAATATTATGAAAATGTTGATTTCAGTAATTCCATTCAAAAAGTGAAACTTGTATATTATATTCATTCATTACACACAGATTGATATATTTCATGCTCCTTTTGCCTGGATTACTGCAGAAATGCGGCATGGCATGGATTCGATCAGTCTGTGGCACTGCTCAGGTGTTATGAGAGCCCAGGTTGTTCTGATAGTGGCCTTCAGCTCTTCTGCATTGTTGGGTCTGGCGTATCGCATCTTCCTCTTCACAATACCCCATAGATTTTCTATGGGGTTATGGTCAGGTGAGTTTGCTGGCCAATTAAGAACAGGGATACCATGGTCCTTAAACCAGGTACTGGTAGCTTTGGCACTGTGTGCAGGTGCCAAGTCCTGTTGCAAAATGAAATCTGCATCTCTATAAAGTTGGTCAGCAGCAGGAAGCATGAAGCGCTCTAAAACTTCCTGGTATACGACTGTGTTGACCTTGGACCTTGGACACAGTTGACCAACACCAGCAGATGACATGGCACCCCAAACCATCACTGATTGTGGAAACTTTACACTGGACCTCAAGCAACATGCATTCTGTGCCTCTCCGCTCTTCCTCCAGACTCGGGGACCTTGATTTCCAAAGGAAACGCAAAATTTACTTTCATCAGAGAACAGAACTTTAGACCACTCAGCCATAGTCCAGTCCTTTTTGTCTTTATCCCAGGCGAGACGCTTCTGACGCTGTGTCATGTTCAGGAGTGACTTGACACGAGGAATGCGACAGCTGAAACCCATGTCCTGCATACGTCTGTGCGTGGTGATTCTTAAAGCACTGACTCCAGCTGCAGTCCACTCTTTGTGAATCTCCCCCACATTTTTGAATGGGTTTGGTTCCACACTCCTCTCCAGGGTGCGGTTATCCCTATTGCTTGTACACTTTTTTTCTACCACACCTTTTCCTACCCTTTGCCTCTCTATTAATGTGCTTGGACACAGAGCTCTGTGAACAGCCAGCCTCTTTAGCAATCACCTTTTGTGTCTTGCCCTCCTTGTGCAAGGTGTCAATGGTCGTCTTTTTCATGATATTCTAGTTTTATGACCAGCACCTGTAGAAAATTAGGCATGACACTCTCCAAATCAGCATTTAAAAGCGACAAAGATCTATAGCTCAAGCAGTCCACTGGATCTTTCCCAGTTTTAAGAAGTGAAATAATTGCTGAATTTTCATCCTTATAATATGTATTAAAGAATAATTGATCAATCTCAAAATTGGGCAAAATAAATCCTTTACTGCAGTCAACAGTTCAGGTGGAACTCCATCCAAACTAGATTTACATCTATACATAGAAATTGCGGCTTCTTTAATGAAATAGGAGCATCTGTATGAACTACTGAGAAGTAAGGGAAGGCAGGTCTAAAAACTGTAAGAAGTCATCCATTTCCTTGAAATCCACAGATAGTCCAGATGTGTCCATTTTACGCTGAAAAAAAACTTTGAAAGTATTATCAATCTCTAGGGTTTCAGTAAGTAACACTCCCATAGAATCTCTAACAGTATTTGTAGAGGCGAGGCATTCCGCCTGTTTGAGCTTAAAACCTAAGAGACGGCCAAGTATCTCTGCCTGTTCATGATAAATTTTCTCATTTTGAGCAACAAAAATTCTGCTCATGTGTCTTTATATTTGGCCATGTTTTTCAAAACTATATTTTTGCCAAATTTCCAGATAATGAATTCAGCCCTCTAAATAAGCTATGTCTGATTGAGAATGTTTCAGTAAATTAGAAGTGAATGAAATAAAGCAACCTCTTATAAAACATTTTGTTGTTTCACTTAATGTATGAGGTGAAGTCTCAGAGGTATCATTCATTCCGATAAAAGTCCTCAAATTATTTGTAACATACCTGTATACTAAAGAAGAAATACATTAAATACTCTCTTAAAATTGAAAGTTGGAGTATATACAAATAATTTCAGTGCTACAGGACTGTGGTCAGAGATAATTATCAGAAGAATATCAGTTGCAGCAACATATTTGACAGCACTAGAGGATATAGACGATATAAAGAGATAATCATTTTAGAAAACGTTTTGAAGAGAGGAGAAAGGAAGATTAGGGTTTTTGGGTTACTACAACGCTAAGGGTCTACTAAAGATCCGATGAAATATTACATTAAGAATGTCCAGGACTGCTTGTTCTGTCCAGTTTTGGATTAAATACAGTCTACTAGAAGTCTACACCCAAAATTACTGACTATTGATAAGAATTTCATAATTTAAAACAATACTAGCTAAATATCATCTACCATCTGTCAATTCTGTTATACACAGTGGGGCAAAAAAGTATTTAGTCAACCACTGATTGTGCAAGTTCTTCTACTTAGAAAGAAAAGAGAGGTCTGTAATTTTCATCGTACATACACGTCAACTATGAGAGACAAAATGAAAAGAAAATCCAGGAAATCACATTGTAGGATTTGTAAAGAATTTATTTATAAATTATGATGGAAAATAAGTATTTGCTCACTAACAAAATTTTGACTCAATACTTTGTAACATAACCTTTGTTGGGAATGACATAGGTCAAACGTTTCCTGTAAGTCTTCACCAGGTTTGCACACACTATTTATACATTTATATGTATATGTTACTTGAATTATAAAGCTTATAGTTATTGGGGTATAACGTAAGCAATGTCACATGGAATATAAAGCTTATTTATAGTTATACTCAAGTTTATGTTCAAAATGATATGTCAAAGTATAACCTTCATAATTAAAATAATACTTTAATTATTTATGTTTTTTATGCAAGGTAATGGGCTGAAACAAGAAACTAATTCTGTACAATTTCACTGAATAGGCTGTTTAGCAGGCTGAAGGTTCTCCTGAAATGGAGCATTTACACTCATGTAGCTTTTTTTTTTTTTTTAACCAACATTGTCATTATTCATTTTAATTCAAAAACAAATCCTGTTTACCAAATAATAATATTATTATTAATAATAATAATAATAATAATAATAATAATTTTAAGGGTAGCATTTTTAAGAACATTCATTTTCCCTATTAGCAACATTTGGTATAGATGCCCATCTGTATAGTGAATTTGAAATTTGACATTTTGAAATTATAATATCCTCAAGACTACAATCCATCTACAACTTGAATGCCTAAATGCGTGAAACAGTCCACAATTTTGAATTGAAGTGTCATCTTGGATGGATTCTTTATTTCTGCATGATTTAATAGCATTATAGAAGTTTTAGATTTATTTATCTTATAAGATCTTGCTGAATGTATTTATCAGATCCAAGAAGGCCGAAATATAATTTCCCAGATCACTAAAGAAAAGAAAGACATAATCTGCATATAATGCTATGCTGTGCTCCTATAATTATTCTGAAAAAATGGATATTTCCATTGGTCAGTATTTCTGTATAGAGCAATTTTATCCATTTGCAAAAATTCTCACCAAACCAAAACGCTTAGGAATTAATAAATAAATAAAAGAAAAGTAAAGAAAGAACAAGTAACGGCCCAAAACGAAAAAATACTTTCTCCTCAGGGTCCATAGTCTAGGTGCTTCTTAATCCTTAGGGTTTCCAAAATAGCTGACTGGTCCTTTCTAAGATGAGGATTAGCAAAGCTGCTTTTCAAATAGTTCTAATTCTAACTCTTAACATCTGCTACCTTGTAGACCTGAACATTTTCAAAAACAAAAGTCACTCAACTGTAAATTCCATGCTGTTACCTTTCCAGCAAATAAGTGATAAGCTATACATAAGTGAAGAGAATGTATAAAGGACTTCAACTTTAAATTTTGCTTCAAGATATGGATTTAATGAAAGTGGCACTGACGAGTTTTAGCCATCTGGTCATGGCGGTGTTGGGAGAAGTATGGTTATGCAGAGGATATAACTACGAGTAAAATATGGTTTCAGTAATCTAGAATAGAGTTATGTAGCAATATGCTCATTGTTTAAAACAAAATTGCACATAGAAACCAGGAGATATAGGTTTAGTGCCATTATTGAAGAACAAAAAAACAGTCAGTTTTGTCAATAATTACTTAACTTAGCATTAACTCTCTGTGAAAACAGTCCAGAATACGCAAGTGCAAGTATAGCATTTACTTCCAAATTTAACTTAAACCTTCAATCAGTTTAATTCAATTCAATTCAACTTTATTGTCATTATACCAATACAGGGTTGTACAGTATAACGAAACACGGTCAGGCTCCTTTTCCAGTGCAGTGAATAATATGTATATATATATATAAATAGTGTAGTGCAAAGACAATAGACAAAACAATGTGTGCATACAGACAATAGACAAAACAAAACAATGTGTGCAAACAGTACAGTATGTGTACAGTATGTGTACTGTGCAAAGGACATGTGCAAAGAGTAGCGAAGAGTGCAAGAGTAGCGCAGTATCAGTAAGTATGTGGTTGAACATTATGAATATATAAAGTGTACAGTGCAGGTGGGGAAATAGCAGCTTAATAGCAGCTTAATGTAGTAACAGCCAAATGCTTGTACAGATGTTCAGTATAGATAATAAATATGGATAAATAAGAACAAAATAAAACAAAACTGGATGTTCAAGTATACAGGTTGAGTTAAAGTGCGGTGCGAACAGTCCTGTGAGGTAGAGGAACTACAAATCAGTAGCAGTCTTAGTGGTGTGGTCATGTTCTGTTAGGCGCTGCTGGTGTGACCAGTTTGACAGCTCTAGGGTAGAAACTGTTCCTGAACCTGGTGGTTCTGGCTCGGATGTTCCGGTACCTCTTTCCGGAGGGCAGAGGTTGGAAGAGGGGATGGCTGGGGTGTGTGGGGTCTGAGGATATGTGGGCTGCTTTCCTCAGACATCTCTTGTCATAGATGTCCTGTATGGGTGGGAGGGTAGATGCGGTGATGTGCTGTGCAGTCTTTACCACCCTCTGCAGGGCCTTGCGCTCAGCAGAGGTGGCACTACCATACCACACAGTGATGCAGCTTGTCAGGATGCTCTCCACGGTGGATCTGTAGAAGTTGCAGAGGAGCTGCTGTGGCAGGTTGACTCTCCTCAGCCTTCGTAGAAAGTGGAGGCGTTGTTGGGCCTTTCTGACAAGGTGTGAAGTGTTGGTTGTCCAGGTAAGATCCTGGGCTAAGTGGACACCAGGAACTTGGAGCTGCTCACTCTGTCCACCACCGTGCCTCCAGTGTTCATAGTTTGTGCGTTCTTTCCCCCCTCCTGAAGTCAATGATCAGCATTGAGGGGGAGGTTGTTGGGGGCACACCATTCTGTGAGGAGCTTGACCTCCTCTCTGTATCCCTCATCATCATTGGTGATGTTGCCGATTATTGTTGTGTCATCGGCAAACTTGATAATGGTGTTGGAACTGTAGGTTGTAGTGCAGTCGTGGGTGTACAGAGTGTACAACAAATGGGAGAGAACAATGCCTTGGGGACATCCTGTGCTGAGTGTGAGGGAGGGTGAGGTGTGTTCACCCATCCTAACACACTGTGGTCTGCAGCTGAGGAAGTCCATGATCCAGCTGCACAATGTGCTGCTTATTCCCAGTGTGCTGAGCTTGTGGATGAGTCTGGAAGGGATGATCGTGTTGAAGGCGGAGCTGAAGTCGATAAACAGCATCCTCACATATGAGTTGGTGCTGTCCAGGTGGTTGAGTGCGGTGTGGATTGCCAGGGAGACCGCATCATCAGTAGATCTGTTGGCTCGGTAGGCAAACTGATGTGGGTCCAGGGTGCTGGGAAGGCTCCTCTTTATATGAGACAGAATTAGTCTCTCGAAGCACTTCATCACTATGGGTGTGAGAGCGATGGGACGGTAGTCGTTCATGCTTGTGATTGTGGATTTCTTTGGGATTGGGATAATGGTTGTGGTTTTAAAGCAGACTGTACAGTAGACTGTGCCAGGGAAAGGTTGAAGATGTCTGTGAAGGTGGAGGCCAGCTGGCTGGCACAAGCTTTCAATACCCGCCCTGGGATCCCATCTGGGCCCGCGGCTTTCCGGGTTGAAACCCTCATCAGTGCTCTCCTCACCTCATCTGCAGCCAGTATGAGTGGTGTCTCCTCCTCTGTGGTGGGGAGCAGGGCAGTGTTGCAGGACTGGGCCTGGGCAGGGGTCTCAAAGCGGGCGTAAAAGTTGTTCAGTTCAGCTGGTAGGGCGGCGTCTGTGGTCACTGGGGTACTGACTTTGCTCTTGTTTAAGCTGCTTGATGAAGTCTTCAGCTTCTCCAGGACTGCTGAAGATGTGTGGCCGTCCTTCGTATGTCACCAGGAGTCTTGCAAGGAGAATAATTTCAAATCATAGCCCCGGCTGCCATGTCTTGGTAAAATTGCACCAGTTGGTTCCCATTGAGTATCTGCTTTTAATCTTTGCTGCTCTCACCACTGCTTCTTTATCCTTATAATTGAGAAGTTTCATTATCATTGTTCTTGGGGAATTGGTGATCTCCTTTCTTGGAACGACTCTGTGAGCCCCCTCTGCTGTGAATTTCGTGCTTGAACGTGCCAGCCCTAAAAAATCTCTAGAAAATCACACACATCTGTGTCCTCTGCTCCCTCGGGCAAACCAACTAACCTTAAGTTGGACCTCCTTGTTCTTACCTCTAAGTCCAATACTTTTCCTCCATACTTCTAATGTTCGCTCGCTGCCAGTAAGGCTGGATGAATTAAAGATCTGGACACTCACACAGAGAGGGCTCATGGACTGTAACCTCATGTTTTTTTACTGAAACATGGTAAAACGGCGATGTGGCGAACAGCGTGGTGGAACTGGAGTGCCGGGCATTGTTCAGAGCTAACTGTTCGGCTGCAGCTACGGGCTAGACCCGTGGTGGAGGAAACTGCATCTATGTAAACAAAGCGTGGTGCACGGACTCTGTCGTCATGGTAACCCCCTGCTCTGCTGACCTGGAGTTCCTGATTATCAAGTGCAGACCCTTCTATCTGCTGCATGAGTTTAACTGTGTCTTCACTGGAATAGTCCATGTGCCCCCCGATGCTAATGCTAACGCAGCTATGGAAGTGCTTTGTGCGGCTATCAGCAAACTACAAACTGACCAGCCGAACGGGGCCTTTATAGTAGCAGGGGACTTTAATCACAGCGATTTGAGATCTGGACTTCCAAAGTTTTTTCAGAATGTCTCCTGCACCACAAGGGGACACAGAACACTGGATAAGGTTTACACCAACGTGCCTGATGCATACAAAGCCACACCCCTCCCCAATCTCGGACAGTCTGACCATCTTTCTCTGTTCCTGCTGCCCAAAGACACTCCAGTCATCCGGCGTGTTACACCAGCAACCAGGTCTGTAAAGATTTGGATGGAGGGAGCTGACTCCTTTCTTCAGCAGGAGCCATGTAGCACTGTACTAGCCAACAACTGTGCTTCACTCCCTGATGAGCTTAATCACTTTTATGCTCACTTTGACCGGGAGAACAAGGTGGTCTCCTCAAAAACTGATCTGCCTCTCCACAATCATCCACTCACACTCTCCACCCTGGATGCTTGTCGCACGCTGAACAGGGTGAATGCAGCTGGCTCTTATGGGGTACATGGTCGAGGGCTAAGAGCGTGTGCCCATGAACTCTCAGGAGTTTTTGCACATATTTTCAATCTTTCACTGGCCCAAGCTGCTGTACCAACCATCTTCAAGACTGCCACCATTGTGCCGGTGCCAAAGCACCCAACTGCTTCAGCACTGAACGACTTCCGCCCTGTCGCACTCACCCCAATCATCTCCAAGTGCTTTGAAAGACTAGTTCTTTCTCACTTGAAAAAACAGGTCAACTGAGGATGCCATCTCCATGGCGCTTCACACTGCACTGACCCACCTGGACTGTCAGAATTCCTATGTCAGAATGCTGTTCATTGACTTCAGTGCAGCATTCAACACAGTGATCCCCTCCAAGTTGATCTCCAAGCTCAGCCATCTGGGTATCAGCACAACCCTTGCAACTAGATTTTGGATTTCCTGACTGACAGACGCCAGTCTGTTAAGTTAGACAACCTCTCTTCCTCTTTCATGAGCCTGAACACCGGCGTCCCACAAAGTTGTTTTGAGCCTCCTCCTGTTCACCCATGACTTTATGCCAATTTATGGTTCTAACACCATAATCAAGTACGCGGACGACACCACGGTGATAGGCCTGATCAGAGAGAACGACGAGACGGCCTATAGGGATGAGGTACAGCACCTGTCTACATGGTGCCATGACAACAACCTGACACTGAACACCCAGAAAACCAAGGAGATCATAATGGACTTAAGGAGGTCTAGAAGCCAGGCTCACCCCCCAATCTATATCAGCGGAGCTGCAGTAGAACAGGTGACCAGCTTCAAGTTCCTTGACACCCACATCTCCAGTGATCTCACCTGGTCTCTGAACTCCTCAGTTCTGGTTAAAACTTTACTTCCTTCGGAGCCTCAAGAAAGTTCACCTGTCTCCCAGGATCCTGGTGAACTTCTACCGCTGTACCATTGAGAGCATACAAATCAACTGCATCTCTGTATGGTACTGCAACTGCTGTGCTGCTGTCCGCAAGGCACTCCAGCAGGTGGTGAAAATGGCTCAACGCATCACAGGCACCCAGTTACCCACCATTCAGGACATTTATCACAAGCGCTGCCTGGGCAGGGCGAGGAATATCATCAAGGACACTTCTCACCCAAATCATGGTCTTTTCACCCTCCTCCCATCTGGCAGCTGCTATAGGAGCCTCTGCTCCCGCACCAGCAGACTCAGGAACTGTTTTTTCATGAGGCTGTGTGTCTCATGCGCTGCATCCTCGCACCGTCTGTACTGTTAATGCACTTTATTCATTGCCAAGCCTACCGTATACTCGTGTTTACATACTGTTCTTATATTATCTTTACCTCAGATGTTATTTTTATTGTGTACATACATACATACATTCATTTGTTACTGCTCTTATATATACATATATATGTATATAGATAAGCTTATATTACATGTATATATTTATTACTACGGCTCTTTATGTAAATAATACTGTACTTGCACTTCTGGTTAGATGCTAACTGCATTTCATTGGCTCTGTACCTGTACTCTGCACAGTGACAAAGTTGAATCGAATCGAATCTAATCTAATCTAAATGCTGGACATTGGCGTGGCTTGTGTTTACCTCCACAGCATGAGCAGTTCTAGCTTTCTTCACACTCTCCTTTTTTCTTCATGCGCTTTTCGCTACTAAGCCACTTGCTCGTTGCTTTCGATGCACAGTCTATTTTCATTACAGAGGGTTTCCACTGACTGCAGTCCATAATTTTTTATTCTACTCTGTGTTGCTTCTCTTGCCAGACTAATTTGTATTGCTTTTTCAAGCGTCAGATCCGACTCACCGAGTAGCTTTTCTCTCAGTCCTTTGTCACGCACTCCCATTACTATTCTATCGCGTATCAGCGAGTTGACGAGTTCTCCAAAATTGCACGTTTGTCTCTTTAACTTCAAAGTCCATAATAAACTCCTCAACAGATTCTGACTCTGTCTGCGACCGACTGTTGGACATATATCTTTCATATGTCTCGTTTTTTTAAGGCGTACAGAAGGATTCAAATTTCTCTATTACCAGCGCATAGTTCTTCTGTTACTCCATTGTTAATTGCATGTTGTTCATCTGCAGGCGAGCCTAGCATGAGTTTGAAAACTCCTGGTACCATACTATATTCTGTACCCTTTATTCTCAGCTCAACAAACTTGTAACTAAAAGCTGCATGCTGTGTAACTGTGTGTCTATCACGTGATGTCCAGATTACATAAATGATGTACATCACAGTACTGTCTATACACAAAAGGGAAAAAAAACTGTTTTAATTTACTAAAGTAAGTAACTTGCTTGCCTTTTATAGTTAAAATGTTAAGAGTAGTCCAAAGAAAGACATGGCCCCTAGGTGTGACTGTGTGTGTAAATGTAAATGTCTGTGTGTCTACCCTGCAATGGACTGGTGGCCTATCCAAGGTGTTTACGCTTCCTTCTGCCTATTGAGCGCTGGCATAGGCTCCAGCACCCCACAACCAAGAGGGATAAGCATGTCAGAAGATGTACGAATTAATTAATGTTCAGCGTGTTAAGGTGACCAGGGTACTTACTTTAAGTTACAACACTGAAAGTAAGTAACCTATTTATGTGATGCAAGAAATGGCTTGATTTAGGATGAAACAAAAAATCCTTCACATTTTTCATCTTCTACAGACTGTCTGGTTGTATGGTCACAGAGGAAGGCTGTTCTTCTCTGGCCTCAGCTCTTGGTGTAAATCCTTCATACTTGAAAGAACTAGATCTGACCTACAACTATCCAGGAGATACAGGACTGAAGCTTCTCTCTGCCAGGCTGGTGGATCGTCTCACTTCGAGCAGACTGTCGACCGAAACTCATCAGGTTATGGTAAACACTAGAGTTAGAGGCTTTGGTATGATGTTATTCCAATGCCTGTGGCGTAGTTCATAATATAAGGAATACGTGAGACGTAATGATGAGCACATGTATTCATCATCATTTTAGGTGATATGGATCTTTGTCCTCAAGGAGATGAGAAAATCTTTCAATTTGGCTGGTTAAGTAATTGGCAGGAACACTAAGAAGAGAAGAGAGTCAGAGGCACCTCAGCCTTTTTCCCAGTCCTTACACTGCCAGAATTGCATGTATTGAAATATTATGCAGTGTAAAGTTCTTGATTTCCACTGTGCCTGATATTTTTGAATTCCCCCGCACACTACCATTCTAATTTGTGCTGTCTGGTAGTAACTGGTTAATGATGGTAAGGCACAGCTCCCTCTTTCCTTTGATAACCACAATGTTTTAAAATTTACTCTGGGCTTTATTTCATGCCAGAAAAAAATCAAGTATTTTGTCACACCTCCTGGTTCCCCCTCTGCTCTTGCTGTACCACCAAACTACAACCCCCATGAGTCACTGGTGTATGACATCACTGTTACCTGTCCTGCAGCCTCCAATCAGGAATCAGTTTACCGATCACTCGTACTAATGACTCTTACCCGTTGTCTGATTGCTTTGTGCATGTATACCCGTTTTCCTGTATACCTGTTGCAGAGAGGCAGTTATGACTTGACCTCTCAAATCTTTATCTGAAGAGGTTCATAATTCTTTTACCATAATTAGGATAATTTTTGTCAAATTATTATTCCATTTGTATTTACATTTGATCTACAGCTGTACACCACTCACTAAGTTTGAAACAATTATGAAGGAAGAACAGTGGTCTCTTGGTTTCCAGTTGAATTTATCTGATTGCATATTCTTTGATTTTAGGATGGAGCATGCAGAGAATATCAGAATTAAACCAGGCCTAAGAAAATGTAAGTTTCCCAATATTATTATAATGTTATATAATTATGTAATGACCACATACATAGAGACTGACTTACTAAGAGAGGTGCTACGTACCAGTTAATCTACAGATATTTTGCACTAATGGGGGTGGGCTATTTAGCAAGTTTACCTTAAAAGACCTTCCATGTAAATAAATGCAAGTATATTATAACCTCTTACTTTCATGTAGTACATCAACAATAGCTGTGGCATTTGTGCCTCACATACAAACAAATAGGAGTGTTCGAAGCAACTAAAACACATAGGAATAGCCATAGTACAGCAGAGATTACAGAGTTTTAGAGTTTAAATGTGTGCTTTAAATAGTTGTTTGGAAAATACAATTGCATGAACTAACAAGCACAAACTGACTGAGCACAAACAATGGCAGTCTTGTCACTGCTAAAAATGAGACAAGCTTTTTATGGTCAGCATTTGTCATCAGCCTTGGTAAACCAGACTAGGTGCATTGAAAACATTTAAATTTTTGATCAGTGTTAAAGGTCTGATGTACCTATTCAGTAAAATAATCACTGACACCTTTAATACCAACATAGGATGCCCCCTACATAGTATGTTTGCCTATTCTGTGTTGAATCTCCTCCTCTATAATTCTTTTGTACAGATTCCTCTGAGCTTACACTGGATCCAAACACAGCGCACACACGTCTCTGTCTGTCTGAGGAGAACAGAAAGGTGACGTGTGTGGCAGAGCCGCAGTCCTATCCAGATCATCCAGAGAGATTTGACATCTATGAACAGGTGCTGTGTAGAGAGAGTCTGACTGGACGCTGTTACTGGGAGGCTGAGTGGAGTGGTGTGGATGCACTTATAGCAGTAACATACAAAGGAATAAACAGAAAAGGAGGTAGTGATGACTGTGGGTTTGGAAAAAATGAAAAATCTTGGAGACTGTACTGCTCTAAAAATAGTTACACGGCCAGGCACAATAAGAAGAGAATTGAGATGCCTCCTCCCTTCTTCCACTCAAACAGAGTAGGAGTGTATCTGGACTGTCCAGCAGGTACTCTGTCCTTCTACAGTGTATCCTCTGACACACACACACTTCTTCGCATGTACACATTTCACTCCACATTCACTGAACCACTCTATGCAGGGTTTAGGTTTTGGTACTCAGACTCCTCAGTGTGTCTGTGTAAAATATAATAGTCTCCTGTCACAATCTAAATCTTAACAGAAACAAAAGTCTAGATTTCGTGTGCATTATAATATGGACTTCTTCATCTCTCTCTGTTTAATGCACACACATCAGAATCCCTGTTTATGTTTCACAATATTTTATATTAAAAGGGGTATTTCACTGCCAGGTCATGTCATGACAGATCCTTTTTGTGATTATGAACATTAAATATGTCTAGTTAAGTCAACTGCATGTTGTGTGTATTAAACATTGACTATAATCATGCTGAAAGTATAAAAGATAATTAAAAGATAACTGGTAAAAGTTCTGTTTCAGTCCCAGGTGCCACAGGACAAATACATGGAGGAGTGGTAACAAAACAGAAGCAGCACTATGATATCCAGCACCACTTCCAGCAGCTCATGGGGCATGCAGAGCTATGAACTTTAAGTTTGAATAGTCAAGTCAAGTCAATTGCGTCTTGTGTGTATGAACGCAGGCATGAACTGTTTTAATTATCTTTAATTCCTTCACCATGAACTGGAAGTGTGTTGGTAATGCCCAGATAATTTTCATTCAGTTTCATCCAGTGTAGCGCTGTGGAACAAAGGGGCCACAAACTGCTGGTTGAAAGGACTTTTAGTATATGTTTTAAGTTGTCACTGTGAGTGGGGAGTATCTGGTAACATGTATTATATCACACATATATAGACTGCAAAAGTTTATAGAAATTGTAAAATTGCCAAGATAGTTAGGGAACCTACTTTAGTCATTCAATCTGTCATTAAATCCCTATTTGCTGTCCTACACCTCCTTTAACATTTTGCTGTCAAAGATGGCCCGGGGTTTATCTAAGTAGAAGACTAAAACTGGAACAGTAAATGCAATGTCACAGATGCAATTATATTTGGTCAGCAAGCCTGGTAAAAGTTCTGGTTCAGTTCCAGACAAATACATACAGCATACAGAGATTACTGAAGCAGTAGTTAAAAGTTAAACAAGGCAGCCAACAGTAGACCGACCCATCTATTCCAAATGTTGGGGGCAATGGTGGAACAAGGTTAATAAAACCTTTTTAATGCACTCTAATGCCTTCATTTGCCTTGCTGTCACTGTGCATTTCTAAAGGATGTAATGTACAAGATGATGACATTCACTTTTATATTGCACAAATTATCTCTAATTTTAAATTGAGTGTTAGCTCATCTCTCAAACCTCATTATTCAGATTGTCAGATTGGTTTGTTTAATTTCAGTATGATTCATGGATATGGATATGTATTTGTCCCAAATTAGTTCTCAGACTGATTTATTTTCAATCCAGCATATTTTGTATATTAAAATCTTATCAAATGAATTTCATTATGCTATTTCCCTTTTTGTTTCTGAAACTTTTTTGAACTAGGAGGTGCTAGCAGGTGATTTCATGAGCTGTACTTTGCTAAATGTTAACTAATGTTAAAATTAACCAGTGTTAACTAATTAACTTGCCAAGTGTGCTAAATAGAGCAATGGCCTCCACTAGTCACAAGTTACAAGACTATTTCTGTACCAAACCTCTACACAGTGCATCAGCAATCTAGCAAGTATGAATGTAATGTTGTGCAGAACACAAGAGCTCCTCAGTTGGGTCCAAGTCGTGATGCTGATGATTAACCAACAGGTAAATAAGCAATTTTATTTTTATTTATTTATTTATTTAAATGTATTATTTTCTCTCTCTCTCTCTTATCATCTTCTCACGGAGACCGGACATTTCTGCTGTCATCAAGTCAGAGCCAAGAAATGCATTTGTGGAAGAATTTTTCTCTGAAAACAAGCAAAAAAAAAGTTAAATTTGAAATTGTAAACAGTACACAGCTGCCTGTTCTGATATGGACGCTGTGAGGAATACATGTCACTACTATCAAGAGTGCGTGGATGTGCTGTGCCAAGCCCAAAAGAACGGCCCACTTTGATACAAGTGTTGTCAAGTCTCAAGCAACATGTAACGACGTCAGAAACCTTTCCAGAGTCCGACATGACATTCGCTATGACACATTATTCCCAGATCGCAAGCACATCTCGTTCAACTGAAATGTCAAGGACTTTGTGGATCCAAAAAAAGGAATGGCCTACAGGAGTCTTTGTAACCCAGCTGTAGTTTTCTCAATTGTAGTGATGTTCATTTAAATAAACGCTGGCCCTTTAAGAAATAACTGCAGTTTCTATGTTCCACTGATGCAGTTTCTGTATCATAGTTGCTTTATGGTATGGTTTATAAGAGCGAGAGCTTCCATAGAAATGGGTAGAGGTACAAGACTGTTAGAGGGTGATTATCATCTGATCAGATGGTTTAGGTTATTTAATTAATTGAACTATGTAATCAAATTAATTGATTAATGAAATTAATCAAATGAAACCAAAGATTCGGTACCCACTGTCAGGGAAAGAAATACTTGAAGGATTAAGGTTAGTACAGATTACATTATAGAGTACAGTAGAGCAGCGCTGGATCACTTCCTCTGGAGACTGGCAGCGGACACACCTACCACAGGTGTGCAGTTGGTTTCGGCCTGGGCCAAATAGAGGCTGCCGGGAAGTGGTTGGAGGTTGCTGCAGGGAGGTGCCGAGTAGCTGGACCGCGTTGGTTGTTGTTCTGGCTCCAGCTTCCGTGGCGCAGTGGCACGACCGACGTTCTCAATGTCACAGCAAGTGGTTTGAAGTTCAGAGTTCAAGGCCGATAACTTAGCTATTTTGTATGACTTGGTCTGAGTTCTAAATTAAAAGTAAACTATGCTGGCCAAATGCAGGTTGGTCTTAACTATAGCTTAGGGCAGTGAGTCAAGGTCCAGCGGCTTGTACCCCGTGGGTTAACTCCTGCTAAGATTTTTCCTCCTATGGTCACGTGGTCAGCTTGCTTGTAGCGGCACAACAACCTGGTCCGTCCGGAGGTAATGGGTGGTCTTCCATCGCTGCCACGCTGTTTTTCTGTTCTCGAACCGAGCGTACAAGTGGTTTAGCAGGCGCATCTGGAAGGGAGGCATCACTGGTCAAATGTCACACACTTTGTCATCACACGAGGGTGGGGGCGGGAGGTGGTGTAAACAATGGTCCAAGCGCGTTCGCAATCCTCTCTTAAGCAAAAGTTCACATGAGTTGGTGGAATTTTTAGGACAGAACTGACTTATGAGATTCACCTGGTTTGAAATCTCCAGCAACAATAAACAGTCCATCATGGTGGTGTGTTTTCTGCAGTCCGCTGATAGCGTTGTACAGCTCACTGCAAGAGCGCAGCTTTTAGCGGTAGCGCCGGGTGGCAATATAGACACTGACGATTTCAGCACTGTGGTGAATTTCCCTCGGGATAGATAAACACGTTCCTACCCCTGACGATCAGACAACTCCAACTAGAGGTGAGCAGGTATAGCTAAGACCGAGTGACAAGAAGTTCTTGGCACCATTCTGTTTTGATTGTAAAACACAGCCAGTCCTTCCATCCGCAAGTCTTACAGCACATGGGATGAGTCTCTGTCGGCTCGAAATGAAGCTAAAAAAAAGTCCGTCTAGCTGAATGGCGGCCTCGGGAACTCTGTCGCTCAGCCACGTCTCCGTGAAGACAAAGACGCAGCAGTCTCTAGTCCAGTTTATTCTCCAGGGAGCAGACATTAGAGAGCAGGATGGACGGGAGAGCTGGCCGAGTTGGCTTTGTTGTTAGCCCAGCACGAACTCCAGCCCGCTTGCCTCTCTTCTGCAGTCTCGCGCACCGCTTCCGGGGCCCCTTCTTTCAGCTGCTGGCTACTGGCGAGGCCGCGATCTCGGGGGCTGGTTGCTGTAGCAGACCGAAACCGCATAGCGTCTCTTGTAGCTCATTGTTTACGATGTTATTCCGTTGATTCCGGTAGTGTAGCAGTGTCTGACGGACACCGGTTGTTCTTATATCCATCCAAAAAAGTTGAAGAAAAAAGACACGCGTAGATAAACAAAAAGCAACTTATGTATCCGAAGCGGCCTCTGCGAGGTACAGCTGCGCCGCCATCTTGGATTGTAGAAAATGTTCAGTAGAGAATAAAATGTGTCCCATCTACACGACACTTTTTTATAATAATTATACAAATATTTTAAACATATTAGTGAATAAACACTGTACCATAGAAAACATTAGTCTATAAATAACCTCAACAAACACTCCTATAGGGTAGAATAGAAGGTTAGTCTGTAAGAGAAAACAATGTATACTTAACAAACACTGGGACTTTAGTCCATAACCAACCTGTTACACAAGCACAAATATATTCAAATTCAAATGCAACAATAAAGTCCTTTAAACTGAAAAATAAGGAAAAGCGTTGTATGTAAACAGAAATATCTGAAAGCAATGCAAAAAGTTTAGAACAGAAAGTGTCATGGTTTTCCACACTTTCATCCCACCTGTAGAAGCCAAAGTGCTTTGGACTTTTATGTATAAAGTTTATTGGTATTAGCATTAACAAAAAAACACAGAAAACACCATTCTTAGTTTTTTGTGATAATTTTTTGTGTACTGTCACTTTAACTCCGGAGGTCCGCGCACTTATGCTTGGTGTTGGTTCAGTTCGGGAGTGGGCGCCACGGACTATACAGTTTTTTATCGTGTTGCTCTTTGTATTTGTATTATTAGTAAATAAATATATTTAATATATTGTTAAAATGAACTGGGTTTACATGAACAGTGCGGAATAAACCATTTCCCTTTTTTAAACAGAGTTCTGTGGAAGTTTTCTCCTTCTACGAATGAGTCAAGGAGTGGTTTCACGCCCTTTGCTCTTAGTAATTTTCCGTGCCTCATTGTGCAGCAGTCCTCAAACAGACCATCACTGTTGGTTCCTGTTAAGTATAAAAACACAAGGTTTAATATTATTTCAAGCTGAAACATATATATGGTTACTCATGTTCAAATGTGGCATCAGATTACCCGTTTTAGGCCTGTCCCTCACTGCTCCAGCAAGAGGACCCTGTGAAGTCATCTGGGGTCTCTTACAAGAGGTGGGAGTTTTTAAACCTCTGCACAGCATGCCATTCTTTATGCTGCTTTCTTTGTAATTAAACAGGAAATGTTACCAGCAATAGGAGTTAATGTTCCTATTGCACAACTTAAAGGGCAGACTAACTTCTGGACCCACAAAGTCTACACCACAGTACACCATAAAGGAGAGCACCAACTTTACAATATACCAGCAGTAATATAAGGAAAACTACTGGCTATAGTACAGTCACACAAAGCCTCCAAAGCTACATATTTATTTTCTCAGATTATTACTATTAGTGATATTAAAGCAGAAAGGCGGACAAGAAACACCAAACTATTGCAATTACTGTCTCTACATGATGAAGAACATGAATACCTCAAGGTCTTCTCCAGTGGTATCTGACCATCGACCTGGGCATATTTAACCAGCTAGATTTCTATTCATTTAAAAAGGAAAAAAATTAGGTTCAATTAATTAATGATTTATAACAAGGCTCTGGAGGCAAGCAACACATGCACACACCATACTATATGTAATATGTAACTGTCTATTGTAAAGAAACGCGCATGGTCTTACATGCAGTTTGTTCTTTTAACCCTGAAGTGATCCAAGGAACTCAACAGTCAATAAAGATTACTGGGATCTCTGCTAAATCTCGAGTGACCTCAGAACAGCTTTGTATGGTGTGCCGTTAAACTGAAGTGGTGTTTCAGTAGGCAAGGAATCTAGAAAGAGCATCTCTCCGAGCTGACTGTATGAAAGATTCATTATATGATGTGAACAAACACTGCACTGTAAACACCGCATGTGAAATAATATCTTTAACAACCATGAACAGTCACATATGTCGTCTGGTCTAAACCCTCAACATCTGACCAGTAAAGGCAAGCCTACTTGGTTTGGATGACCAACTCATCTCCTCACTGGTTTTAAACCAGCACATAGTTGATCTGATAAATTCAAAATTTCACAATCACAGAAATATAGTCACATGGTTTTACCAAGTTATGCTTGGGTGACACAGATCAGGACTAGGGATTTCTTTAAGATACCAGATGTTGTTGGGATGAGTGTGTTTCCATGTTCCATGGCTCTTATGTTCTCTATACTTGTGAGAACTTCGCACTGTGGTCCACACAGATATACAGTAACATAGTATACACAATCAATCAAATCAATTGGCTTGGTTGTAATGAATCATCCTACCACTGAAGAGGGAAAAGGTGAATACTGCTGCTCCTGTGTTTCTGTGGTTCTACATGTGAAGGTTATGAGGGTTAATAACAGGACAGAATAAACAGATAAGTACAGCACAGTGTTAATAAATGTGTGGTAGAATAAATGTACAGTATATATTTTATTTTAAATTACTTAAACACTTAAATTCAGTTAAATATCATTTAATAAGAGAATGTTATTAAATCTTAACATCACTTATGCTGCTGGAATCAGTGCCTTGTGATCTAATAATGTCTAAATGTAGATTATGGTGAGATTAATAGGGAGGCTTACCCAGCTCATTACACAGATATTAACTAGGAGGTTACTTTAACTGCTGTGACATAATCAAATATGGCTTAGCTCAAAAAACTATAGTTTGCATCAATATAAAAAAAATATATATTTTTTTTTAAATAAAAAATGAAGGCAGTTTTATTAATAGCACATTAGATTCAATAGCATGTACCTGTTACATCCCAAATATTAGATCTGCCCACCTGTCCTTGCATCACTAGGGCAAAGAAAGCCTTGTCAGAGCTGATAACTATGAATCCTTCACAGAGAATATTCTGGAACACAACACTGCATATAAGCCTGAAATCACAGATATATAACAGTAATGCGTTATTAACAATAAAACAATTTCACAATCATATTATAACAATGTAAGAACCACGTTAACGCTGAAACTAACGACCTGAATTTACAAGTAAACTGGTTTAACCTTCTTGAATAATATTGAGACGATGATCTAGTTAGGTAAGCCAGGTAGCCAGCTAACCACGTGTTGGATGTTTATTTATGTGTCAGCACTAAAATGAGTCAGCTGAGTTAGCTTACAAACCGGAAACACCGTACACACAGTTAAAGAGAAACAGCCTCACGTTAAAATTAATTCTCCCTAATGTTCCTAAGACGAACTCTTCATTAGATGGAGGAATCTGAAACTGTTTAATTCCAGTGAGAGCAGCGAAGAGAGGGGTGTGCCGTGTGGAGGTCTACTAGAAGATTGTGGAGGTCCAGTCTTCTACCTGTAAATGTGCACTGGCTCATGATCAGCAGTGAACAGACACACCGTAAACGCGCCGAGGAGCTTTAACCTAACTCCCACTTCCTGTGAGAGACCCCCCAGATAACATCACAGGGCTCTCCTGCTGGAGCTGTGAGAGACCTGCCTCTTGCTGGAGGTCTGTGGCCAGACGCTATTGTGGGTGGTCTGGAAGAATCCGGGGGTCCGCCCAGTTGCCTGTAGCAGTGTTGAGGTGTTTGGTCCTCCAATGTTGGGTAACTCAGTTGTAAAATGTGCAGCTTTTTATCTAGTAGAAGGATTTACACACAACAGGACGAGCAGCAGTTCAGCATTCTGTTGATCAGGTGATCTAAACTAAACCATTAACCAAACACACCAACTAGATAGGAAACCTGGAACAGGAAGTTACACACACAGAGATGATCCGTCAGTAACTCTTCCCTCTCTCCACATCAGTCTCTTCTACACGTCTGCTCTCTATTGTCCTGCTAACAGAGGAACATGTGATCTACAGTTTGATGTGTTAGAAGGTGAATCCTCCAGTAAAACTGTAAAAAATCTGCTCTAAAACCAAACAAGAGACAGGCTTTAAATGTTGGTGAGCAGCTTTTATACACTACATCAGGTTCAGGTTGGGCTGCTGTTCAGGTGACTCAGGGTTCCACACACTCACACCAGGTGTTGAGACTAAATGATAGTGAGTGTTTTTGTTGTTACTGAACTTGAAATGTTTTCTGTCCATCATAAACCCTCATTGTCTTTATCCTCCTTTATGTACATGATGTATTTCAAGCTGCTTTCAACAAGAGTTACCCAGAAGACACATGCTGAATCAGAGGAGAACTACTAGTCAGGTAAACTGATACATCACTATTACTATTAATGAACATGACCTATTATTATTATTATTATTATTATTATTATCATTATTATTATCATTATTTTGTTGTTGTTGTTTATTTAAAACATCAACCGATAGAGTTTAATTTAAATATAATCTAATTACTAAATGATATTAAATGAATTAATATTTCAATTAATATATTGTTATATTGTATGTTTAAATAATTATTAAATGTTTATATTATATTCTATTTTATTATATATTATATTATTATATTCCTATGGTGGACTGCCAGCCTCTCCAGGGTGATTCTTTCCTTCCGCTCAGTGAACTGCAATAGGCTCCAGCAATGGCCCCCTCCCCTTCCGCGACCCAGAAGGATAAGCAGTTCAGAAGATGAATGAATTAATGAATGTATGTATTTTATTAATTGTATTAATATGTATGTGTATATACGTAAAGATGACTTTGGGTTTGGCATGAAAGATGTCAAATATGTATTTTTATCTTACTGTATATTGTTTCAGTGTAGAGTCACTGTGTGTCACTTCCGATCCATACACCATTAAAAATCATCCTCATACTTTACACTTATTAAATAATGAAATACATCTTAAATATTTGAAACCAATTCCGCGGTGACACTGTGTCTGAGACTTGTACTGGTTATCTGTTGGAAGGAGAGAGGGAGGAGACAGAATGATGGAGAGAAATACTGCACAGGATGTTTATTATAGCATATATGTGCACACTGCCTGCTACTTTGTGCTGTGAATGTGTCTGACCAAACAATTAGACACAGGCCTCATGAGGGCGGCCTGAGGGCCTGACGTCCTCTAGTGGGCCCTGTGCTCACTGACCACCCCCAGAGAGCTCGATTGGCATTTGCCACAGAACACCAGAACTAGCAGATCCGCCACAGGCTCCTTGTGCTTTTTACAGATGAGAGCAGGTTTTACCTGAGCATATGTGACAGGCGTGACAGGCTCTGGAGACGCTGTGGAGAATGTTATGTCGCCTGCAACATCATTCAGCATGACTGGTTTGGTGGTGGGTCAGTGATGGTCTGGGGAGGCATATTCCTGGAAGGATGCACAGACCTCTACAGGCTAGACAACGGCACCCTGACTGCTATTAGGTATCAGGATGAAATCCTCGGACCCGTTGTCAGCTGGTGTAGTGGGTCCTGGGTTCCTCCTGGTGCACAGCAATGCCCGGCCTCATGTGGCAAGAGTATGCAGGCAGTTCTTGGAGAATGAAGGAATTGACACCATTGACTGGCCCACCTGCTCGCCTGACCTAAACCTAATAGAACACGTCTGGGACATTATGTTTCGGTCCATCGCCACCAGGTTGCACTTCAGACTGTCCAGGAGCTCAGTGATGCCCTGGTCCAGATCTGGGACGAGATCCCCCAGGACACCATCCATCGTCTCATTAGGAGTGTGTGGAGGCCATACAAACTACTGAGCACCATTTTGAGTTGCTGCAGTGGAATTTGGGTTAAATGGACAAGCCTGCTGCATCATTTCTTCGCTTTGATTTTCAGGGTGCCTTTGAATTCAACCCTCTGTAGGGTGATCATTTTCATTTCCATCAAACAATGTGGCATCCTTTCATTCCTAACACATTACCCAGTCTATATGAGGAAAGATTCTGCATGATCTTTTTCCCATTGAGATCTGATGTGTTTTCAAAGTGTTCCCTTTATTTTTTTTTAGCAGTGTATTTAAGTTATGTTTAGGTGCGTCAGAGAGCTGAGGCTTAAGCTCGGTATGTATGTTGTAGTACACATGTGTGCCTGCTCAGTGCTGATTACCCCTGGGGATTCTGGGGTTTTGAGTTTTGAACTAGACCCTCCAGCTTCTCTACTGCACTGCCCAGGCCCCATACTGGTGGCCAGCGGCATGGACCGAATCCCTACCATAGCAGTTTGACAGTAGGAATTCATAATGGATCTGATGACCCCTAAAGTTATTGTGCTTGTGTATTTGAAATATTAAATTGATGTAAGTATATCTGTAACATACTGAAAAGTGTAGTACAGTATGTTCATATATATTATACTACAGAGTTTTCCTGGTAGTGATATTTTAGTAAAACAGGAACTAGAAGTGTAAACATCTGAAGATTTCTAATACATTCAGTGTATAACAGTGATGAAGTTTAAAAAATGATTAAATATATTTTAAGAACATGTAAAACATAGATTTAACATATTTACATATGAGGTAGTTTGAAGTCTACCTGAGTATACTTAATTTAGTTCACTTTTGTTGCACAGATAAGTACATATAACACAGTTAAGGTTATATCCTGTGTGGTTTTGTTCTACTAAAGTTTGATTAGTACAAACAGATGTTCAGTTTTAGCAATCTGTAAGTACACTGATCATTAGTGCAGATGCAGGTACACTTTAGTGCACTGTAGTATATTAAAGTTTAGTTTACAGGAGTGGGCGGAGCTCTGTTTACATCTCATCCTACCACAGCTGTCTCTCCTGCTGAACTGATCAGCTGTATTATCTGTATTAGGATGGGGAGTGTATCATGTGTATGTGTGTATGATATTTTAGACACTAGAGGGAGACATACACCGGGAGATGAGTCAGGTGAGCAGGTAAGGTGGTGAATCAGGTAAACCAGGAAGTGAGACAAAACTGAAAGTAAGTTAAAATTGAAGACGCCATTAGAGGATCAGAGGAGATTCCAGAAGTAGAGGATTTGAGACGGTAGGCTTTAAGATCATTAGTAATCTGGTTGTGTTGTAGATTATCTAGTAGTTTAACAGGTAAGGTGTGTGGTATTGTTGATTAAACTAATGCAGTTACTGTGAGGGTGGAGTTGGATGGTGCTAGCAGCGCCCAGCTGTGAGCTTCTCGGCTAACAAGGCTAATTTACCAGCTAATGTTATTGTGTTAGAAGGGTTTTTTTTCTGATCAGCTGCAGATTCACTTTCACCCACACTGGTGTGGAAACATGGTGAGGGGCGTTTCTGTCACTAGATGTTGAACAGTGTTGGTGTGGAGGTGGATTTATGATTACAGGCTGTTACAGTCACAGTCCACTGTAGGCCTCTGATATCCAGTTAGCTCAGTTTCTGATGTCCCCTGTATGTTTACTCCTGTATTATACTGAGTTCTGTCCACCTGTAGTGAACTGCATGTCTGTTCACACAACCACCAACAGCTTGGAGATCACCGGTAATTAATTCTAGGGCTGAATACAGCTTGGAAATAAATTCCTGACTAAAAAGAATACAACAGAGTGAAGTTTTTTAGTCCAATAAGTCCATGATTAGTCATAAACTTCAGATCATTTATTATCATTCATAAAAATAACAAATAGTGACGAATACAGATGTCCGGTATAGCCACAGTGGTGTTTACAGCTGTTCGGGAGAGAAACAGAGAGGCACCTCTCTGCAGACATCAGGGCAGTGTAGGAATGTGTGTAGGAGGAACATATAGGGGCAGGCTTTCTGGGCGGGAACTGCTCTGGCAGCTGACCAATCAGTACAGAGTTCTGATGATCCTTTAAGGTAACTCTGTGGTGGAGTACATGTTTAAGCTGGTTTACAAGATGGCTGATACTGAAACTGCACAGCAGAGACAGCATGTAAACACCTTTATGTGAATGTGTGTACGGAAATACTGTCAGTCAGGATCAGTCAGGGTTTATACACACTGGCTCCTAAGAACATTTGTACTTTTAGTTTTTCTTTATTCATGTATAATATCTTTATGTGGTGTTAGTGTTGGCGTGTGTTGTTATGTGTTAAGAAAGCACTGTGACTGTCCAACAGCGTTTATAGCAGTTACAACAGCCACTGCAGTATGACACAGTCATGTGGGCTTTTCCAGTTTCCAGAGTTTCAACATGGTTACTACTATGTTGACTGAATTCCAAAAATTTGGATTCTCCTGTTGCTAGAATTCCTTATTTTAACCCTTTACTTACCTTTGAAGCTCATAACAAGTATTTTTAACCTTCATGGTTCTATCATAAATGTATTTGAGTTCAGGGAACTCGTAACTAATAAATTTCCATCTCAGAATATTAATGCATTTTAAACACACTCTTCCACAACACTGGATATTACCACGTTTACAACCTCCTATACTGGTTATTTAAGTTTCATATGTTTCAAGTTTCATTCATACATTGAAATGCTTGTGGGGAGGCTCATGTGAATACTATACAGCAGGGCAGCATTTATATACATACTAACTAAACGCAATAAAGTTTATTAAGTATATACAAATACACAAAATATAAGCAAATAAAAAATATACATTGAGGGTTCTGTTTAAAAGTTCTCTGAATGTACAATATATTAGACAAGAATAATTTCAGAGAAAGAAGAGAAAAAAATGTCTTGTTCAGAAGCCTGTTAGCCTGTAGTTTAAAATTTGTCGATTTGTTCTAGCCTGAATGCTGCGGTACCTCCTGTCCGATGCAGGTAAGGTGAACAGGCTGTGTGTTGGGTGACTACTGTCTAAATAGAGTTTTGGAACCAAACTTCCTGAGCCTTTGCTGGAAGATGAGGTGCTGATGGGCAGATAGGACTGTTGTGTTGGTGTGGAGTGACGTCAACTGAGGTCATCAGTGAAGTATACACTGAGGAATTTAACATTGCTAACTCTCTCCACTCCAGCTCCAGGTAGGAACTTTCGCAGTCAGACTACCTCATGGCTCCAGGCTCACAGAGATAGTATGTGTGAAACAGGTCTATAGACTGCCACAATACAAATGGCATGATTTGTATGATGTTCTGTTAACTGTACCCCAAAAACCTGGATTATTCCGGATAAACCTGGATTAACCTCTGAACTATTATAAATGCATTATAAATTTCTTTATCAGGTATCGACTGATGCAGTAGTAACATCAAGTTGATTATAACCCCTGATCCAGTTTCCTGTTCATAATTTAACTGTGAAACTCCTCACAGGGATCAGAGAGCAGTGTGTCCAGTGTTCTGATGTGTCTGTGAAGGCTGAAGACCCCATGATGGATCCCCATCACTTCAGCAGTGGAGGAGAAACCTCTGAGTCAAAGTGAGTTACACTCTATTACTAATTTTAAAGATATCAGAGTTTTACACTACTAACTAAGGCTTATCTGCTTCAGACCAAGTTATACATCATATGTTGTCTATATTACTGTAGTAATTTATACCATTCATTTAGATTTGACCTTCATTACTGACTAAAATATACTAAATTATTAATTAATATTTGTATACATGAGACGTTTTGGGTACACTTGTGGATCTTCCGTTTAATTCTATTGAAATGGAAGCCATTGATCTCAAATATCTGCTTTCCCAAAAGTCAGCTTTCTGATGTAGCTCTGCTCATATTTATATCTTTATTCAATTCTTTGTATTTTTTTCTCTTTATCACACCTTTAGACTGCAGACATACAGAGCAGAATCTCCAGAACCCAGCTGTGTGTCTATGAAGAGCAACAACTCAATGATTCTGCCTCCTGTATTCAGTAATGAAAGATCCAGTACTGATCTGAGGTGAGACACTAACGCAACATGGTAGTGAGTTTCAGCAGGACGTTTCTCAGGAAGTGTATTTTAGATTTAGATAGTTTATCTGCACTCAGACTAAATCTTTATTTCTTACCATTCTCATTGTTTACTTGCATGATCAGCTGACATAGATCTTATTCTCCACATCACATTTCCAGACTGCAGACGTATAGAGCAGAACCTCCAGAGCCCAGCTGTGTGTCTATGAAGAGCAACATCTCAATGATTCTGCCTCCAGTTTTCAGTAATGAAAGAATCAATTCTGATCTCAGGTGAGACACTAAGGCTGCTTTAGCACTGCAGGTGCCAAATGATAGAATGCCAGTGATAGAGATGTGTTATCTCTGTGTGGCCGTGTGAACGGCTTAAACACACTGAATCTGATGTTTTCAGTTCGGTATGTGGTACTGAAATCATTTAGAATGTAACTTTTATATCAGTCCAACTCAACATTTAACATGGTTTCTACTGCCCAGACCTCAGCTAAGTTATAACTGATTTGTGCTCAGAGAGACTAGACTAATGTTCAGACTAATGTTGGTATAGCTCACATTTAAAAGAAATTGTTAACACCCTAATAAAAATGGATTTGATGAGAAAACTGGAAATTATAGAAGATGAAAAGCTTGTTTTAAAGTGGATGTGCAGATTAAAATAAAGCAGGAGAAGGAGCAGAGTGAGCATGGACTTCTGAGGAGCCGTGGATGAGAAGAATAACAGCAGGAATATATTAGGTTGTTTGAAAAAGATCATCAAATATGTTTGTTCATGTCACAGACAAAGAGGCACTTCAAAAATACACAACATTTCTACAAATTAAACAGTTATAGATAATAACTGTTTAATAAAATGCCATGATATTTTTCTACATCTGTGACAGAGATGTGTTGTCTCTCTGGCAGTGTGAACAGCAATAACACACTGAACCTGCTTTCACTTCTGATTTAGGACACTTCCAAATGTGGTATAGAATCCATCACACTATACATATGTGACAGTTTGATAAATCTGTAAGAAAGAGATCATCACCAGCTTCACAAGATCAAGTCAACAATCTGACTCACCCAGAGTAAAGATGTTCCTTCATATCACAGAAAAATAGACATAACAATAATACACTGAAAGTTCAGGGTCATTAGAACTGTTCCATAAATGTATTTTATTCTAAAGGTTCATTTGGGAAGATGGACAGTCTATCAGGATTAGGAGGATTATGCCTTCAAGGATTAGTTGAAGGCATGGCCGGTCCACTCTAAAACTGTAATAAGTGTTGTATCTTCATTTTTACCTGTGTTAATAAGGTTTATTTATTTAAAGCATCTTTGATAACATTTCTAATCCTGGGTTAATCAGAGATACTGTAAACCAAAGATCACCAAATATCTCCATATATGTTTCCCAGGCTTATATAATCAGCGTTTGTGATAATTGCCAATGAGTTTTTTACATCTCTGTGGAGGAATTTTGGCCCACTCTTTTTGCAGGATTGTTTTAATTCAGTTACATTGGAAACTCTTTTCGAGCATGAACGGCCTATTTTAAGGTCATGCTACAGCATCTCAATTGGATTTAAGTCTGGACTTTGACTAGGCCAATCCAAAACCTTTGTTGTTTTTTTTTTTTAAGTCAATCAGAGGTGAACTTGGTGGTGTGCTTTGGATCGTTGTTCGGCTGCAGAACCCAAGTACGCTTGAGCTCAAGGTCACAAACTGATGGCTGGACATTCTCCTTTAGGATTTTCTGGTAGAGAGCAGAATTCATGGTTCCATTAATTACAGCAAGTCAGGCAGCAAGGCAGCCCTACACCGTCATACTACCACCATCATGTTTGACTGTCGATATGATGTTCTTGATCTGAAACGCTGTGTTAGTTTTATGAAAGATGTAATGGAATGCACACCTTCCAAAAAGTTCCAGTTTTGTCACGTCAGTCCACAGAATATTTTCCCTTTTCATGTGTTGGGGATTATCAAGATGTTTTTGGCAAATGTGAGACAGGACTTTGTTTTTTTTTTTTCTTTTCTTTTCTTTTCAGTAGTGGTCAGTAGTGGTTTTCCCATGGATGCCATTTGTGCCTAGTTTTTTCATATTGCTGAATTAAGAGCACTGACCTTAGTTGAGGTGCTTTAGATGTTGTTCTGGGTTCTTTTGTGACCTCCTGGATGAGTTGTCAGTGCACTCTGTCCTCTAATCCTCATTTTAAACTCTTTATCTTGTGTCTCCACATCACATTTCCAGACTGCAGACATATAGAACAGAACCTCCAGAGCCCAGCTGTGTGTCTATGAAGAGCAGCAACTCAATGATTCTGCCTCCTGTATTCAGTAATGAAAGATCCAGTACTGATCTGAGGTGAGACACTAACGCAACATGGTAGTGAGTTTCAGCAGGACGTTTCTCAGGAAGTGTATTTTAGATTTATATAGTTTATCTGCACTCAGACTAAATCTTTATTTCTTACCATTCTCACTGTTTACTTGCATGATCAGCTGACATAGATCTTATTATCCACATCACATTTCCAGACTGCAGACGTATAGAGCAGAATCTCCAGAGCCCAGCTGTGTGTCTATGAAGAGCAACATCTCAATGATTCTGCCTCCAGTTTTCAGTAATGAAAGAATCAATTCTGATCTCAGGTGAGCCACTAATGCTTCTTTGGCACTGCAGGTGCCAAATGATAGAGTGCCAGTGATAGAGATGTGTTATCTCTGTGTGGCCGTGTGAACGGCGTAAACACACTGAATCTGATGTTTTCAGTTCGGTATGTGGTACTGAAATCATTTAGAATGTGAGTTTTATGTCAGTCCAACATGTAACATAATTTCCTACTGCCCAGACCTTATAAACGTTTTGGTTGATTTTCTGTACAATCAAAATTAGAAGCTGTTTGTTATAACTGATTTGAGCTTAAAGACATTAGGAAACGTAAAGGTCTGAAAACAAACTTTAAACAAACCGAGAATGTGATTAAAGAAGTAACAATGGCAGAATAACATGTCCTTTGTACAGAAAGCTAAACGCCTTCTGGACTTTAAGACCAGCTGTCAGCTATTGAAAGTTTATGATTGCTTCTGTGATCCTGGTAATGATGAGACTGAAACCTCTGGTAGCAGATCTGCATTTATTGGCAGTCATGATTGTTTACATCTGGGTGAACAAGCCAAATTAAGCATTGTAGCAGAAACAAACGTACTTCGACGCACACCGAGCTAAAAGGATTTTTATTTGACAATTTAACAATTAGAATCGGCAACAAATACAAATCAATCATACAAGGGACGAAGCTGAGGGAGAGAGAGAGAGACAGGCAGGGGTATACCAGAGTATCAGATAACCAAGCAAAACAAACCAGAGGAGAATCCAAGAGCGAAATCCAGAGAAAAGAGAGGTCAAACCAGAGCAGACAAGCAGAAAATAATAGGAGAGACGCTTAGTATGCAATACTTCACAGTGTGTGTGTGTGTGTGTGTGTGTGTGTGTGTGTGTGTGTGCATGTCTGTGTGAGAGGGGCTTAAATGCAGATGGGAAATAGGGAGTAGGTAAAAAATAATTAATTATTAATTATTATATACAATATTAATTATAATGTAACAAATATAATAAATCACACATGTGGGTGTGATTCATTGAGGAGTGAAATCTGGGAGATGGAGTCTGGGAGATTGGAGGCAGCAGGGAAACCAGAAAGTGTGGCACATTGTTTTTGTTTTTTTTTGCGTCTATGGGTCTGTTTAGCAGGGCGATATGTTCAGACTAATGTTGGGTATAGCTCACATTTAAAAGATTTATATTAGGGTTTTGTCGGCTGATGACATCCTGTCATGCTTTGCCCCTGTCTTTCTTTGCTTTGGCGCTGTGTGTTTCTGCCTTTCTGCCCTCATTTGTTTTACAGTGTGCTGTAGTTGTTGTTTTTGTCAGAAAGTGTAAATACACAGGTTTGAAAGACAAAAATACAACAAATCACGCAAAGAACAAAGTATGAGAGCAGGTGAAAGAGGAAGGTGTCTTAAATATCTACTGAATGGTCCCATGTTTAATAAAGATCTCACTTATCACGCAAGCCAGTCTTCCGTTAGTCAGAGAATCTGGTACATCACATGTTTTATTATCGCCAAGAACTGACTGCTTTTTTAGGAAAGGGTCTGATTGTAATGCAAAATGACCAACAACAAGCAACAGTTATTTTAGAATGATAAGGGAGGTGACTGTTTGAAAACATTGTTAAGCAAAACAAACCCACACACAACCAGTTGGTATGTTTGTCTTCAAACCTGCAAGTGTATCTCCTTTAAAAGCTGTGTAATGCTTGTGATCACTACTGAACTGGTGCCGTAAACAGATTATAATTTATTTGGGTCCACTGACTACGTTCTTCTTTGAAAGGCTCAATCATGGCACACAGAGCAAACGTTAGGTTTAATTAAACCTTCTGCATGTGAGGACAGCTGGCAGACTGAACCTGACAAAAAAGCAGAGGCCAGCTTAATGTGCAAAAGAGAGGAGGTGCTCTATTTAAATCTGGATGTAGCATTTGAGGCTTAGACAGTCTTAGACTCTCAAACAGTAAATGTGGAAAAGGCCTCTGACTGTTTGATGGCAGCTCTAGAATGTTGCGATTTGTTAATGCCATACTGCATTTAATCTCACTCTCATTCTCGCTTTTCAGTTCCCTCTTTCTTTTTTCTAGCTGTGCGAGAGATGCTTTACTTCAGGATCAGTCCAGGTGTGGAGTGTGTGAGCAGATTCAGACAGATCCAGTCTCAATCAACTGTGGACATACTTTCTGTAGACAGTGCATCAACAGCTACTGGGAGCAGTCTGCTCAGTCAGGACACTTTGCCTGTCCCCTCTGCAGAAAGAGGTCTAAGACACATCCTGTTCTACATCCACACATAGAGGAGTCCATGAAGCAGGACTACTGCCGACCAGTGGATGATGTCCTGCATACAGAAGTCATACAGAAACACAAAGCCAGCATGAAGAACAGATACGAGAGCTTATTTGAGGGTTTTAAAACCCATCAGAATAAAACGCTTCTGAACAGGATTTACACTCAGCTCTACATCATAGAGGGAGAGAGTGAAGGAGTGAATGAAGAACATGAAGTTTTACAGATTGAAAAGAAACCCTCAAACCAACACTGGCAGGATACACCGATTAACTGCTTAGATATCTTTAAACCTGTACAGTGCACTGTAGAAGAAATGGAAGAAGACAACATTAGAGCTTTTATAACTGAAGATGTCAGACATGAAGAGAGAACAGAAGATAACAGTCCACAAGTACAAAAGCTCAGGTCTGTGATGACTAAAGGCATTGCTGGAATTGGAAAAACAGTCTCTGTGCAGAAGTTCATTCTGGACTGGGCTGAAGGAAAAGCCAATCAGGATGTAGATTTGATGTTTGTGTTTCAGTTCCGCGAGCTGAACCTGATTAAAGATCACCAGTACAGTCTTCAAGGACTTCTGTGTGACTTTCATCCTGAGCTCAGAGATCTGAACACAAAGACGTATGATGAGTGTAAGATGGTGTTCATATTTGATGGTCTGGATGAGAGCAGAATCCCACTGAACTTTTTACAGTGTGAGAAAGTAACTGACATAACCAAAGTGTCATCAGTGGACCTGCTAATGACAAACCTCATCAAAGGAGAGCTTCTTCCCTCTGCACTCATCTGGATAACCTCCCGACCAGCAGCAGCCAATCAGATATCATCTCAGTACATCAACCGTGTGACAGAAATTCAGGGTTTCAGTGACCCACAGAAGGAGGAATACTTCAAGAAGAGAATCAGTGACCAAGACCAAGCCCACAGTGTCATCTCACACATTAAGAAAACAAGGAGCCTCCACATCATGTGCCACATTCCAGTCTTCTGTTGGATCTCAGCCACTGTGCTTCAGCATATAATGAAACAAGGTCATAAAGAAATCCCTAAAACTCTGACTGCAATGTATTCACACTTCCTGTGGACTCAGACCATCATGAGGAGTGAGAAGTATGACGACAGAGGTGAGAAAAGTCCAAAGGATCTCTTGGGATCCAACAGAAAGATGCTTCTGAAACTGGCTGAACTGGCTTTCAAACAGCTGATGAAGGGCAATGTGGTGTTCTATGAAGAGGACCTGAGAGAGTGCGACATTGATGTCACTGAGGCCTCAGTGTACTCTGGTATTTGTACTGAGATCTTCAGAGAAGAATCTGTGCTTCACCAGAGGAAGGTCTACTGCTTTGTACATCTGAGCTTTCAGGAGTTCCTGGCTGCTCTCTATGTGTTTCACTGCTATGTGAGCAAGAACATGGAGGAGCTGCTGTGTTTGAAGACACAGAACACAAAGTGGTCTGACAGTGATTCATTGGAGGAGCTGCTGAGGGCAGCTATATGTAAAGCCTTTGAGAGTGAGAATGGAAACCTTGATCTGTTTCTCCGTTTCCTGCTGGGCATTTCACTGGAGTCCAATCAGCAGCTCTTAAAAGACCTTCTGACACAAACAGTGAGGAGCTCAGAGAGCATCAAGAAAACAGTCCAGTACATCAAACGCATAATACAAACAGAGGATCTTCATTCTGACAGATCTATTAACCTGTTCCTCTGTCTCACTGAAATGAATGATCAGTCTTTATCCAGCAGTATTCAGGAATATCTCAAATCAGAAAAGTCCTCAAGAAAGGAACTCTCTCCTGCAGAGTGTTCAGCTCTAGCCTACATGCTTGTGACCTCAGAGGAGGTGCTGGATGAGCTGAACCTGAACAATTACAGAACATCAGAGGAGGGTTATTTGAGATTGATCCCAGCTGTGAGCAACTGCAGAAAGGCCATGTGAGTGTTATATTTAATTATTGTCTTTTAATAATTTATTATTGATGCCTGAGAGACACAAATAGCCCAATATCTTTTCCATTTATGGGAAGAGGATGGATAAATTGTGCATGCATGTTTAAAAGGTAGAAAACTGGCAACTCAGTGCATGTATTAGGAATGTTTAGTGTAGGTGAAGTATGATATACATATTTTCATGTTTGTGATTTTTCGGTTAAGAGCCAGTTTACATTTTGATATTTTATGTCTTGATTCTTCAGAGCTAAATTTATGCATAGATTGGTTTGGCTCAAATAAACAAAAGATCTCAAACAGACCTTTCAGTAACTGCTGTACTCTGTGCACAACTCCTAGAAATAATAAATATATGATAGCAAATGACGTGCAATTATTTTGAGATGCATTTTAAAAAACTTTTATATAACCTGATTGTTAAGTGCTATTTGTATAGAACTGCAAGTACACATCTTGACTGAAAGTTGATGTAAGGTCAGAGGTTGGTATATTTAGTAAATGGGAGCCATATAAATGACCATTATACCGACCATTGATTGTTTCCTTTATTAATTATATTATAATTAATTTTAGAAAATAAATAACACTAATAACATGCTTATTCCCACAAACAGAGGTTTACGCAAGCATAGATATTTCATATTTTACACCCACATAGTGAGTGTACAGTTTATATTTGGAAGATGCACAACAAGGATTAACAGTATAGGGAAGTCTAAATACATATTTTCTAAATACATTTAATAAATTATGGGATTTAAGATTTATGTTAGCCCGAATTCCATTTCAATTCATTTCAACTTTATCATTACACAAATACAGGGTTGTACAGTCCGGCTACTTCTCCAGAGCATTGATTATATATATATATTATATTATATATGTAGAAAATAAGCCATGCAAGACAATAAACAAGTAAACAATATGAGCATAAACAGTAAACAGTAAAACATGTGCACAATGTGTAAGAGCAGTATGTGTATAGTCATCATCGTGGGTTACTGATTATTGTTGTGTCAAACTTGACGGTGTTGGAACTGTGGGATCCTGAGATGCAGTCGTAGGTGTACATAGGAGATCTGAGGAGCACTGATGAGCGGATGTAGTCCAGAAGGCATCCTGTGCTGAGTGTGAGGTGTGTTCACCTATCACCCATCTCACTGTGATCTTATCTGTAATGTGTTCTCTGTTTATTCTCCTTGTAGACTAGCTGTCTATAAACTCACCAAGAACTGCTGTGAAACGATCTGTGCTGCATTGAAATCAACAAACTCACCCCTGAAAGAACTGGACCTTAGTTACACTGGCCTGCAGGACTCAGAAATAAACCTGCTGTCTGCTGCACTGAAGAGTTCAAACTGTAAACTGGAGGTACTCAGGTGAGTTTCCTGTAAGTTCATTCCTGAATGGTAAAGTTAACCTGTAAAGGTATAGTAAACTGTGCGCTCAAAATAATAATTATTTGGGAAACCACTTGTAATTTTCATGAGAAATGAGTCCTGATGTGGGTTTCTGGTTTTATAGTCTCAAATATTTTTACCAGCCCTGAAACTTAACATCAACACATCACACATTTCACTCCAGTTCATTTGTACTTCAGTCTAATCATCCGTGGTTAATAACTGAGGGAGGAATTATGGCCAACAGCTTTATTAGTAACACCACAGACTTCTTTAGTGTGCTCAAAGTGTGACTATCAAACTATGTACAAATATTCCCCAACAACTCACAAAAAACATGTACCTTCATTATCTGTCCTTCATCAGTGCAGAACAGTCTCCTAACAAGAGTCTCTGTAAAAGATATAATGGGTGGCCCTCTCGAATTTGGTGCTCCACTGTAGTCCAGTGTGACATGAGTAAACACTGTACCTAGAAGATCCTTTACATACATGGAGACAGCCTGACCACTGTGGGGAGGAATTCATGCAGAACTGAAATGTAGTCACTTTAGTAGAATAATGTAATGCACACTGCATTGCTTTTTTCATAGTAACACACTGAATTCCTGTTAAAATGAAAACCAAAACTTCTTTTAAAATGTTTATACATGGCTCCACCTCTTACTTAGAAATAATACATTTTTACATTTATAAACCTGAATGCTGAATTTGTGTTAGAATTGAATACAGTATGCTGTGAAATTAAATCAAAGCACATTGCTTTTAATGTCTCTCAACCTCCTAACAGAAAATCAGTACATGCAAGTTTATGTTTAAAAGAGTGAAACTCTGACTATCACAATTAAATACAAATCGCCTTGAAAAGCAGTCATCTCACAGCTGTACTACATTTCACTGTGTGGTGCTTCAGACATCCCAAAGCTAAATGCAGTGCAGTGACTGTATTTTTGCCTGACTAGCAAGCAGATGGTTGTGCCACAATGGAGTGTAAACACTGGCCAGTCACAGCTGTATCAGGGTGTGTCTAAGAAACCAGTCAGAAGTAATAACTCATATCAACAACTTCACCCAAAAAAAAAAAAAAGAAACGTGAGCTTTCAATGATTAAATCAAGTACACTGCTCCAAAAAATAAAGGGAACACTCAAATAACACATCCTAGATCTGAATGAAAGAAATATTCTCATTGAATACTTTGTTCTGTACAAAGTTGAATGTGCTGACAACAAAATCACACAAAAAAACATCAATGGAAATCAAATTTATCAACTAATGGAGGCCTGGATTTGGAGTCACACACAAAATTAAAGTGGATAAACACACTACAGGCTGATCCAACTGATGTAATGTCCTTAAAACAAGTCAGAATGAGGCTCAGTATTGTGTGTGGCCTCCACCTGCCTGTATGACCTCCCTACAACGCCTGGGCATGCTCCTGATGAGGTGGCGGATGGTGTCCTGAGGGATCTCCTCCCAGACCTGGACTAAAGCATCCACCAACTCCTGGACAGTCTGTGGTGTGTCCGTTGGTGGATGGAGCGAGACATGATGTCCCAGATGTGCTCAATCGGATTCAGGTCTGGGGAACGGGCGGGCCAGTCCATAGCTTCAAGGCCTTCATCTTGCAGGAACTGCTGACAGACTCCAGCCACATGAGTTCTAGCATTGTCCTGCATTAGGAGGAACCCAGGGCACACCGTACCAGCATATGGTCTCACAAGGGGGTCTGCGGATCTCATCTCGGTACCTAATGCCAGTCAGGCTACCTCTGGCGAGCACATGGAGGGCTGTGCGGCCCTCCAAAGAAATGTCACCCCACACCATTACTGACCCACTGCCAAACCGGTCATGCTGAAGGATGTTGCAGGCAGCAGATCGCTCTCCACGGCGTCTCCAGACTCTGTCACGCCTTGTCACATGTGCTCAGTGTGAAACTGCTTTCATCTGTGAAGAGCGCAGGGCGCCAGTGGTGAATTTGGCCAATCCTGGTGTTCTCTGGCAAATGCCAAGCGTCCTGCACGGTGTTGGGCTGTAAGCACAACTCCCATCTGTGGACGTCGGGCCCTCATACCATCCTCATGGAGTCGGTTTCTAACCGTTTGTGCAAACACATGCACATTTGTGGCCGGCTGGAGGTCATTTTGCAGGGCTCTGGCAGTGCTCCTCCTGTTCCTCCTTGCACAAAGGCGGAGGTAGCGGTCCTGCTGCTGGGTTGTTGCCCTCCGACGGCCTCCTCCATGTCTGCTGGTGACTGGCCTGTCTCCTGGTAGCGCCTCCAGGCTCTGGACACTACGCTGACAGACACAGCAAACCTTCTTGCCACAGCTCGCACTGATGTGCCATCCTGGATGAGCTGCACTACCTGAGCCACTTGTGTGGGTTGTAGAGTCCGTCTCATGCTACCACGAGTGTGAAAGCACCACCAACATTCAAAAGTGACCCAAACATCAGCCAGAAAGCATAGGTACCGAGAAGTGGTCTGTGGTCCCCACCTGCAGAACCACTCCTTTACTGAGTGTGTCTAATCGCCAATGACTTCCACCTGTTGTCTCTTCCGTTTGCACAACAGCATGTGAAATTGATTGTCAGTCAGTGTTGCTTCCTAAGTGGACAGTTTGATTTCACAGAAGTTTGATTTACTCTGAGTTACATTGTATTGTTTAAGTCTTCCCTTTATTATTTTGAGCAGTGTATATTAATGTATAAAGTAAATTATTACCTAATCGAATCAGGAGCTGTGCATAAACAGCCAAACAAATCAGAAGCTGTGAATGAGCAGCTATGATCAGTCTGGTTGGTGCTGTTAATCCCGCATTAAGATAGTAAATTATACTGCTGGTTGGTTCAGGTATTTTCAGATGTTCCTGCTCGTGGTTGGGCTGATGGAGTCTGGAGCTGTTCTGTTAGGAATGTTCACCACTGACTGTGAGAATCTGGCCCATGTTCTCTAAAAGCCACTCAACTTAAACCAGCACATAGGCTAAATCCTGTGTAACTGCAGCATCTTAAACTTGTAGAATTTAAGAATACTTTCTCTTTTATGGCGAGAGGACATTTCTTCAGGATGACTGCAGCTATGATTGGTTACTTCCCACAGGGGTGTGACTGGCCAGTGCTTAGATTTCATTGTGGCATGAATTTCTCGCTGGTCAGACTGAAATATCACTACTGCATTGCATTTTGCTTTGGCCTGGTTGAAGCACTACACAGTGAAATGTAGCATAGCTGTGTGCTGGTTTCTTTTCAAAGTGATTTGTGTTTTGTGATAATGCTAATGCAAATTCAGATTTCACTTTAATGTAAATCTGAGTGTATAGGTTTTCTGTTAGGAGGTCAAGCTATGTTAAATTCTGTATCTTTTGCTTTTCATTTTTAGCATGTTTACCACATGTATCCCGTTTAAAAAATCCCGTTTACTGTTTCTCAGTAAAGAGCGACATGAAAGCAATTTAATAGAGGTTTTGACATGAATTCAGCATTTTACTTTAAAAAAAACAAAGCAGTGTCTGTATTACATTTCCCATTATTGTACTGCAGTGATTGCATTTTAGCATAAATTTCCACAGGCAGTAGGTAAGTACACACAATAGTGTTCCAATAAAACGTTTTCAGGTTAAGAACTGACATCATTAGCGTGTATAGGATCATTAACCATAGCAACTCTGTGGTGCACATTAGACACGTTCCTTTAGGTGCTAGTCTGGAAAATACACAGACTGAGAAAAACAACCGGCTCATTCTGTTTCTTATATGACCCTCCTGATAAAATGTAAGGGAGAACTTGTTTTTGGAACCTGAAATTGTGCAAGTGTTTTTTTTATTTGTCTGTTTCTGGTGTGTTATACAGGCAGAAAAACAAGGTTGATAAATAATGTAGTATTAATAACAGCAGAAATAACGTGTTTATTCCCAAAAGCACAATTTTATGTTCACATACAGAATTAAACTGTTTATATGTCCAATATTGTACAAATCTACAGACATAAGGAATTATGGAAAAGGGGGTACAGGATATCTGCCTGTAAAACTGTAAAACTTATCTGCCTGCAGATAAGATTCATGTTTTTTTTTTTTATTTAGTCTGATTCACAAGTGGAAGTTAATGTGCAGCAGAATAACAAAACAGAGCAGACAAAAACTAGAAAACGATGTCTGACCTCTCTCTGTGTTCTCACTAGTACAAACCCACATGTGTGTTTGTGTGTTTCTCCTGCTCTGGCAGTCTAGAACATGTCTTTTTAAGGGGGAAAAATTCATGTGAAAAAAAGAGTGCAAATATTATTAAAAATATTCAGACAGAGCCAATATACAGACTGAGCCAGTTATTGATGCTTTTCTAAAACAATGTATATAATATAATATATTGGAATTGCTATATTCTTCTTAAATCTTATAATTCCTGATTCCTGTGAGCCTGAATTCCTTATCTTTGTTTTACCTGTAATTTGTACTTTGTGTATGTGCCTTGTAGACTAGTTGGCTGTAAACTCACCATGAACTCCTGTGAAATGATCTGTTCTGCTCTGAAATCAACAAACTCACCCCTGAAAGAACTGGACCTTAGTTACACTGGCCTGCAGGACTCAGAAATAAACCTGCTGTCTGCTGCACTGAAGAGTTCAAACTGTAAACTGGAGGTACTCAGGTGAGTTTCCTGTAAGTTCATTCCTGAATGGTAAAGTTAAGCTGTGAAGGTTTAGTCAACTACAGGACATTTGTACATCATTTTCATCATTCATGGTTACTAACTATTTGCAACACCACAAATGCATTTAGTTTGCTCAAAGTGTGTATTTAAATTAATCTATGTACCTTTATTTACCCACCAATTTATACCAACCGCATGTATTTATTAAGAGTACTTCATCAGTGTACTACAGTCTCTTAACAAGAGCCTCTGTAAACAGTATAATATGCTCTCACCAGTTCGGTGCTCTGAGTCCAGTGTTTTAGCTCCAACAGACAAGTGAAGGGGCTCAACAAGTCCCAGTAGGTCTCTTTAGAGTATCCTTATGTGCTTGATGTGGTCTATCAGTGTAGCTCCGTTCCTGCGGCTCTGTGTTTGGATTTGCTTTCAGTTGGATCTTTTGAGTTTGAGCTGTAAGTCAGGGAATCAACTCTTTAGTCTATCCATACACCACAACAGGATAAAATCTAAAAAGATGAAACATGGGGAAAAAAGTAGTCATTTAAATATTTCTACAAAAAGACTTTCCTTTTACTTTTTTTCACTAGTGTCATGACTCTCATTTGTCATCTTGTGGGAATAAACATTGCATATAGAAAAACCTTTACATGAATGAACACAGTCTAACCATAGGCAATTATAATTATAAAGAACTTGGACATTTTTGGAATATATCATCATTAATTATAGCAACTCTATTATTCACATTAGCAATGTGAGAGAGTGCATAATTATTTTAGGTTTCTGAAAGTAAAATTTTTTATGATAAATTATTTAATATTAATAAGAGTAATCATGAAATACTTATTTCCATACCTATGGTATTATACTGCTAAAATGTCCCATATTCTGCAAGGGCATATATATAATAAATTATGGAAAGTATGTTAAAGAATATCTGCCACTGTAGAACAAAGAAAGTTTAGTTTTTTTATGTGAAAAAAGGAGTGCAAATAGTATTGATAATTGTAAAATCTCTGTCTGTCTGTCTGTCTGCCTGTCCCTGTTTATGTCAAACAGCGCCCGCTCTGGTTGCTTCTTGCTATTGTATTGCTTTTCCTGCTCCACCCTGGCTCCACCCACTCCCACACCTGATTATTAGTTCTCATTTGGACTTGCATTTAGACCCCCTTGTTTGCCCTGTCTGTTTGTGAAGTGTCTGTTGTTCCTCTGTGATAGTTCTGAGCTGTTGTTGTCTCCTTGTTAGTTGTGATCTGTTTTCCTGTTGTTAGTTCTGAGCCTGTTACTTCCCTCATGAGTTTAGCTGTGTTTCCTTTCAGTTCATGTTTTCTTTGTTTCATAGTGTTTGTCTTCGGTTCTTGACCCCTGTTTTGTTTCTGCCATCATCCCTGAAGTTATGGACATGTCTTTAGTCTTACCCACCTGTGTTTTGAACCCTGTTACTCGGACTAAATCAAATAAAACCACTATGCGCTTGCATCCCGCCCCAACCATCTCCTTGTTACAATAATATTCAGACAGAACTGATATTTAGACTGAACCAGTTATTTACACTGTTTACACTTTTCTAAACAATGTGTGTATATAATGAAAATATTAAATTGCTGTTTACTATATACACCTCAACATCTCTGTTTCCTGTGAGCCTGAGTTCCACATTCTGTTTTAATTGTAATGTGTACTGTATGTGTGTCTTGTAGACTAGCTGGCTGTAAACTCACTATAAACTTCTTGGAAACGCTCTCTACTGCTCTGATGTCAGCAAACTCACCCCTTAAAGAATTGGACCTTAGTAACTCTGACCTGCAGGACACAGGAGTGAAGCTGCTGTCTGCTGCACTGAAGAGTTCAAATTGTAAACTGGAGATACTCAGGTGAGCTTTCTGTAAATTCATTCCTGCATGAACAGGTTAATCTGTAAAGACATACTACACTCTACACTCAGAATACCCAGACCATTACTGAATTTATTTAGACCATCAATAAACCTTATAATGTTGAGATATAACAGAGCGAGAAAGCTGAAGATAAAGATAAGGAGAGAAAAGTAAATAAATAAAGTGTATGTAAAGCATAAGGATTTTGAAAAGGTCATGTTTTAAAGGCCTTGTTATATGACAACATGTCTAAAAATTTATTTTTTTCTTTTTTGGACCTGTAAATGTTATTTTCGCTGGTGTCTCAAATAAATTTTTTGGAGCTTTAGACGTTAATTTAGCATCAACACTTCTCACAACAAAGTGAAATGGCCGAAATTCAACTACTAGAAATATGTTTGGTCTGTTTTTACCATAATATACAGGCAGAAAATTAGAACTTGCGGAAGTGGAACTTGTTGAGGTGCTCATGTGTTCATACCATATTAAATACAACTTGACTCAATGTTAAAGATACCCTCACCATGTGAGGAAAAAAATGATTATACATGTAGTAAACATGTCATAATGAAAATTTCATTGCATTGATTTTTTTTTTTTTTTGTCGCTCGATCTCCTAATAGAAAAAACATGACATAGCAAAATGCACTGCAATGACTGTATTTCAGTCTGACCAGTGAGGATTTCATGACACAATGAAATGTAATCACGGGCCAGTCACAGCCATGTGGAGGTCAGGGCTGAGAAACCAGGCAGAAGTAATCAGTTGTAGCAGCAACTTCATCCAGAGAAAATGTGCTTTCCCAACAGAGTAAAAGAGAAAATAAATGATAAACATAGAATCTTTATGGACATATAGAAGTAGAAAAGGTACATGGGAAATATAATGAGTCATCCAACAAGCTTTAAAAACAATTAAATCTTAAATATCTAAACATCTTATATTTCAAAGAGAAATCGAAATTCTTTAACTGAAAGAGTTCATTGGACAACAACTCTAAAACAGCCCAACTTGTGGTGATGGATCATGCCCAGTGATGTTCTTAGATCAAAATTGGAAATATATCTCACTCTAACTGCTTTAACAGAGTTCTAGTGTTTAATCAGTTTTTTATCATATTTGAAATTCACATGTCACAGCAACTTATGATTTATTATTGCCATTTTCCAGTTTTTAAAAACCAATTAAAAGTATATTTAGAAAAACAAAAATGGACAGCTGGCTACATCTGGTTGGGATGTTGCTTTAACAAGGCAAAAACACCTGCCCCACTCCTAATAGCCAGTGTGGCCCCACTGCTATAGACTAATGACGTGGCAGACCAATCAGATATCGGAGAAGAAACAGGACACTCCAGCCACCAATATAGACAGCTCATGCAGGCTGGATCAGATGCAGCAGTGTTAGGTGAAGGTAGGAGTAGTATTTATAAGTGATTATTATTAAGTTAAACAGAAGACTTACCATTTTTTCTGGTCCATGAAATATAACTGCATTAGCTTCACCTTTATCAGGACTTTTATGTTGTAGATCATGAATATCGGTGGGTTTGGAGTTTAAAATGCCCACATCACAGTATTTATTATCTGTTAGTCTGTTCTGGCTTTGTTTTAAAATGATGTTTTATCTTTTTAAAATGTTTGTTTTTAAAAACTCACTTCCTGAATTCTTTAAAAATCACCAGCTTTAATCAGGTTCACAACATCCATGTAAACCTGGCAGACCACCAAACTCTCACCATCAGATAAAAAGTACATACAGCTACACTTCAGCATTCATAATGCCTTCATTCACCTAATCCAGGTTGTTATACGTCTTCAAACTTGCACTGGTCTTTCACCATGCCTGTGTCACGTCGATCAGGTCACAATAAAGAGTTTTGTAAAAAATTTGTAGCCAACTACACCACCTAAGATAATAAAAGCCCTAGGAACTCTGACCAACACTGTAAGTGACATTACACCAATACAGCAAGTGTGTTTTTGAAATCTGGGCACCCAATCTAAAATATCAACGTCCTTATACAGAAAATCCTTTATACAGGAAGTACAGGGCAACATAAACTACAGCTTGGCTTTGAGAGACTTGACTTTGAAACACCTTTAATTCACATCAAACGCTAGAAAACAAAAAATACACAGAATTTTAAACAGTCAAACCTCACACTACCACACCCCCACACTACCACAGCGTTACTTCACAATTCAGGACAAACCCATTCTGATCATCAGGTTCACAAATATAACCCCCAAATCCAAACACAGCAAAAAAGGAATCCACATCATCAGTAAGTTTATAAAATGCATATTCCAACCAGAGTCACTGTAGAACAAAACCCCTTTGCCATCAGTAAAGGATCTGTCTATCCACATCCCCTGAACTTGTTCTTCCTGCTGCCAGTTTTGCAGTAGCGAACAGAAAGTTCAGAAGGACTACTCTCTCTTTCTTGGGAATAGAACACTTGAGCCGTAAATGAACAAGCTGGGCTCAAAAGAACCTAAAATCATTACGCCCCAGTTCTGAACCGCATGCAGTAACTGACACAAACGGGAACACTGAAGAAATAGATGGAAAACCGTCTCAGTGACCCCACAAAAAGGACAACTCTCCCCAACCAACGGATCAAGTAGTGCCACATGTCTGTTTGTAGCTAAAATCCCATGCACAAGTCTCCACTGGAGATCTCCCATTCTCTTTTCAATATGTCTTTTGTACAGGGACCGCCAGCTACCTTTCGGGGAAGAGCCTGACCCCATAACCTCAATCCATTTTGTTCCACGTAGGTCCATCAGAGCCTGGAAGTTTAGAGTCTTTGTGCAGGCACAATACAGTGTCTGCTTCGTTAGCCCACTAAAGCTCCCAAGAATTGTGAGGCAGGCTCGAGGAGGCTGACCCCTCTTTGAAAAGGACAAGAGCCGCCATGCCTGTAAAACCGCAGAGTAGAACGGTGTCAAGCCTCCTAAATCCAGAGAGTCCAGTGACTAAAACAGGTGTCTGTCCAGGCCTATCTGCCACATGGCTCGAAAGAGAGAGCAGGCCACATCCATCCAGGCATGATGCCCGCGATACAGAAACCTCTGCGCTGCCAGCAGGCACAGAACAGCGACTCTCGAGTGGATGTCAATCAGTCCCTGTCCGACCTCCTGTACGGGAAGATACAACACTGCAGCCCTCAACCAGTGTTGCCCACTCCAGAAAAAATCCACCAGTGGTTATTGGATATCATAACTCGACCCCTATATGATAACTGGGGGAGCAACCATGACCATTTAGACAATCGAGCACAGACTTTCTCCACTAAACCAATTCTTAGTCTTGATGTCCTCTGTCCTTAGCCAAACTCCTAACACTTTTAACCCCTTCCTACCCCACTCTACAGCAGTAAGCAGAGGCTCAGGGTTCACACAACACAGCCTCCGTCTTTCTCCATTCAGCCGAGCAGAAGACGCACTTTCATAAATCATCAAAGAAACTTTCAGAGCAGCAACATCTTCACTGTTACGAATTTCTACTGTAACGTCATCTGCATAAGCTGAAAGTTTGATGGAAACCTCAGCAAACTGCAGGCCCACCAGCTTTGTCCTCAATAAAAAAAGAAGGGGTTCAACAGCAGTGGCATAGAGCTGACCAGAGAGCAGGCATCCTTACCTTATGACCCATCTCACTGAAACTGGAAGGCTTAAACCTCCACCCACTTTAATCCAACAGGAGGCATCTGTGTACAACAGCCTGACCCATGACAGAAAGACATCCCAAACCCAAAACGCCTCATGGTACTAAACAGGTACTCATGGTCCACACGATCAAACGCTTTTTCCTGATCGAGTGACAACAAACCAAACTCTTTGCCAGACAGTTCTGCAAAGTCCATCATGTCCCTTATCAGACAGGTTGCCATATATGGACCTTTTTGGTACACTGTATGATTGGTTCAGGTGTATGATGGTGTCCAAAGCACCTTTAAGTCTGTTAGCAAGACACAGAGACAGAATTTTATAATCGGTACAGAGAAGACACCGACACTTCAGAGCAAGACGGATCCAAAGCTTCCGCAGCGAACAGAGCGGAATAAAACTCCACAGCCAGTTGGCGCAGTTCAACAGAGTCCATGGTAACTCTATGCAGTGACACCAGTGACTGTTGTCCAGCTGTGGATTGTTCCAGGTTGAAGAAAAAAACAGCAGTGGGAGCATCCATATAATTTATTGACAAATATCTTGATCTGACAAATGCACCTTTTGCCTTTTCGTGCAGAATAGCAGTAATTTATTTTTGCTTGGTGCCCAAGTCGAGGCATTCTCGCCCCAAGACACTTTAAAACTCTCACAAAAGGCTTTGTCTTGTAAGAGCTTCCTATTAAAATACCAAACACAGCCTTTTTGAACATGGGTTACAAACAGAAAATCCACAGTGCATAAAAGGTGGTCAGAAAACACAGTTGGAAAAGATACCAGACTGACTAGCTCTATGTCTCCCACTACAGGAAACATAAAACCTGTCTAGCCTGGCTCCAGAAACTCTCCCCTCAGAGACTTTCACCCATGTATACTGCTTTACCTGGGGATGCTTCTCTCGCCACACGTCAGTCAAGGTAGAATCAATACTGCTAAGAGCTGCTGCAGACTAGGGGTATGGTTCTTCCCCATTCCTATCACTAACAAAGTCCAGAGTACATTTCCAGTCCCCACCCATCACAACAGTTTCTCCAGAATAGTTTGGTCCAATTTGGAGAAAAACTCCACTTTATCCGGCCCTCTGTTTGGGGTGTACACATTTATAAAAGCAAAAGTACGCTCATAGACTCTTGCTCTAACTATGAGCAGGCGCCCTGGTACTACTTCACTCTTAGAGAGTACTTTAGCTTTCAGGGAAGCGAGAAGAACAGCTACACCTGTTCTAAGAAACTTCCACCACAGGCCATAGTCCGATGCCATGTCGTCAGTACTATGGGTCTCTTACAGACATGGAGCTGTTTAAGGCAGAGTTCAGCAAAGAGAGACTGTTTATCCCTATCCCTAAACCCATTAACATTCAGAGATCCCACCCTTAAACTCCCATGAGCTCCGGGAAGAAGCAGAGAAGACAGTACAGAAAGAAACAGAGAGGGCAGACAGAGAAGCCCTGTCTCATATGTGTACACAGGTCACACATGCACAAGGTCAGAGCAGGCTCTAGAACCAGACTTCACTTAGCTTTCCGGATCGCAGTCACAGACTTCTTTAACCGAAACTGTTTCTGCCGCGAGAGGACATCGTACCCGGCGTTCTTCTGAACCTTTAACACCGAGCACATGAACTTCTCCAGATTAGGGAGGAAGTCACTCACATTCACAGAACGACCCTTAGTCTTGTCCAGCAAGGCGTTAATCTGGTCTACAGTGCACAGCACATCACCGCCGAACTGACTACAGCCAGCATCAGATATCTCAGACAGTCTGTCCTCCTCCTTCTCCTCCTCCTTCTCCTCTTCTACAGACACGACAGAGCCCGACTGCGATTAAACCTGCCAGTGCCTTGCCCAGCTATTACATCACTATCAGTTGACGTCCCCGCTATCTCCACCAGTCTGAGCACCAGCTCCACAATCACCCTGATCAGCCTTCATCGTGATCCCCTCTTTCTCTAAAACACTCGCCACCAAAGCGCTTGTGTACGATATCCCCAGACCCGAAACATCGAAGACTGTCCGTGGTGGTGTACACCATGTAAGAGCTCTCCCCGTGAGGGACACGGAAAGACACATCCAGAGTTTTGTCGGAGCTGGTTAGAAACATGAACACCTAGTGCCTAAAGGACAAGACGTGTTTAAGCGCCGCGTTTTTACAGGCACTAGCCAGTTTACCAAAGCGACCGAGCTCCTTTACCAGCAGCTCACTAGGAAGGAGGGAAGGGACGTTAGAAATGGTGACTTTGGTAGCTGGTGTAAGTAACGGAGACAAACGTCTCCAACAACCAAATACCGCTCTCTACTAACTGATTGACCAAACACTAATCTTTCAAAAAAAAAACAACCACAGCTTTATTTACCGCGAGACAGAATAAATGTGCTAATGGCCAGCTCTTTTCCCTACGGCCAGATAAAGGTCCTCAACAGTGGCTTCTGGACCAACAGGTTTTTCACCAGACATGGGTAGTTCAGACGTAACTCGTGCACAAAAAAAAACCTGCATCCACAACAGAAAGAGCTAAACAAATCAACACAACACAAATATACAGACTCCACCTCTCTGACACCTGGCTGATGGTTTTAGACATGGTGTGAAGAGTTTCCTCCACTTTAGTCTACCGTATCTGTTCTGCTGCTCCTCTCCTGTAACAATGCTAATTTCCCCGTGTGGGATAATAAAAGGTTATCTTATCTTTGAAGGAAGAGTGGAGCTTAACTTTCTCTCTCTCAGATAAAAGGTTTAAATCACTAATGGGGACAGTGGTCTAACAGGTACTGTACAGTTTACCCCATTTTCTCTCTACCTTATTATACATTTCTGAGGTCTGTTTTCCAGTTCCTTATGCAGGAAATATAACATAACATGAAATTTGCAGGGCAGCTACAGTGTGTTTGGAAAGGTAACAGAGAGTCAGTGACACTTTATAAGTGTGTATGTACTGTATATTATAACACTGCTGTTTCATTCCTAACACTACACACTTTATTACGACTGAACACTTAAAATGGGTCAGCTATGTCAGTGTGTTTATGTGTAATTCAGAGAATTAGCTGGTTTTGAACAATGGTAGGTTATTTTGCTCTATGTAAAATCCACATCTGTCTCCTTCTCTCCCTCTTTCTCCTCCTCTCTGCAGGTTATCTGGTTGTATGGTTACAGAGGAAGGCTGTTCTTATCTGGCTTCAGCTCTGAGCAAAAACCCCTCACACCTGAAAGAACTGGATCTGTCCTTCAACCACCCAGGAGATACAGGAGTGATGCTGCTCTCTGCTAAACTGGATGATCCACACTGCAGACTCAGGTACAGACAGCTGTGTGTGTGTGCGAGTGTGTGTGTGTGTGTGTGTGTGTTGAAGTCAGTTATTGTCAGTTATAAGTCTGGCATGTAGCCCACCTCTCTTGCCCCGCTTCCGCCTTGGGCGCTCTGTCCGTCCACTGCGCCGTCTTCCCAAGGTCGGTGCTGCTGGGCTTTGCTGACTGGTGTCGGCGGTTCATGGTGAACTTGACCAAACTCCAAGAGCACCTCTCTACTGTAACTGACCATTCCTCCGGAGAACTGTATGTGTAAAATAAATAATAAAGTCAAAATAAATAATAAATACCGTCGGTTGCAGGGGGAACACACAAAGACGTCTGCCACGGTGGGCGCCATCTTGAATGTGCCATTGAAGAAGGGTTCTGAGCACAGACTCACCATAAGCTTGTTGAATCCTAAACCTGCTAAAAGTATATCATATGCCCCTGACCAACTTCTACAACAGTACAGTGGACAGTGTCCTTACACACGTGGACAAAATTGTTGGTACCCCTCAGTTAATGAAAGAAAAACCCACAATGGTTACCGAAATCTGACAAAAGTAATAATAAATAAAAGTTCTATGAAAATGAACAAATGAAAGTCAGATATTGCTTTTCAACCATGCTTCAATAGAATTATTTAAAAAAATAAACTCATGAAACAGGCCTGGACAGAAATGATGGTACCCCTGAAAAATGTGACCAAAGGGACATGTTAAATCAAGGTGTGTTCACTAATTAGCATCACAGGTGTCTACAATCTTGTAATCAGTCAGTGGGCCTATATATAGGGCTACAGGTAGTCACTGTGCTGTTTGGTGACAAGGTGTATACCACACTCAACATGGACCAGAGGAAGCAAAGGAAAGAGTGGTCTCAGGATATTAGAAAGAAAATTATAGAGAAGCATGTTAAAGGTAAAGGTTATAAGACCTTCTCCAAGCAGCTTGATATTCCTGTGACTACACTTGCATATATTATTCAAATTTAAGATCCATGGGCCAACCTTCCTGGACATGGATGCAGGAGGAAAACAGATGATAAATCAAAGAGACGGATAATACGAATGGTAACAAAAGAGCCAAGAAAAACTTCTGAAGAGATAAAAGGTGAACTTCAAGCTCAAGGAACATCAGTGTCAGATCGCACCATACATCAATGTTTGAGCCAAAGTGGACTTAATGGGAGACGACCAAGGAGGGCACCATTGTTGAATACAAAACATAAAAAAGCCACACTGGAATTTGCCAAACTACATGTTGACAAGCCACAAAGCTTCTGGGAGAATGTCCTATGGACAGATGAAACAAAAATTGAACTTTTTGGCAAGGCACATCAGAGAGCCAGGGCTGTGTCTGGAATGTTGTATTCCCTTGCCATTGAACCACTGCTGAATAGGCTTCGCTCCAGAATTGACGGTTAATGTTACTTCTGTATGATGTTCAACATCGTCTTTCTGCCTATGCAGATGATGTAATGATTATGGTAAAGGGGCAAAGGGATGTTGATAACTTGGTGTCTGCTATTCGTGACTTTGGGAAAATCTCAGCTGCTAGGGTAAATTGGGGGAAGAGCGAGGCCTTTGCAGTGGGGAAATGGGCAAGTGGTTTTCCCAGCTTACCGGCTGGTATGAGTTGGAAGAGGGGTGGGATCAAATACTTGGGTGTTTATCTTGGAGACGAAGCTACACGACATAAGAACTGGGAGGGTGTGGTGGAAAAAATGGAAGGTAGACTGGCACAATGGAAATGGATTCGTCCGCAAAAGTCATTCAGAGGTGAATAATTTATTATCAGCACTTATTATCAGAGTGCTGATAATAAATTATTTGACAACCTCAGTTCTTTGGCATTGGGTGTCTTGTGTGGATCCTCCTGTTGGGTTGCTTGCTTGTCTGCAAGCCATCATGGTGGACTTCTTTTGGGACCGCTTTCACTGGGTCCCTCAAGGTGTGCTTTTTCTAGCCAAAGAGGAAGGTGGACAGGGCCTAGAGAGCAGACTGGCTACTTATTGCATACAGTTTTAGGCTCAGTGGACTTGGTATGGAGGAAGGTGACCAGCGTTATTCTGCGAGAGGCTGATGGCCTTGGACTGGATACTGCTCTGTTCCTCATAAACTGTAAGCACGGTGCCCAATGGAGGGGATCCTTTCCCAAGCACTGGCCTCACTCCTGATTTTAAAGACACATCTGGTCCATTAGTGGATCTTAATGGACTATGAGGCATAAATTTGAGCACAGCCTCAGGTAAAGTTCTCTACCGGTGTTGTGTTTAGGTGTTTAATAAATTGGACACAGTGTGGAGAGAAAAACTTGGGCTGGGGATGGACATGCGACCGGTTTGGAGGGTGTTGTACAAACCCCCTGTAACGAAGAGATCTGGTGATCTCCAGTGGAGAATTTTACATGGGGCTGTAGCTGTGAACTCGCTCGTCTCAGTGATTAACCCACATGTGGATGATAAATGTGTGTTTTGTGGTTTTAGAGAGACGGTGTTTCACTGTTTCTCAGAATGTGCCAGACTTAAACTGCTCTTCGAAACACTGAGCCTCCTGTTCAGGAAGTATGGGGAAGTTTTTACGTCACATGTTTTTATTTTGGGGGCCGGTTATAATAGAAGAGAAAGAACAAAATGGCAAATGCTTAATTTCGCTGTTGGTTAGGCTAAGCTCGCCGTGTATAATTCCAGAAGAAACAAAGTGAAGGGCAGGTCTGGTTCTGAAGTTCTGACTTTGTTTCTTGCCCTGGTGAAATCCAGGATTGTTTAGAGTTTAGATTTTATAAAACGATGAATAACCTGGAAGTGTTTGACTCTGAATGGTGCTAAAATGATGTTCCTGCACTGTGGTGGAGGGAGAGCTAGCCCTTGCCGGTCCTTGGGGCTGATATTGTTTGGGGGCCGTCATGTTGTGTGTGGAGTGTTTATAATTAAAAATCAAAATCTCTCTCACTCTCTCACTCTCTCATGCTCTCTCTCTGTCTCTCACTCTCGCTCTCTCTCATTCTGTCTCTCTGTCTCTCTCACTCTCCCGCTCTCGTGAGTGAGCGCTCATGGACTCATTTTAAGGACCACATGCTCTCACTAGCTAGGCTGGACCGGCTCTATGTTTTTAAGCATCACTGTACTGTTCTCTCACAGTGTCCTATCTGCCCTGTTGGTCTGAAGTGGACGCTCCTTCAAAGTTCTTTTTTCAGCCTTGAGCAGAAGAATGGACAGAGAAGGTTCATGCATGCTGTGCAGACAGAGTCAGGGGATCTCCTGTCGGAGTCTGCTGAAATTCACAAGCGGACAGTCAGTTTCTTCTCTAAGCTATACAACAGTGAGCAGTCAATGGCACATGAGATGGAGGAAAGTTTTCTTCACAAGTTGCCCAAGTTAACCCGGCAGTCTGCTGAGACGCTGGACAGGGCATTGTCCCTGGATGAACTGTACACAGCTCTCCAGGGTATGGAGAATGGGAGGGCACCAGGGATCAATGGTCTTCTCATAGAGTTCTATAAGTCCTTCTGGTCTGTTTTGGGGCAGGGTGTGTTTGATGTGCTCGGGGCAAGCTTGGTGGAAAGAGAGCTTCCACTGAGTTGTCGTAGGGCTGTCCTCACGCTCCTGCCGAAGAAGGGGGACCTGACTGACCTGAAGAACTGGCGTCCAGTTTCATTGCTGTGTACTGTGTGCCCGGTAGGTCCATATTTAATAACATTCATCTAATTCTGTTTTGGACGTATCCAGGCTATTGGGTTTGAAGACTGGTCTCTTATTTCTGGACAAGGAAAAGGCTTTTGACAGAGTTGAACACTGGTACCTTTGGAAAGTGCTGGAGAACCTTGGATTCAACTCCTGTTTCATAGCCATGATCAAGGTGTTGTGCAGTGGCATTGAGAGTGTGCTAGAGGTTAACGGTGGTTGGTGCGCCCCCTTTTAGGTACACAGAGGCATCAGACAGGGCTGTGGCATCTCAGGGTTCCTGTATTTTGTTGCCATAGAACCCCTTTTATGTGAAATTAGAGAAGGGATTTCAGGTTTTAGGATTCCCAACTGCTGCACGTCCTTCTGTGTCAGCATATGTGGACAACATTGTGGCCATGGTCGGTTCCTAGGCAGAGGTGGATGTTTTAAGTGGGATTTTAGATGATTTCCAGGTTTTATCTTCTGCCAAAGTTAACTGGGCTAAGAGTGAGGTCTTCTTAGTGAGGAGTGGAAGGGTGAAGAGCCAAGACTTCCAGACGGCCTACACTGGAAGAAGGGAGGTTTTAAATACCTAGGGGTGTACCTGGGAGACAGGATTTTTGGGAGGATGGGCTGGAAAGAATAAAAGGGCAAAAAATGAAATGTAAGTGGCTGGTCCCGCAAAAGTCCAATGGGGCAGTGTGCTCGATATAAACAACCTTACTGTATCGTCCCTTTGGCACAAGTTGGCCTGTGTAGACCCCCTGGCAAACCTGTTGGCCATTGTCCAGACGATGTTGGTGGGCTTTTTTTGGGACCACCTGCACTGGTTACCACAGGGGATTTTTTACCTGCCAGGACTGTTGTCTTTCGACTGCAGTTCATTGAAAGACTGCTCACTGGCTCTAAAAGTATTGTGTGGAGGTACCGGTCAGCAGAGTACTGCAGACTGTGGAGGGACTCAGACTGGACAGGGCCTTGTTTTTATTGGACACTAGGACTCTGGACTTTGTGGGACTGCCGATGTTTTATAAGGGACTCTTTAAAATATGGGAATCCTGATTGCTGTGGGGGTCACTAAATTAGGGCAGCTGGTGGGGCTTGCGGGACCTGAGCTGACCAACGGAGAAAACTTTGCGGCACAGTTGGGAATGAGATACCTACGAGTGGCCCGTCAGCTCTTGGAGTTCTGCACTTACGAGCGACGAACGACTACAGGAGTCAGCACAGGACCAGCAGACGGGGACTCATTGGTCCCAAGTTCACCGTCTCGCCAAACCTGGCTGACTGTGGAGGCTGCACAAGGGAAGCTGGCATGGTTCTGGGGGCAGCCAGTAGAACTCCTTTACAGAGCCTGTGTGAAGGTGATTAACAGAAAAAGGCTATATGGGTGAGTTGAAACCCCATGGCGCCAAGAGCTCGGGCTCCATGGCGATGTAAAGCCGGAGTGGAGTGTGTTATACAAACCACCGATAACCAAAAAAGCTGCTGACCTTCAGTGGAGAGTCCTTCACTGCGTAGTGTCCATCAACTCTTGTGGTTTCACACGAGTGTCCCTTCTGTCTGGACAGGGAGACGGTCTTCATGCTTTTATGAGGTGTTTTAGACTGCGTCCTCTCTTTCAGGTTTTACGGAACATTTTTACACGTTTTAGTCTCGTTTTTACACCACAGGCTTTTATTATCTGGACTAAATACGTCAGGAGACAGAGGT
>JAMWET010007141.1:77500-116497 GCA_024036415.1 Prochilodus magdalenae
TCTGTCTCTCGGTTCTCCCACTGCCTGGTGAAAATTCCCTGAAGAACTGATTCTGATTCCTAAATAATTAGAGTTGGAGGAGTGACGGATTTCCTTTGTGCCTAACCGGAATGTGGGCTCTGTTCCCTGAGATCTGGATCCTTTCTGGAATATCATTATGTTGGTCTTTTTCAGGTTTACTGTCCGGGCCCAGGTCTGGAGGTACCGCTCCAGCAGGTGCAGGTTCTGCTGTAGACCCTGCTCAGTGGGGGACAGCAGGACCAGGTGGTCTACATAGATCAGGAATTTGATCTCCGAGTGGTGCGGAGTGAGAGCGGGTTCTGTGGACTGTTCTAATGTTGTTGATAATTCATTAACACAGATATTAAACAGTGTTGGGCTTAAACAGCAGCCCTGTCTCACTCCACACTCCTGGGAGAGGGGGTTTGTTGGTGTGGTGTTTGGTGTTTTTATCCCGCACCTGTTTCCTGTGTACAGTGATTTAATCAGGTGGTGTGTTTTACCGCACACCGTCTCTAGAAGCTTGTAGAATAATCCTTCACACCAAATAGAATCAAAGGCCTTTCTGAAATCAGTAAAACAGGTACAGTGTGGTTTAGTTCTGGACAGGGTATTTATCAGTCAGGGTGTGCGGGGTGTACATATGATCAGTGGTGCGGTAGTTTGGTAAGAATCCAGTTTGACTTCTACTGAACACACTGTGCTCAGTAAGGAAGTTTAAAAGTCTAGAGTTTAAGGTGCTACAGAAAAGCTCCCCCAGGTTCCTGTTCACACAGACGCCTCAGTGATTATTAGGGTGGAGCTCATCTCCACTTTTAAAGAGTGGTGTTATTAGTCCATGATCCAGATTTCAGGGAAGGAACCTACACTCAGAACCGGGTTACATTACACTCAGAACCGGGTTACATTACACTCAGAACCGGGTCACATTACACTCAGAACCGGGTTACATTACACCCAGAACCGGGTTACACTACACTCAGAACCGGGTTACATTACACTCAGAACCGGGTTACATTACACCCAGAACCGGGTTACATTACACTCAGAACCGGGTTACATTACACACAGAACCGGGTTACATTACACTCAGAACCGGGTTACATTACAGTAAGAACCGGGTTACATTACACTCAGAACCGGGTTACATTACACCCAGAACCGGGTTACATTACACTCAGAACCGGGTTCCATTACACTCAGAACCGGGTTAAATAGTTTTAGAACCGCCCATTGAAATTTAGGACTGTGTTTAACCGTCTGGTTGAGGAGGCCATCAGGACCCGACGCCTTGTTTGGTTTAAGTCCTGTTATGTTCTCTTTAAGCTCCTGCTCAGTAACTGAGAGGTCTAGAGGGTTCTGGTTCTCTCTAATAGCCGGTTCTGGTTCTCTTTAACAGCCGGTTCTGGTTCTCTTTAATAGCTGGTTCTGGTTCTCTTTAATCTCTTTCGAAAACTTCCGGTGGCACTGGAGAATTCTGATGGAGGTTCTGCAGAGATCCTGATCCTGGAGAATCCTCCTGTGCTAACCGCTAACCGCTGCTCTGCTAGCTGGTCTCCTGTTGTTGTTTATTTCTTAGATTTTTTGTCTAATTATGTTAACATGGACTTCAGTCTCTCTCTCTCTCTCTCCCTCTCCCTCTCTCTCTCTCTCTCTCTCTCTCTCTCTCTCAGGGTGAATCATGGGGGGGAGGAGTGGATGAAACCAGGAATAAAGAAATGTAAGTACACTTACTCCCTCTGTCTCTCTCTCTCTCTCTCTCTCTCTCTCTCTCTCTCTCTCCCTCTCTCTCTCTGTCTGTCTCTCTCTCTCCATCTTTCTGTCTCTCTCTGTCTCTCCCTCTTTGTCTCTCTCTCTCTTTTTCTCTCTCTCCCTCCCTCTCTCTCTCTTTCTGTCCCTCTCTCTCTGTATCTCTCTCTCTCTCTGTCTCTCCCTCTCTCGCTGTCTCTCTCTCTCTTTCTCTCTCTGTCACTGTATCGCTCTGTCTCTCCCTCTCTCCCTCTCTCTGTCTCTCTCTCTCTCTCCATCTTTCTCCTTTCTCTCTCTCTCTCTCTCTCTCTCTCTCTCTCTCCCTCTCTCTCTCTCTCTCTCTCTCTCTCTCTCTCTCTCTCTGTCTCACTGTGTTAATTTCTCTTCTTGTGTTCAGATTCCTGTGAGCTCACACTCAACCCAAACACAGTGAACAGAAGTCTCTCTCTGTGTGAGGAGAACAGAAAGGTGGTGTGGGCGAGAGAGGTGCAGTCGTATCCTGATCATCCAGAGAGATTTGATGACTGGGCACAGGTTCTGTGTAGAGAGAGTCTGACTGGACGCTGTTACTGGGAGGCTGAGTGGAGCGGAGGTGTTAATATAGCAGTGACTTATAAAGGAATCAGGAGGAAAAGAGAAGGATTGTGGAGTGACTGTGTGTTTGGATGGAATGTAAAGTCCTGGAGTCTGAGCTGCTCTAATAACAGTTACTCTGTCCATCACAATAAGAACTTCACTGCTGTCTCTGCTCCCTCCTCTCAGTCTAACAGAGTAGGAGTGTATCTGGACTGTCCGGCCGGCACTCTGTCCTTCTACAGCGTCTCCACGGATACACACACACTGACACACTTACACACATTCACCACCACATTCACTGAACCGCTTTACGCTGGGTTTAGACTCTGTACTACTGACTCCTCAGTGTGTGTGAGACCCTAACAACCACCCAGTTACAACTAGGGAGACCCCAGCAACCATTTAGCAACACCTATGCCACCACTTGGGTTACCCTAGCAACCACCTAGCAACTACTTGGGAAACCCTAGCAACCACTTAATAACACCTTAGCAACCACCTGGGATACCATACCAACCACCTAGCAACACCCTAGCAACCGTTTAGTAATGCATTATCAACAACCGAGCAACACCTAGCAACCGTTTAGGAATACATTAGCAACCACCTGGATTACGCTAGCAACTGCCTAGCAAAACCTTAGCAACCTCCTGGTATACCCTAGCAACCACCTAGCAACACCCTAGCAACCGTTTAGGAACTCATTAGCAACCACCTGGGTTACCCTAACAACAACCTAGCAACACCTTAGCAACCACTTGGGATACCCTAGTAACCACCGAGCAACACCTTAGCAACTACTTGGGAATCCCTAGCAAACACTTAGTAACACCTTAGGAACCACTTGGGTTACCCTAGCAACCATTTGGCAACACCCTAGCAACCGTTTAGGAATACATTAGCAACCACCTGGGTTACCCTAACAACAACCTAGCAACACCTTAGCAACCACTTGGGATACCCTAGCAACCACCTAGCAACACCCTAGCAACCGTTCAGGAATTCATTAGCAACCACCTGGGTTACCCTAACAACAACCTAGCAACACCTTAGCAACCACTTGGGATACCCTAGCAACCACCTAGGAACACCCTAGCAACCACTTGGATTACCCAAGCAACCGCCTAGCAACACTTTAGAAACCTCCTGGGAAACCCTAGCAATACCTCAGCAACCACCTGGAATCCCCTAGCAACCACCTAGCAACACCTTAGCAACCTCCTGGGATATCCTAGCAACACCTTAGCAACCACCTGGGATACCCTAGCAACACCTTAGCAACCACCTGTATTATGCTAGCAACCACCTAGCCACAGCCTAGCAACTGTTTAGGAATACATTTGCAACCACTTGGATTACCCTAGCAACCACCTAGCAACTACCTGGGAAACCCTAGCAACCACTTAACACCTTAGCAACCACTTGGGATACCCTAGCAACCACCTAGCAACACCCCAGCAACTGTTTAGGAATACATTAGCAACCGCCTATCAACAGATAGCAAGCACTTGGATTACTCTAGCAACCGCCTAAAAAAACCTTAGCAACCTCCTGGGATACCCTAGCAACACCTTAGCAACCTCCTGGGATACCCTAGCAACCACTTAGTAACACCTTAGCAACCACCCGGGTTACCCTAACAACCATTAGGCAACACCCTAGCAACCGTTTAGTAATGCATTAGCAACAACCTAGCAACACCTAGCAACCGTTTAGGAATACATTAGCAACCACCTGGGTTACCCTAGAAACCACCTAGTAACACCTAGCAACCTCTTGGGATACCCTAGGAACACCTTAGCAAACACCTGGATTACCCTAGCAACGGCCATAGCAACACCTAGCAACCACTTGGGTTACCCTAACAACCGCCCAGCAATATGGGTTGCCATATCAATCGCCTAACAACATATTAGCAACCACCTAGTATATCAGAGCAACTCCCTAAAAACACATCAGCAATCACATGGTATACCATGGTAACCACCTAGTAACATTCTAGCAATTACCTGGGATGCCACAACAACTGCCTAGCAACACCATAGCAACCACCTGGGAAATCAGAACAACCACACACTGCTGAATGGCTCTACATGTTCTTCAGTAAAAGACACTTCTCTAGTTTATTCTGTTCTTTATTTTATTGTTCTTTTCTGATGAAGTGATAAATCTTATTCACTGATAAAGTGACCGCTACTGTGTCCAGCCTTGAACAGCCTGTCTCTGAATATGGTAGTGATGGGGGCGGAGCTTACAGTCTCGTTAGATGTTTTTAATAATTGTTTATTTGTTCTAACATGTCATTCCTACCCCAAAGATCAGTTTCAGTGTATGTACATATTTTATATTACAGGTTATTACAGATTTCCACCATGATGGTGTTGGTGTTTCAGTTACCTAGCTGATCCTTTAATGTTAGAACTGAAAGATATTTGTAACTAATAAAGAGTGTAAATGAATCTGTTACAGGACAGTTCTTCAGCCTCCTCTACCTCATTCATCACTGATCAGTTTCTGATCACCGGACTGCTGTTGTTCTCATGGTAGTGTGTGGTGCATCAGCCACTCACCTGCTGGTCTCACTCAGATTTAAACATATGGTGATAATTATCTTTAATCTCCACCAACAGCTGAGGTCAGTGTTTGACCTTCAGAGCAGCTCATCTCTCCATTTCCCAGAACCGTCAGCTCAGTCAGACAACAACAGTCTGATTACAGGTTGACTGGTTGATGTGCCACATTCTAAAAACTGTAGCTCAGTGTGTTAACGGATCTCAGCTTGAAATACACATTGGAGTTCGTCCATGGATCTTGATGAACTTGGATGAACACAAGCTACAAATAAAAACTCCACCGTTCAAGTTTACCAGTAAAAGCTGCTTTGAGTCTTTATGCTGATGTTGGTGAAGTTTTAGTTTATCTTCATGCTGATATTTAGAAATAGGATTTTAACAGAGTTGGTTTAGCACTGTTAAGTCTTGACGGTGTTAGGGTTAGGGTTAGGGGATGTTAATATTAAGAGATTAAACTCTACATGATTAAACTCTACATACTCTACAGCTCCCACCATATTTATATAGACCACTGAAGTGGTGCGACATTCTGTAGTCCGGGTCTAAGCAGAATTTCTCTATGACCAAAATGAATGAGGGCTTTCAAAAAATCACCATTCTTTCTTAGAGGTCTACTCTCGGTGAAGAGAGGGACTAGAGAGAGAGAAACCTTGTGGTGAAAGGAGTGTAGAATAATGACACTGAATAAAGTTACAACACAATAAATAACCTGTTGGGTTTCAGTTCATGTTTAATGACCTTTTTAATATGAAAATGGTAAAGTCATAATGGAATGAAATGAAAAATGTTGTGATAAAATGTAAATATTGTAAATGATATTTAAAGAGAATGTTTTGGAGAGCATGTGTCTCAGGAACAAAGAGCACGCAGAGCTAAAAGCCAGATGAGTTTTTTTTAACAGATCGACAGTAAAGTACAACAGCAAAATCCAAGCGCACATAAAGGGGCAATGGAGGTCCTAGATGGAGAGACAGGTAAGGGACGAAAACCAGGAAATCAAACAGACCAGTGAACAAAACCAAAAGGGGTAATCCAAGAGAGTCATCAGATAAACAAAACGAGAGTCAAAGACCAGAGAGGCAAACAGTCAGGCAACCAAAACAAGGGGATGATCAAAGAGAGAGAGAGAAAGAGTCAGAACCAGAGACACTAACAAGACAGGCAAGAGAGAAACGCTCAGTGAATCAAACGGGTTTGGTAAAACTTCAAAATGTGAGGGTGTTTGTGTGAGGGGTGTAAATGCAGAATGGGGAATGAGCAGCAGGTGGGTGTAATCAGTACTCCAGCGAGGCTGAGTGTGAGTACGAGGTGTGATTGGGTGACTGGGGACATGTGAGGGTGACGTCATTGGGTAGTGCACTCTGGGAAATGGAGTTCGGAAGATCAGCAGTCTCAGGGAAGCCTGGAGGCATGACAATGTGTACAATGTAAACAATTTTTCAGCCTCCTGTACCTTTATCATCTATCATTGGTTATGACCTATCGTTAGGTTAACTTGAATCTAATTCTATTCCTTGTGTAATGTACCAGCACCAATTATAATAACTTACCTACAGGGGTTGGACAATGAAACTGAAACACCTGGTTTTAGACCACAATCATTTATTTAGTGTAGGGCCTCCTTTTGCGGCCAATACAGCGTCATTTGGGCAGCCATGGTTTTATGTTTTTTGGGTACAATCCGGGTTAGCACCCGAACATTCCTTTCAGACAGCTTCCTCTTGCATCCACAGTTAATCCTGTTGGATGTGGTTCGTCCTTCTTGGTGGTATGCTGACATTACCCTGGATACCGTGGCTCTTGATATATCACAAAGACTTGCTGTCTTACATTTACATTTACGGCATTTAGCTGACGCTCTTATCCAGAGCGACTTACAAGGTTAATCATATTACAGGTGGGCCAGTGTAGTGTTAGGAGTCTTGCCCAAGGACTCTTATTGGTGTAGCACAGCGTAGTTACCCAGACCGGGATTCGAACCCCAGTCTCCCACGTGTGGAGGTGGCTCCCTAACGTGTAGTGGTGTTTTCTGCTGAGCTACACCAACCACTTAGTCTTGGTCACAGATGCGCCAGCAAGACGTGCACCAACAGTTTGTCCTCTTTTGAACTCTGGTATGTCACCTATAATGCTGTGTGCATTGCAGTATTTTGAGCAGAACTGTGCTCTTACCTGCTAACTGAACCTTCACACTCTGCTCTTACTGGTGCAATGTGCAATTAATGAAGATTGGCCACCAGGCTGGTCCAATTTAGCCATGAGACCTCCCACACTAAAATGACAGGTGTTTCAGTTTCATTGTCCAACCCCTGTATATAGTATGTCACATTGTGTAGGACTGTATTTTTCTAATGTTAGCAGGACTGAAACCCAGAGAACAGTTTTTCCAGTGTCCAGCTGGGTGTCTTTAAAGAGTGACAGCTCCATGGATCTCCATCCTAAATTCAGCAGAGAACCTGTGTCCTCTGACCCAAAGTGAGTTTGGAGTCTGGAGTCTTTCACTAGAGGTGAAAGTTAAGTTTCAGTTTTAGAGGTTTTCCACGGCGCCGTTTACGGTGTGTTAGTTTACTGCGTTTAGCTTATTATTAGCCAGTGTACATTCACAGGTAGACGACTGTACTCACTATGAGTTTAAATGGTTATGCCATTGATCAGTATATTGCAGTAAACACGAGAATAGTTTAAGTAGTTTTTAAAAAATAGAGAGAACAAGTAATATCCAAACATAACCCCATGATTAAAACAGTGAATGCCGTCTGACAGTGCTCTTTATCCAGAATGATAGTAAAAAGTTCAGTGCAGAATAAAATGTTTCCCATATGCACAACACTTTTTATAAAAGAATTATGAATATGTTAAACATTTTAGTGAATGCACACTGTACTATAGAAAACATTAGTCTATAAATAACCCCAACAAACTCCCCATATAGGGTAGAATGGGTGATATTATTCCAATAACACCCTCAACAAACACTTATATATGTTCCTATTGGTAATGTTAGTCCACAAACACCCTGAATAAACACTCCTATACACTAGAATAGGAGGTTAGTCTATAAAAGAAAACACTGTATACTTAACAAACACTGGGACTTTAGTCCATAACCAGTTACACAAGCACAAATACATTCATACATTCAAATTCAACAATAAAATCATTCATCTTGAAAAATAAGGCAACATGTTGTATGTCAACAGAAACCTCAGAAAGAGACGCATGTCCTCTATTTTTAAAAACTTTAGAACAGAAAGCGTCATGGCTTTCCTCCTTCACACTTTCATCCCAGCTGTGTCTCTGTGAGAGGTAGGGCTGTCTGTGCAGCTTCTTCCTCTTCCATCTCCAGGATTCAGCGCTACACAACAGCTCCAGATAACTCTGTGTAATTTCCTGTGCACCACTGCACAGCAGTCCTCAAACAGACCATCACTGTTGGTTCCTGTTAAGTATAAAAACACAAGGTTTAATATTATTTCAAGTTGAAACACACTTGTGATTACTATGTGCAAATGTGGCATCAGATAACAGTGCAGTTACCCGTTTTCATAAGGAATAGATTGGCTATTGCAGACTCCAGCGACAGGCCTGTATCGCAGCTCTAGCAGGATGGCCAAGTGAGGTCATCTGGGGTCTCTCACAAGAGGTGGGAGTTTTTAAACCTCTGCACAGCATGACGTTCTCTACGCTGCTTTCTTTGTAATTAAACAGGAAATGTTACCAGCAGTAGAAGTTAATGTTCCTATTGCACAACTTAAAGGGTAAAGGCTAACATCTGGACCCACAAGGTCTACACCACAGTACAGCATAAAGGAGAGCACCAACTTTACAATATACCAGCAATAATATAAGGAAAACTACTGGCAACAGTACAGTCAAACAAAGCCTCCAAAACTACATATTAATTTTCTCAGATTATTATTATTAGTGATATTAAAGCAGAAAGGCAGACAAGAAACACCAAACTATTTTAATTACTGTCTCTACATGAAGAGAGTTGGTCCCCTGGACCTACCTGTGTTAGGTGGGATGTGTGTGGGATGACTTATAACGTCATTAATTACTCAGGAAACTCTCTATAGCTTTAGTGACATCCTAACTTTTCCAGCTCTTCCTGAAGATATTTGGGTGTTTATGGAATTCCAGGTTTTTATATTCAGATTTTTCTGTTCATGTTCTACATTCACAGAGGCTTCCTTTATTTTATTATTATATTAGAAATAAAACTAATCTAATATAATAAACAGTGTGGAATTTAGATTTATGATAAAAAACTATCCATTAGAATGAGAGCAGTACTAAAACCAGATAATGAAGAACACACTGTATTCCCTGATAGTACTGCTGACTCATTAAAATATTTATCTGTAATCAAAACTGCTAAATAGTTCAAACAGCTGAAAACATTTAATTCTATACACCGAATATACCTGTTTAAATTTCAGTGGACTCACAGGTTTAAATAAAACTCACCACTAAACTCAATATTTTTATTAATATCCTTAATATTATTTAACTAAAATGTTACTTCTGCTGCTGCTTCTTCTAGTCTTTCTTCTCTTCCTCTGCTGCTGCTGATTCTGTTTCTCCTGCTGCTGTCTGTCTGCTTCTGCAGTCGGTCTTTATTCTTCTGTTTGTGCTTCTTTCTATTTCTCTCCGTCACTCATCATTTTCAGTGTGTCTCTTTACAGGAGAAGTTTGATGTTAACCACCGACGTACTGCTGAGCTTCGAGCCCTCCCTGTGTATCTACATGAAGATGACTCCGGGTTTGGAATGAAAGTTGTCATATATGTATTTTCATCTTACTGTATATCGTTTCAGTGTAGAGTCACTTTGTGTCACTTCTGATCCACACACCATTAAAATCATCCTCATACTTTACACTTATAAAATAATCAAATACGTCTTAAATATTTGAATCATTTAAACAGTGCCGCTGTGTCTGAGAGACTTGTAGTGGTTCTCTGTTGGAGGGAGAGTGAGAGGAGACAGAATGATGGAGAGAAATGCTGCACAGGATGTTTATTATAGTGTATAGGTTCATGCTTCCCTCCCTGCCACCACCCCCCCTTCAGTCCTGCCAGGATTACCATTGTGCTGGAAGGGGACATTGTTCTGAATGAGCTTCCTTATTTGGCTGATGGTTTCCTCATGATGTTTGGTTTACACCTCCACTATCCCAAGGAGCTGACCCACACATTCAGCTTCATCCAGAAAGTCATCATGGGCTTAGATGACTTCAGACCACCAGCACCCAGGATACTGAATCTAAAGATGATCTGCTGGTGAAGGTGTAGTAGGCAGGAATTGGGCTGCTTCTGGATGGAGCTGGTTGATTGATTTTTATTTATGTACTTGTTCAGCTAATGTTTTGTTTGAGCATGTATGGCTTGCTGGATCTATGAAGTTGTAATGTGATGTGATGGTGGATGAGCACTTTGCTGTGATCAAGATTATAATGAAGAATGTGATCTGACTGTTAAAGGAGCTGGATTTACTGTTAGTTAAACCTGGTTTGTAGTTTTACTAGATTATAGAGCTGCTTCTTAAATATGTAGTAAATTCCAAATATCATTGACAGTTTACAGTGTAAATATTTTAATAAGTGTGCTTTATTATTGTTAAATTGGTCCAAAAATCCAATGTTTTTGTTTAAGTACATCAAACTTAAAAGTTAGTAAAGTTTGAGTTGTGTTAAATTTATTTATATTAGTATATAGGAAAACATTAAAATATGAAGTTTTATGTATATATTTGTTGTAGTTACATTTATATAATTATTAGGGTATTATATATTGGCTATACAGTAATCAGATTTTTATAGCTCAGTATGTGTAAAATATTTAGGTTTTAGTTACCCAAATTTATTTAACTCAAAGTCAAAACCTAAAACAGGCACGGTGCTTTTGAGACCTGACAAGACCGGGTTTGAACGGGTAACGTGAGTGATCGCGAACCAACGCGCTACCACTCCCTTCTCGGCTCGGCTACCTTTCCCTCCGGTGCGGTGGAGAGCTGAGGTTTGAGCGTGGTATGTATGTTGTGCTACAGAGGTGCGCCTGGTCAGCCCTGATTACCATTGGGGATTCTGGGCCTTTGAGTTTTTGACCTGATCATCAGTGCAGATGCAGGTACACTTTAGTGCACTGTAGTATATTAAAGTTTAGTTTACAGGAGTGGGCGGAGCTCTGTTTACATCTTACCCTACCACAGCTGTCTCTCCTGCTGAACTGATCAGCTGTATTATCTGTATTAGGATGGGGAATGTATCATGTGTAAATGTGTATGAGATTTTAGAGGTTTCACACTTCTTACACTAGAGGGAGACATACACCGGGAGATGAGTCACGAAAAACAGGAAGTGAGACAAAACTGAAAGTAAAGTTTAAGAAGAAGACGCCATCAGAGGATCAGTTGAAGTTCCAGAAGTAGAGGATGTGAGACGGTAGGCTTTAAGATCATTAGTAATCTGGTTGTGTTGTAGATTATCTAGTAGTTTAACAGGTAAAGCTGTGTGGTTGTATCTGTTGTTGGTTCTTTAAGTTAACTCTGTGGGGGAGTACATTATAAATACGGTCTACAAGACAACTAGCTCTGAAACACTGAAACTCCAGAGCAGACACAGCACACAGTATTTACAGTCCGTGTATGTGGTGTGTGATGGTCGTTTACCAGATGAATCCAGGGAAAGCGGCTGGTTTGACTGAAGCTCTTCTTATAAATGTTGCTGCACTGATGAGTCAGGTTTCATAATCATAGATCTGTCTAATCCCTGATAGCAGGTGGATAGCAGACCCCTGCTAGACCACTAACTGGCGGTCCCCTGGTCTTTTGCTCAGTGTTTTCTGGTTGGCCAACTGGTGTTAAGCAGGATAATTGACATAGTTTTACACTCTCAGTTCCGTGAACTTATTCTTTCTTCATTTCTTAGCTTTCTTATTCTTGGTAATTTAGTGTAGTCATATTTGACTTATTTTCTACAATAAAAGTTCCTGTGAATTTAATTTCTTGCTCACAGGACAGTAAGCTGGGTGTTCCAACCAAACAATCAGCATGTTGCCAACCTTATCAAGCCAGCAGACTGTTATATATGTTATTGCTATCAGGGATCCATGTAAAATGCACCGAATTGGCTTCTTAAAACAATTTACTCAGACAGTTTCAGACTGACCCAGAGTGACCTTCACCTTCAGTATTATACTCTCTTAAATGCCCAATTCTCTCTGTGCACATATACAGACCATTGTTTGGGACCTCATGGCTCCAGACTCTCAGAGGTAGAGCACACATACTGCACCCCAACAACCTGGAACTTTCTGGATCTGCCTGGGTCTGCCTGGATTAACCTCTGAACTATTATAAATACATCAAGTTGATTATACCCCCTGATCCAGTTTCCATGCTTTAACCGTGAATCTCCTCACAGGGATCAGAGAGCAGTGTGTCCAGTGTTCTGATGTGTCTGTGATGGCTGAAGACCCCATAATGGATCCCCATCACTTTAACAGTGGAGGAGAAACCTCTGACTCAAAGTGAGTTACACTCTGTTACAAATTTTAAAGATATCAGAGTTTTACACTAGTTACTAAGGCTTATCTGCTTCAGACCCAGTTATACATCATGTGTTGTCTATATTACTGTCGTAATTTATACCATTCATTTAGATTTGACCTTCATTACTTACCAAAATATATACAATACAATTATAATTAGTACACGTGACACACATTTTCTTTCAGTGAGTGTCTAATGTCCACACCAATAGAGGGTCCTCACATTAGTAATGTTGCAGGTTCACTCATATTCTTGAATGGAGTTGCGAGGTTAAGAAAAGGAGGTCATTTTTAAGAGAACAAAAAACTTGATGACTATGAAACTAATAAACTAATGTTGTTTAAATATGTGCTTTATTTGTGACTTTGGATTCATTTAGATTAATTGAACCACAGAATGAAAATGAGTGTCCACCAATATATCTCCCATATATACAATATACAAAACTGCAGGCTTTCAAAGCAGAACCTCCATGAAACAGCTATGTTTATATGAACCCCAACAACTCTATTCCACTGCCTTCAAACTTTAGTAATGAAATTTTTTTTGTATTTTAGCTTTGTATTTTTTTGGCACTTGGACCACATCTGCTCATCCTGCCACATGATCATTTTTGATATTCATGATTTTTCATTTTCCCTATTATGTCCATTGTACATTCAGTTTTCATAAGCTCTGTGTATAACTAAGATTGTGGTTAAGGTCATTTATTTTTTTTTACATAAAACTTCATGTGAGTGATGTAACACTGCCAACCTTGAGAGAATCATCAGTTACACAGTGCTCTGTTAGAACAGGTCAGAGGTTGCGAGCATTGTTTCTTAGCATGAACTAATAGCATGCCTCCCTGGTAGCTCTTTTATAATGTATATCTGTTATTATTAAAATTTGACCCTGCTCACATCATCTGATGTAGCTCTGCTCATATTGATATCTGTATTTAACTGTCTTTTTCTCTACACCACAATTCCAGACATCAGACATACAGAGCAGAACCTCCAGAGTCCAGCTGTGTGTCTATGAAGAGCAACAACTCAATGGCTCTTCCTTTTAATTTCAGTAATGACAGATCCAGTACTGATCTGAGGTGAGACACTAACACAATATGGTAGTGAGTTTCGGCAGGACATTTCTCACTGTTTATTTCTCACCAATTACAGGATTTATTTATGTACAGTTTTCTTGTTAAAATTTTGAATCCTGGAACAATCAGACATAAAGTAAACCAATGCTCTCTAAATACCTAAACTACAGTTCCCATAAATATAATCATCTGTCTGATTTTTAACCACATTTCAGTCCATATTTACAATTTTACTTAATGTTTCTGCCTCCTGGTTTCAGTAATGAAAGATCCAGTGCTGATCTGAGGTAAGACACTAAAGCTATTTTTGCACTGCAGGTAAAAGTGACTCAAATCTGATCTTTTTTTTCAGATGTGACAGGGATGTGTTATCTGTGTAGCAGTGTGAACAGCATAAACACATCTGATGTTTTCAGTTCTGATTTAGGATACTTCTATATGTGGTAGTAAAATTGTACAGAATTCATGTGACTTTTATGTCAGTGCAACTCAACATTTAACATACTCAACATTTAACCTCATAAAATTTTGGGCTGATTTTTTGTACAATCGTAATTAGAAGCTATTTGTTATAACTGATTTGTGCTCAAACAGAGTAGGAACGATAAAATTATGAAAACGAAGTTTAAAGAAACCAAGAATGCGAATAAAGAACTGGCAGTGTCAGAATAACATGCAGCAAGCTAAACACCTTCTGGACATTAAGACCAGCTGTCAGCTGTTGGAACTTTATGATTGCTCTTGTGATGCTGATAATAATGAGACTGAAACCTCCGGTCTGCGTCTGTTAGTAGTCATGATTGTTTACCTCTGGGTGAATGAGCCTAGTGAAGAATTGTTTGTTTTGTTGATGCTGGTCAGTTTAGCTACGTGATCTGTTCAGACTAATGTTGGATATAACTCACATTTAAAAGACATTGTGAACAGAGAAATGTTGAGTGTCTGACTTTACTGATATGGCTAACTGAGGTGTGAAATGAATGGGTCTGTACTGTAAATATAATAATAATAATATTAATAATGATAATAAAAAAAACTGAAGCAAGACCTATACCTAATATACCTGTAGTCATATGATGACAAAGTTTATTTATATACAGTATTTTTGATAACATTTCTAATCCGGCATTAATCCAAGATAATCCAAATAATCCAAATATCTCAATATATGCTTCCCTGGCTAATATGAATAGCAGTGAATACTAATAAAGAGTCACAGAGAGTATAGCTTCAACTGATGATTTGTTACTAATTTAAAAATCAGTACATAATATTTTGGGGGCCATTCACAATTCAAGAGGCCAAAAATGTTGTTTCCTACAATTTTTTTGAGGTCTATAAAGCTGTGAAGTACTAGGATCATATTACAAAAATGTGCCTACAGCAACATTTTTATAATATTATAAAAGAAATAGGTATTTACATTATCCAGTGTGGATGCAGTGTGTGTGTTTGTGTGTGTTTTGTGTTAGATCTACATTATCAGTCTCAGTAATAGCTCTGGTCCAAGCTTTTTAATCGATAATCTCCAAAGCTGTGCTTATTACTTTCTGTTTATTAGGAGTCTAATGTAACTGTCCTCTAATACTCATATTAAACTCTTTATCTTGTGTCTCCACATCACATTTTCAGACTGCAGACATGCAGAGCAGAACCTCCAGAGCCTAGCTGTGCGTCTATGAAGAGCAACAACTCAATGGCTCTGCCTTTTAATTTCAGTAATGACAGATCCAGTACTGATCGGAGGTGAGACATAACACAACATGGTTGTGAGTTTCAGAAGGACGTTTCTCAGGAAGAGTCTTTGGGATTTCGTTACACTTGGACCAAATCTTTAATTTCTCACTGTTTATTTCTTACCAATTACAGGATTTATTTATGTACAGTTTTCTTGTCAAAATTTTGAATCCTGGAACAATCAGACATAAAGTAAACCAATGTTCTCTAAATACCTAAACTACAGTTCCCATAAATATAATAATATGATTTTTAACCACATTTCAGTCCAAATTTACAATTTTACTCAATGTTTCTGCCTCCTGGTTTCAGTAATGAAAGATCCAGTGCTGATATGAGGCAATACACTAAAACTATTTTTGCACTGCAGGTAAAAGTGACTCAAATCTGATTTTTTTTTTCAGATGTGACAGGGATGTTATCTGTGTGTCAGTGTGAACAGCATAAACACACTGAATCTGATGTTTTCAGTTCTGATTTAGGATACTTCTATATGTGGTAGTAAAATAGTTTAGAATTCATGTGACTTTTATGTCAGTGCAACTCAACATTTAACATAATTTCCTACTGCCCAGACCTCATAAAATTTTGGGCTGATTTTTTGTACAATTGTAATTAGAAGCTATTTGTTATAACTGATTTGTGCTCAAACAGAGTAGAACAGTTAAACTTATGGAAACTAAGTTTAAAGAAACCAAGAATGTGAATAAAGAACTGACAGTGGCAGAATAACATGCCCTTTGTACAGCAAGCTAAACACCTTTCAGCTGTCAGCTGTTGAAACTTTGATTGCTCTTGTGATGCTGGTAATGATGACACCGAAACCTCTGGCAGAAGATCTGCATCTGTTAACAGTCATGATTGTTTAGCTCTGGGTGAATGAACCTAGTGAAGCATTGTTTGTTTTATGGATGCAGGTCAGTTTAGCAGCATGATCTGTTCAGACTAATGTTGGATATAGCTCACATTTAAAAGAGAGTTTAAGTGTATCTCCTTTGAAAGCTGTGTAATGCTTGTGATCACTATTGAACTGGTGCTGTAAACAGATTATACTTTATTTGGGTCCATAGACTATATCCTACTCTATAAGGCTCAATCATGGCACACAGAGCTAACTTTAGGTTTAATTAAACCTTCTGCATGTGAGGACAGCTGGCAGACTGAACCTGACAAAAAAGCAGAGGCCAGCTTAATGTGCAAAAGAGAGGAGGTGCTCTGTTTAAATCTGGGTGGAGCATTAGAGGCTTAGACAGGCTTAGACTCTCAGTCTGTATATGTGGAAAAGGACTCTGACTATTTGATGGCAGCTCTAGAATGTTGTGATTAGTTAATGGCATACTGCACATGGTCTCACTCTCATTCTCACTCTCAAGTTCCCTCTTTCTTTTTTCTAGTTGTGCGAGAGATGCTTTACATCAGGATCAGTCCAGATGTGGAGTGTGTGAGCAGATTCAGACAGATCCAGTCTCCATCACCTGTGGACACACTTTCTGTAGACAGTGCATCAACAGCTACTGGGACCAGTCTGTTCAGTCAGGAGACTTTGCCTGTCCCCTCTGTAGAAAGAGGTCTAAGACACGCCCTGTTCTATATCCACACATAGAGGAGTCCATGAAGCAGGACTACTGCAGACCAGTGGATGATGTCCTGCATACAGAAGTCATACAGAAACACAAAACCAGCATGAAGAACAGATACGAGAGCTTATTTGAGGGATTTAAAACCCATCAGAATAAAACCCTTCTGAACAGGATTTACACTCAGCTCTACATCATAGAGGGAGAGAGTGAAGGAGTGAATGAAGAACATGAAGTTTTACAGATTGAAAAGAAACCCTGGAACCAACACTGGCAGGATACACCGATTAACTGCTTAGATATCTTTAAACCTGTACAGTGCACTGTAGAAGAAATGGAAGAAGACAACATTAGAGCTTTAATAACTGAAGATGACAGACATGAAGAAAGAACAGAAGATAACAGTCCACAAGTACAAAAGCTCAGGTCTGTGATGACTAAAGGCATTGCTGGAATTGGAAAAACTGTCTCTGTGCAGAAGTTCATTCTGGACTGGGCTGAAGGAAAAGCCAATCAGGATGTAGATTTGATGTTTGTGTTTCAGTTCCGAGAGCTGAACCTGATTAAAGATCACCAGTACAGTCTTCAAGGACTTCTGTGTGACTTCCATCCTGAGCTCAAAGATCTGGACACAAAGACGTATGATGAGTGTAAGATGGTGTTCATATTTGATGGTCTGGATGAGAGCAGAATTCCACTGAACTTTTTACAGTGTGAGAAAGTAACTGACATAACCAAAGAGTCATCAGTGGACCTGCTAATGACAAACCTCATCAAAGGAGAGCTTCTTCCCTCTGCACTCATCTGGATAACCTCCCGACCAGCAGCAGCCAATCAGATCCCCTCTCAGTACATCAACCGTGTGACAGAAATTCAGGGTTTCAATGACCCACAGAAGGAGGAATACTTCAGGAAGAGAATCAGTGACCAAGACCAAGCCCACAGTGTCATCTCACACATTAAGAAAACAAGGAGCCTCCACATCATGTGCCACATTCCAGTCTTCTGTTGGATCTCAGCCACTGTGCTTCAGCATATAATGAAACAAGGTCATACAGAAATCCCTAAAACTCTGACTGCAATGTATTCACACTTCCTGTGGACTCAGACCATCATGAGGAGTGAGAAGTATGAGGACAGAGGTGAGAGAAGTCAAAAGGATCTCTTGGGATCCAACAGAGAGATGCTTCTGAAACTGGCTAAACTGGCTTTCAAACAGCTGATGAAGGGCAATGTGGTGTTCTATGAAGAGGACCTGAGAGAGTGCGGCATTAATGTCACTGAGGCCTCAGTGTACTCTGGTATCTGTACTGAGATCTTCAGAGAAGAATCTGTGCTTCACCAGAGGAAGGTCTACTGCTTTGTACATCTGAGCTTTCAGGAGTTCCTGGCTGCTCTCTATGTGTTTCACTGCTATGTGAGCAAGAACATGGAGGAACTGGAGAGTTTGAAGACACGGAACACCAAATGGTCTGACAGTGTTTCATTGGAGGAGCTACTGAGGGGAGCTATATGTAAAGCCTTAAAGAGTGCGAATGGAAACCTTGATCTGTTTCTCCGTTTCCTGCTGGGCATTTCTCTGGAGTCCAATCAGCAGCTCTTAAAAGACCTTCTGACACAAACAGTGAGCAGCTCAGAGAGCATCAAGGAAACAGTCCAGTACATCAAAGAGAAAATTCCTTCAAAGAATCATTCTTTAAAGAAATCCATCAACCTGCTCCTCTGTCTCACTGAAATGAATGATCAGTCTTTATCTAGAAGAATTGAACAATATCTAAAATCTGATAAAAGCTCAAGAAAGGAACTCTCTCCTGCTGAGTGTACAGCTCTAGCCTACATGCTTGTGACCTCAGAGGAGGTGCTGGATGAGCTGAACCTGAGGAATTACAGCACAACCAAGAGGGGTTATTTGAGATTAATCCCAGCTGTGAGCAACTGCAGAAAGGCCATGTGAGTGTTATATTTATTTATTATCTTTTAATGATTTATTATTGATGTCTGAGAGCCACAAATAGCCCAACCTATTTTGTATTTATGAAGCGTGGATAGCTAACAAGTTATGCATGCATAAAACTAGCAAACAGGCAGCTCAGTGTGTATATATTAGGGATGTTCAGTGTAGGTGTGCTATGATGTACACATGTAAAATTTTTGTGATTTTCATTCTGAGGTCAAGAGCCAGTTTACATTTTGATATTTTATGTCTTGATTCTTCACAGCTCAATTTAGATAATACACTCATAATTCAAAATTAGTTGCACAAATAGCTGCACCCAGAAGAAATCAACCAATAGGAATGAAACTCGGTGGGTAGGTTTGACATCAGGAGAAATATAAATGATTCAAGTTGACGCAAGCAAGGATGGCCCTTATTGCTGTACCTGTCTCACCGAATAGTCACAATTGCAGACATTCAGTGAGCAGTGATGTCCATGAGTCATCCTGTCAGTGCCAGCACCATTGGCAGATGACTGCACCATGAGAGTCCTTTGATGTGTCATTGATGATTACATTTTGAGTTATGCTATGATTAAAGTTAACTTTATATTAATAATAACATGCTTTTTCCACAAGCACAGATGTTTGCCTAAACATATAGACTTTATATTTTACACACATAGGGCTATATAGTTATATATAACATATATAATAATATATTAGTGATTGCCAATCTTTGGAGGACTTTATCATTTGGGTGCTAGTAAAGGAACTACATACAGTAAGCTAAAAAAAAGCACAATGCTGTGTTTTTACACTACTGAAGAAAATTGTGATGGAGATTTTTTTTTAGGTATAACAATATAAATAAGTAATAAATATCGCTATTTACTACATAATTCCTGATGCCTGAATACCACATTCTCCCTTTTAAGGTATACTGTATTTATTTTCCTTAAAGACTAACTGGCTGTCAACTCACCATGAACTCCTTTGAAACACTCTGTGCTGCTCTGAATTCAACAAACTCACCCTTGAAAGAATTGGACCTTAGTTACACTGGCCTGCAGGACTCCAAAATAAACCTGCTGTCTGCTGCACTGAAAAGTTCAAGCTGTAAACTGGAGGTACTCAGGTGAGTTTCCTGTAAATTTAGGCCTGAGCCATAAAGTTTAGCTGTGAATGTATAGAGAATTGGAAACTCCTAATTGTTGTTATTAAAACTTTTTTTTTTCATTTTCATGACAAATAAACAGGGCCATTGCCTGGCCTAAACATTAGCCTCAAATATTTTTAACCAGCCCTGAAACTTATAACATTAGTATATGACACATATGACCCCAGCTCATTTGTACATCAATCCAATCATCAGTGATTAATAACTGTGGACTTGGCATGGTACAAGGCATCCTTGTGTGAGTACACTCTTATAAACAAGGCACAATCAATAACTCTCAGTGACCCTCTTGTGCTAGTAAAGATTGCACCTAGAAAACACTTCTATAGACACAGTTTAGTCATAGGCAACATTAAATTGCATTAATATTTGCTTTGGGATGTCTGAAGCACCACACAGTGAAACGTAGTACAGCTGTAAGCTGGCTGCTTTTCAAAGTGATTCGTGTTCACTGCTGATATGAATTCACATTTCACTTTTTCACTGTGATGAGTGAATTTCAATATGTCATGCATGTTTGTAGCACCACATGGTAGAAAGCAGTACAGATGTGCTTTGATTTAATTACACAGCATATTGTATTTAATTCTGATTTAGCATTTTGATTTGTAAATGTAAATCATAATGTGCTGTTTCTCAGTAAAAAGGTCTAGCATGTGAAAACAATTTAATAGTTTTCAATTTAATAGTAGTAAAGAGGTTTTTTTTATTTCCTTTTAACATGAATTCAGCGTGTTACTATGGAAAACAAAGCAGTGTCTCCATTACACTTCCCATTATTGTACTGCAGTGATTGCATTTCAGCATTAACTCCTCTCCATAAACCATAGGCAGTAGTTAAGTACACACCCCGCTCTCCACTTCACACAAAGTTGTGTTCATTAACCAGAGCAACTCTGTGGTGCACATTAACAAGACATTTCACAGTCTTTGCAGGATATGTTAATTTAGGTGCTAGTAAGGAAACTACAAAGAGTGAGGAAACACAATTGCACACTCTGTTTTTTAGCTAGCAGCTTTATTTGTGATACCAGAAATGTCTTTACTTTGCTCAAAGTGTGTATTTAAATCAGTCTATGTACATTTCTTTCCCCAACAGTTTACACCAGTCACATGCATTCATTAAGTGTACTGCATCTATGTACTACAGTCTCTTAACAAGAGCCTCTGTGAACAGCATAATATGTGACTCTGAGTCCAGTGTTTTAGCTCCATCAGACAAGTCAAGGGGCTCAACAAGTCCCAGTAAGTCTCTTTAGAGTGTCCTTAAGTGCCTAATGTGGTCCATCAGTGTAGCTCCGTTCCTGTGGCTCCATGTTTGGATTTCCTTTCAGTTGGATCTTTACTTTGAGCTGTAAGTCGGAGACTCACAGCTCTTTAGTGTATCCATACACCACAACAGGATAAAATATAAAAAGATGAAATATAGTATAGTAATATAGTAGGAATTTAAATCTTTCTACAAAAAGACTGAAAATCTTTTCTGTAACTCACTAGTGGCATGACTCAGTGGTCATCGTGTGGGAATAAACAATCTAGAAAAAAAACTTTACATACAAATCTTTTTTTCAGGTTAAGAACATTTTTGGAATATGTAGGATTATTAGCCTTGCCAACTCTATAATTCTCATTAGCAAGATGTGTCACAATCTTTACAGTATTTTTACCATCTGAGTGCTAGCAAGAACTACGAAGAGTAAGGATGAAACAGCTGCACTGTGCTGTTTATTACACTCTTGCAAAAAAAAGGGTTTTTGTAGGTTTCTTTAAGCTAAAATTGTAGTTTGAAAGTGGGTCAAGGAATATTCATTTGCAAAGAAAGTGAAACTTAATTTTTTTAAAATGATAAATATAAACCAATAATAATATACAGCAGATAAAGCAGGTGACACAGGCAGGATGCATGATGAGTTGTGTTTAAGTCAAATTCATAAGTGTGAGTTAATGTGCAGTGGAACAACAAAACAGATCAGAAAAAAACTCGAAAACACAAATGGATAAATACTGTCTAATCTCTCTTTATGCTCCTGTAAGTACACTGTGTCCTGAATCACTCATGCACATATGTTTCTGCCGCTGTGGCTGGCTGTAATGTGCCCCTTACCTCCTGCCTGGTTACTGAAGTCAGAGGATTAATAAAGAAAGTTTGGTTTTGGGCCAATAGGCCATGTGAAAAAAGGAGTGCAAACATTATTGATAATATTCAGACAGAACTGATATTTAGACTGAACCAGTTATTTACACTGTTTACACTTTTCTAAACAATGTGTGTATATAATGAAAACACTTCTAATATATTAAACTGCTGTTTCCTATATACATCTCAACATCTCTGATTCCTGGGAGCCTGAATTCCACACTCTTTGTTTTAACTGTAATGTGTACTGTATGTATGTGTCTTGTAGACTAGCTGGCTGTAAACTCACCATGAACTTCTTGGAAACGCTCTGTGCTGCTCTGAAATCAGCAAACTCACTTCTGAAAGAACTGGACCTTAGTGACTCTGACCTGCAGGACTCAGGAGTGAAGCTCCTCTGTGCTGGACTAAAGAGTTTAAACTGTAAGCTGAATATACTCAGGTGAGCTATCTCTAAATTCATTCCTGAATGTAAAAGTTAGGGCTGCCCTCGTAAGTCGACGAGTTGAATCATAAGTCGGAGACCCTTCGACTGAGAACCTTTAAGTCGACTGACAACAGTGACCTTGTTTCTTTGTCCCTAAAACAGACTAAAGTATACAAAATGCACAAGAACTTTAAGAATTTAAAAATACATTTTAAGTAATATTACAAGGGGAATAATAAATATATTTTCAAGTTCTAGCTGGGCTGTGACGCATGCTTGCTAAAAAATGTAATCCACGTGACAACGTGTGCTGGCAGTTCACCGTTGAAGAAAGCTACAGCTGTGAAGCTGATAAACACGGGTGAAACGATGTCTCAGAGAAAGTCTGGAGGAGGTTTTGAAGAAGAGAATCTGAACAAATTAAACCTAATTCTGCTTGTCATTTAGTCAGACATCGAACACTGCTTCACATGAGTGAGCTGACTTTCATTTTAGACATAATGGCTGTTTGCGGTGAAGGAAAAAAAGAGCGAAGACGTCTGTTTTATTATAATTCCATTATTTTAGAACCTAAACTACAGATATTTTTATTTATTTGTCTACAGCTAAGATTATTTTTATTTAACAATAAGTACAGTCACTTAATATGCCTGCCAATTACCAAGAAATAATTATTAAATGGTTTCAGGTCTACCATTCTTCTTTTCGTCTAAAAATAATTTAAATATTGACTAATTTGATTTTATTTAGCAGTTCATTATTTATGAAAGATGAAAGACGAAGGGTCGTCCTACTGAAGGAGCTGTTAAAGTGAAATTAAAAAGACAAACTATAGGTGCTAATGTTTAGCATAAATACGTGCTGGCTGTCCAATGCTATATCCTGTAATTAAATCAGGCTCCAATTTAGATCGTCATATCATCATATACCACGTCTCTTTTAGTTCAAAAATATGTTCCTGTGACTTCCTGTTGACTTTTTAAATAAGGAGGACATCAGATCTGAAACGTATGCAAATTGATTTACTGATTACTAGATAATGTACATGGAGAAAAAAACATGAACGAATAGTTGAATCGTCGGCCAATTTGACTGGCAAATATCTGTTGTGTCAGCCCTAGTAAAAGGTTAACCTGTAAAGACATACTACACTCCACAATCAGAATATCCAGACCATTACTGTTAACAAACTGCTTGTAATTTTCATAATCGAGTTGCACATAACCTCTTAATCTATTTAGACCATCACTGAACCTTATGATATTAGGATATAACACAGATAGGAATTATGGACCTGGATTGTGTGTCTCAAATAAAATCTGTGTAGATTTGGACATTAACTTGGCATCAACATTTCTCACAACACAGTGAAATGGCTGAAATTCAATTACTAGAAATATTTCTGGTCGGTTTTACCACGATATACCAGCAGAAAAGTGGAACTTATGGAAGCAGAACATGTTCAGGTGCTCATGTATTCATACCAGATGGTCAATTATTAAATATAATTTTATTTATTTCTTATGCTTTTTTAAAGATACACTCACCATGTGAGAAAGAAAGCAAAGAGGTCTAGAGAAGAGCTATTCTGCTTTTCCTCTGCAGTATTAAAACCTCATACAGGAGTTTATCAGGCATATATGTTTTCATATTCACTTAAAAGGTTATAATGTAATATGTAGTATTAAAAGTAATATGTGGAATAAGTGAAAGCTATCAGCAAACCCATGATCCCATAACATCTAAATTTTGGGGAGGGACTTCCACATGGCATTGTTTTCCATAGTAACACACTGAATTTGTCACAGTTCATCGCTCGGCCGCCAAACAGACACACAAGTTTACATTTAATAGAATGAAGAGCTGTGTGTGTGTGTGTGTGTGTGTGTGAGTGAGAGAGAGAGAGAGAGAGAGAGAGAGAGAGAGAGAGAGAGAGAGAGAGACTTCATTGTTCCCGAAGGAAATAGCACTATTAATAATTTAAATCTCTGATCTCACAGCTGTACCATTTTTGGTGCTTCAAATGTTCCAAAGAAAAATGCAATACAGTGACTGTATTTCAGTCTGACTGGTGAGAAAACACAATGAAATGTAATCATGGGCCAGTCATAAACCTGTGGTCAGGGCTGAGAAACCAGGCAGAATAAATCTCTTGTAGCAGCAACTTGATCTATAGAAAATGTGCTTTCCCAATAGAGTGAAAGAGGAAATAGTCTAGTAGGAGAAAAGGTAGTCATCTAACAAACTATAAAAACACAAAACTTACTTAAATCTCTAAAATAGTTAGAGAGTTTAAATAAATTGTAAAAGAAATTGTAAAGAAATAGAAAGTCAAACAAAAGAAGTTTTCACATTTCACAGTATCTTATTATTATTATTATTATTATTATTATTATTTCATTTTTTCTGTTTGTTTTAATGAAATCTCATAAACTCATAACATTATTTAAAAATATTATTAAAAGTATTATTGAGTTCTAGTACAGCTGGCTAGAACTGGTTGAAGTGTTGCTTTAACGAGGCACAAACACCTGCCCCTCTCCCTATAGCCTATGATTTTGGGGGTAAGCCAATCAGATTTCAGAGAGAAACTGGCTACTCCAGCCTCCCATTAAGAACTGCTCATGCACCTGTTCCAGATTATTAATCTAATTAACATAACTAATTAACTTCTTCAGAAGCTCCTGATTGGCTGGATCATATGCAGTAGTGTTAGGTGAGGGTGCGGTGGGTAGCATGTTAGGATGGAGTTAAACTCAGGATAACAGTTCTCCAGGAGGAGCGTTGGCACCTGCTGTGCTTTAACTTTATCTGTTAGTCTGATCTGACTTTGTTTTAAAATGGTGTTTATTTATGTTATGATAAATATTTCACAATGCATTACACTTCTCTCCAACTCTCTGCCAGGATTGTGTTTCTGTCCATCCTTACACTGTGAGTAGACAACTCAACACTGAGAGGTCAAAAGTTAAAGAACTCTCACTGACCAGACCTCCATCTCATTACATGTAGCGGGTACTGCATTATGTATTAGTATTTGTTGATACTTCAGTATTCAGAATGCTTTCATTCACCAACTAGAGGTGGTTATATACGTCTCCAAACTGATCTTCCACCATGCCAGGCTGATGGTTTTAGACATGGTTTAAAGAGGTTTCATTGTGTTGGTGATGTATGTACCATCTTCTGATATCTCAGATGTCCAGGTTCAGTGCTCCTATGTGTTCATTTCTCAGTGAGGGCTTCTTAAACGCTACACATCCTTTCAGACTTATAACAACGAGGGAAGAAACACCTTCAGATCTGATAGAAGAGTGGAACTTGATTTTCTCCTCTCTCTCAGATGAAAGTTTTAAATCACTAATGGGGACAGTTTGTCTAATAAGCAGTGTAGGACAGTAGCACAGAAAATATAATTTGTTTCTGTACTTATGTAGTTTTTTTTAGTTCTCCTAACAAAAACGGATTACGTTTACTGTTCTGTGCTTAAGATCATTTGAATAGACATCAGTACCTAATGAGTGTGACTAATTAATGACGTTTTGCTAAAAGATTGGCGGACAGAGAGTGACAGAGTCTCTTTACCTAAACTGGGCTGATTAAGTAAGTGCCTTGTTCCAGAAAAGATAATAGGACATTAGAGCCATAATAACTCATAATAACATAATGTTACTCTCCAAACTTAAGTACATTTGAAGGTAAATATTTTTATACTTTTACTTAAGTGAAAGCCTAAAAGGAGAACTTCTACTGTTACTAGAGTTTTATTTTGGGTATTTCTACTTTAAATCAAGTACATAGTTTATGTACTTCGTCCACCACTGCTACTAAGTATTGCACAGTCTCTTTTTCTCCCTACCATTTTAAAGATTTCTGAACTCCAGGTTTTCATTCTATTGAATTTCTGCTCCCTTATGCAGGTGAATGATCTCATCTATTCTCCTTATTAATAATCCTTGTTATCTCCCTTAGCCATTTTATATGTGTGCAGTTTACAGAATTAGCTGGTTTTAAACAATGGTAGTTTTTTTTGCTCCATGTAAAATCCACATCGGTCTCCATCTCTCCCTCTTTTTCCCTCCTCTCTGCAGGTTATCTGGTTGTATGGTTACAGAGGAAGGCTGTTCTTATCTGTCTTCAGCTCTGAGTGAAAACCCCTCACAGCTGAAAGAACTGGACCTGTCCTACAACCACCCAGGAGATACAGGAGTAAAGCTGCTCTCTGCTAGACTGGAGGATCCACACTGCAGACTGGACACTCTCAGGTACGGACAGCTTTATCTCTGTGTGTGGATGTGTGTGTTGGAGGCAGTTATTGAACTACTGTAGCAGTAATAAACAGCAGTGAGCTGAATAATATATAAATGTCCCCAGGGGGTTGGAATGTCCCTGGAAATAAATATCTAACAGTGAGGTTAAATGGTTAATTAATTATCTATAATAACATTTTAGTTTTTTTCTCCTGCCTTATAAAATTCTTGCTCCACTTTTGTAATGTATGTCAGACATCATGTTGGGCACTGACTGATACAAAGGCTCTTGCTCTTAAAGTGAAATTAGCACATTGGAAATTAGGGATGCACTGAAATAAACATTTTTGGTCAAAACCAAAAACCAACTAAATGAATCATTTGGCTGAAGGCTGAATACCAAACACATTTCTACTGATCACAGTTGCTTCATTGATTTTGCCACTTTTGCATAAATGATATAGGCTAAATCCCAGATAGTTTGCGGATGTGGGTCACACCGGGAAATATATGGAACTGCTGGCCCACTGTCGGCACTGGCAATCTGCTGTGAGCCAGAAGCGGCCCACATACTTACAACATGCATTTGGCCCGCCTGTCCCCAAACAGATCTGGTCCACTTCTGGCATAGATACAGCACAGTTGCCTACTTCTGACTGAGGTGTGGCTCAAATGTGGTGCATATGTGGGCCATGTTTTGCTATCAGGAGAGGAACACCAAAAGCCATCAACTCATCTGATAAGTGGTGAAAGATGAAAATGAGGAATGTGGGCCCGATTTGGACCAGAACAATTTAGCTGTCTGGGACATAGTTCTGTCTAGTACTAAACTGCATATTAAACATACTTACTGAACATCTTAACGTCCTAGCAGTCACACCAACAAAGCACCATATGACAATAAAACCATCCCAGCAGACATTGTGGGAGCCAAAGTTATTTGGACATATATGTATATAGTTTATGGGGAATAGCGATAACAAGAAACAGGAAGACGCCCTTCTTAGTTATTAGATTTATTGTCATAATTTGTGTGTACTGTCACTTTAATAGCGAGGTCCGCTCGCTTATGCTCTGTGGTGGTTCAGTGCGGGAGTTGGGGCCTCGAAGCTATACAATTTTCATACAGTGTCGCTGTTAGTTGTAGGAATAACTTAGCTTTAGCCTTACTCTTATTAAAATTGGATTGAGTTTTACCTGAACAATCCAAAATAAAAGTCCTGTGGAGGTTTTCTCCTCATACGAACGCACACGACTGAAGGAGTGGCTTCGCGCCAACTGGAGAAGAATTAAGTCTAATTTCAGAGTCCTGGAGGGAATTCAGCTATGAAAGACGTGATTGTGAATATTGTTTGTGACTGAAGAATCGCCTCGTGGATAAACAGTTACCAGTGTACGTAAGCTAACGCTAGCACACTAACCTGTTAGTTTGCCACCAGATTTTTTTCCGTCTTCTTGCTGGTGCATGATTTAACTGAAGTGTTTGTTCAGCATACAATTAAGACATACTAAAGATGGAGAATGCTGATTCTTCCTCCAAAGCTAGAAGAGTTAAACTCACGGCTAAGGGAGCTGATGAAAGACTGCAACGTGCAGGAAAGGCAAGCTGGGTCAGCTAACCGGCAAAATGAATCAAATGCTGCAGTTAATGGAGGGAATGATAGAAACCTGCAAGTTGTTCACACGATGTTGATAGTTCAGTTCAACACGTTACTTGGAGAGTTTTGTGAGCTTAACACTACAGTTAAAGTGCTACTTCAACAGAAATCAGAAGATGAGATGAATGAAGACCAGAATCAGTGAGCACCGGAGCTAACACGTTTAGGGTCTTCATAGAGGAAACTAAAGCATGGATAGAAGATGTTCATCTACATATTGCTTAGTCTGAGAAGCACAATGACGAGGCTGAACCTTCAGATAGTGTAAGCAGGGGTCAGGGAAATCTTCCACACTGAAATTCAAGGCATCCTCATCCACATCAGCTGCTCGTCTGAAGGCAGAATTACAGAGGGCTGCATTGCAAGCCCAAGCATCTGTGCTGAGACAAAGACAGGCGCTTGACAAATAGGAGGCTAAGGCTGAACAGGAAGCTAAGGCTACTGTCCAGTTACACAATGTCTTTCAACTGTCCATTTGAAAAACTGCTCCAACCTGCTGTAACTTGAAAAAAGCCTTGGCCATCTACAGGGAGTTTTCAGCACAGCTCAATAAACCAGTTTTGTATTCCTTCTTGAGGGATTTATTGGAGGATTTCCTGCCATACTCGGATAAGTAGTTTATGATCGGGTAGGTTTATGATCAGGATGATCAGGTTGAAAACCTTAATGGTGCAAAAGAAAGACAAAAACAGAAACAGAGCTGCAGTTACTTTGCATTCATCTCAGCCTAAACAGCCTGCAACTTCTTGTCAGCAACCAAACTGAACCAGATTCTACATTACACAGTACACAGTGTTGAGCCTAATACAACACAGCTAAATCCCCTGCTAGCTGCAACTGGCGTGTGAGTTAGCCTTCACAGCGCTAAACCATTTAGCAGTACTTGCACACTTAGCACTTAGCAAATACCGCTTAGCACACTAAGCTCTCATTTCCTTCCTCCTTTTGTTTTCCTCTCCTTCCCGATCCTGATCCTGGAGAATCCTCCTGTGCTAACCGCTGCTCTGCTAGCTGGTCTCCTGTTGTTATTTATTAAGTTGGCTTGTAAAAGCCAACTTACTGTTCTTTGTAATCTTCTTCTTATTATTATTATTATTATTCTATGCTGAAAATTTAAACACTTTCTCCTCCTACAGTTTTTAACGTAGAACCACGACGTACGATTTTCTTACGGCAGCCGTTTTTCGGCCGATCGTTTTTCCTACAGGAAATGAATGGCGGAATGTTGAGCGAATTCAAATCTCAACTGCCACAAGTGATGTCATAATGGGCCTCTCACACCCAGACACACAGCAGTGTCAGCTAAAAGAATGGAGTTAAGGTAGAACAGTGGATTTAAGGTAGTATTGAATTTAAGGTGACAGGAAATTTAAGGTGGCAAAGAATTTAAGGTGGTAAGAGTGATATTGAGGTGGCGGAGAATTTAAGGTGGTATGATTGTATTAAAGGTGTCAGGGAATTTAATGTAGTAGGGAATTTAAGAGAGTAGGAGTGAATTTAAGGTGGCAGTAAAGTTAAGGTGGTAGGAATGAATTTAAGGTGGCACTGACATTAAGTTGGCAGTTAAAGTGGTATGACTGAATTTAAGGTGGCAGTGAAGTTAAGGTGGTAGGAATGAATTTAAGGTGGCACTGAATTTAAGGTGGTAGGAGTGAATTTAATGTGGCAGGACATTTAGGATGGCAGGAAATTTAAGGTGGTATGCATGAATTTAAGGTGGGACAGAATTTAAGCTGGCAAATTATTTAAGGTGGCCAGCAATTTAAGGTAGCAGTGATTTTAAGGTGGAAGGAGTTCATTTAAGGCGGCACTGAAGTTAAGATGGCAGTTAAGGTGGTAGAAGTGAATTTGACGTGGCAGGGAATTTAATGTGGCAGTGAAATTAAGGTGATAGGAGTGATTTTAAGGTGGCAGTGAAGGTAAGGTGGATTGGAATTTAAGGTGGTAAGAATAAATTTAGGGGCAGGGAATTGAAGGTGGCATTGAAGTTAAGGTGGTAGGAGTGAATTAAGGTGGCACTGACGTTAAATTGGCAGTTAAGGTGGTAGGTGTAATTTTAAGGTGGTAGGGAATTTAACGTAGTAGGAGTGAATTTAAGGTGGTAGTGAAGTTAAGGTGGTATGGGTGAACTTCAGGTGGAAATGAATTTAAGGTGGCAGGGAATTTATGGGGTAAGAAGGAATTGAAGGTGGTAAAGAATTAAAGGTGACAAGTTATTTAAGGTGGCAGTGAAGTTAAGGTGGTATGAGTGAATTTAAGGGGGAATGGGATTTAAGGTGGTATGAGTGAATTTAAGGTGGCAATGTATTTAAGGTGGAAGTGAAGTTAAGGTGGTAGGAGTGAATTTAAGGTAGCACTGACGTTAAGTTGGCAGTTAAGGTGGTATGAGTGAATTTACGGTGGCAGTGAAGTTAAGGTGGTAGGAGTGAATTTAAGGTGGAATGGGATTTAAGGTGGTAATGTATTTAAGGTGGTATGAGTGAATTAAGGTGGAAATGAAGTTAAGGTGATAGGAGTGAATTTAAGGTGGAATGTGATTTAAGGTTGTAACGTATTCAAGGTGGTATGAGTGAATTTCAGAGCGCATTGAATTTACGGTGGAAGTGAAGTGAAGGTGGTAGGAGTGAATTTAACGTGGCAGGGAATTTAATGCGGCAGTGAAGTTAAGGTGCTGATAGTGAATTTAAGGTGGTAAAGAATTTTATGTGGCAGTAAATTTAAGGTAGTACAGCTTTTAAACTTTTCAACGTAATGATCAGACGTTTTCAAGCCAACTTAAAGTTCGGTCACAAACTTTCCCTTTCTAGTTTCTTAGTGTTTTTGTCTAATTATGTTAATATGGACTTCAGTTCACGTTTACTGTAGATCATGTGATGTTCCTCTCTCTCTTTCTCTCTCTCTCTTTCTCTCTCTCTCTCTCAGGGTGGATCATGGAGGGGAGATCAGGATGAAACCAGGACTAAAGAAATGTAAGTACACTCTCTCTCTGTCTCTCTCTCTCTCTCTCTCTTTCTCTCTCCTTCTATCTCTCTCTCTCTCTCTCTCTCTCCCTCTCTCCTTCTCTCTCTCTCTCTCTGTATCTCTCTCTCTCTGTATCTCTCTCTTTCTCTCTTTCTGTATCTGTCTCTTTATGTCTCTGTCTCTCTCTCTCTTACTCTCTCTCTCACCCTCACTCTCTGATTTCTCTTCTTCTGTTCAGATTCCTGCGAGCTCACACTCGACCCAAACACACCACACAGGTGTCTCTCTCTCTGTGAGGAGAACAGAAAGGTGGTGGGTGTGAGAGAGGGGCAGTCGTATCCTGATCATCCAGAGAGATTTGACGGCTGCCCGCAGGTTCTGTGTAGAGAGAGTCTGACTGGACGCTGTTACTGGGAGGCTGAGTGGAGCGGATGGGTTAATATAGCAGTGACTTATAAAGGAATCAGGAGGAAAGAATGGAGTAATGACAGTGGGTTTGGACTGAATGTAAACTCCTGGAGTCTGAACTGCTCTAATAACAGTTACTCTGTCCGTCACAAGTATAACTTCTATGTTCTCTCTGCTCACTCCTTTCAGTCTAACAGAGTAGGAGTGTATCTGGACTGTCCGGCCGGCACTCTGTCCTTCTACAGCGTCTCCACGGATCCACACACACTGACACACTTACACACATTCACCACCACATTCACTGAACCGCTTTACGCTGGGTTTAGACTCCGTACTATTGACTCCTCAGTGTGTGTGAGACCCTAACAACCACCCAGTTACAACTAGGGAGACCCCAGCAACCATCTAGCACCAACTATACCACCACTTGGGTTACCCTAGCAACCACCTAGCAACACCATAGCAACAGCTCAGGATATCCTAGCAGCCACCTAGCAACACCTAGCAACTACTTGGGAAACCCTAGCAACCACTTAATAACACCTTAGCAACCACTTGGGATACCCTAGCAACCACCTAGCAACACCCTAGCAAACTTTTAGGAATACATTAGCAACTGCCTAGCAACACCTAGCAACCGTCTAGCAACACCCTAGCAACCTCCTGGGATACCCTAGCAATACCTTAACAACCACCTGGAGTCCCCTAGCAACCGCCAAGCAACACCTTAGGAACTTCCTGGGATACCCTAGCATCACCTTAGCAACCACCTGGATTACGCTAGCAACCACCAAGCACAACCCTAGCAACCGTTTAGGAAAACATTAGCAACCACTTGGATTACCCTAGCAACACCTTAGCAACCACCTGGATTAGCCTAGCAACCACCTAGCAACACCCTAGCAACAGTTTAGGAATACATTAGCAACTGCCTAGCAACACCTATCAACTGTTTGTATTACCCTAGCAACCGCCTAGCAACACCTTAGCAACCTCCTGGGATACCATAGCAATACCTTAGCAACTACCTGGATTCCCCTAGCAACTGCCTAGCAACACCTTAGCAACCACCTGGATTACCCTAGCAACCACCTAGCAACACCCTAGCAACCGTTTAGGAATACATTAACAACCACTTGGATTACCCTAGCAACCTTATGGGATACCCTAGCAACACCTTAGCAACCACCTGGATTACCCTAGCAACCACCTAGCAACACCCTAGCAACCGTTTAGGAATACAGTAGCAACCACCTGGGTTATCCTAGCAACAACTTAGCCACAATTTAGCAACCACTTGGAACACCCTAGCAACCACCTAACAACACCTTAGCAACCATTTATGAATACATTAGCAACCACCTGGATTACCCTAGCAACACCTTAGCAATTGCTTAGTAATACATTAGCAACCACCTAGCAACCTCTTGGGGTACCCTAGCAACACCTTAGCAACCACCTAGCAACACCCTAGCAACCGTTTAGGAATACATTAGCAACCACCTGGGTTACCCTAACAACAACCTAGCAACACCTTAGCAACCACTTGGGATACCCTAGAAACCACCCAGCAACACCTTAGGAACTACTTGGGAAACCCTAGCAAACACTTAGAAACACCCTAGCAAGCGTTTAGTAATGGATTAGAAACAACCTAGCAACACCTAGCAACCGTTTAGGAATACATTAGCAACCACCTGGGTTAACCTAGCAACTACCTAGTAACACCTAGCAACCTCTTGGGGTACCTTAGGAACAACTTGACAAACACCTGGATTAGCATAGCAACGGCCATAACAACACCTAGTAACTGCTTGGTTTACCCTAACAACCGCCTAGCAACACCTATCAACCACTTGGGTTGCCAAAGCAACCGCCGAACAACACATTAGCAACCACCTGGTATATCAGAGCAACTCCCTAAAAACACCTCAGCAATCACATGGTATACCATGGTAGCCACCTAGCAACACCTTAGCAGTAAGTGTGAGCTGCTTAAGCTGCTGATTGGCTCTGCATGTTCTTCAGGAAAGACACTTCTCTAGTTTATTCTGTTCTTTATTTTATTGTTCTTTTCTGATAAAGTGATAAATCTTATTCACTGATAAAGTGACCGCTACTGTGTCCAGCCTTGAACAGCCTGTCTCTGAATATGGTAGTGATGGGGGCGGAGCTTACAGTCTCGTTAGATGTTTTTAATAATTGTTTATTTGTTCTAACATGTCATTCCTACCCCAAAGATCAGTTTCAGTGTATGTACATATTTTATATTACAGGTTATTACAGATTTCCACCATGGTGGTGTTGGTGTTTCAGTTACCTAGCTGATCCTTTAATGTTAGAACTGAAAGATATTTGTAACTAATAAAGAGTGTAAATGAATCTGTTACAGGACAGTTCTTCAGCCTCCTCTACCTCATTCATCACTGATCAGTTTCTGATCACCGGACTGCTGTTGTTCTCATGGTAGTGTGTGGTGCATCAGCCACTCACCTGCTGGTCTCACTCAGATTTAAAAACATATGGTGATAATTATCTTTAATCTCCACCAGCAGCTGAGGTCAGTGTTTGACCTTCAGAACAGCTCATCTCTTAATTTCCCGAAACCATCAAAGCTCAGTCAGACAACAACAGTCTGAATAAAGGTTGACTGGTTGATGTGCCACATTCTAAAAACTGTAGCTCAGTGTGTTAACGGATTTCAGCTTGAAATACACATTGGAGTTCGTCCATGGATCTAGATGAACTTGGATGAACACAAGCTACAAATAAAAACTCCACCGTTCAAGTTCACCAGTAAAAGCTGCTTTGAGTCTTTATGCTGATGTTGGTGAAGTTTTAGTTTATCTTCATGCTGATATTTAGAAATAGGATTTTAACAGAGTTGGTTTAGCACTGTTAAGTCTTGACTGTGTTAGGGTTAGGGTTAGGGGATGTTAATATTAAGAGATTAACCTCTACATGATTGAGGAAGGGCAGCGCCCACCATATTTATATAGACCACTATAGTGGTGTGTCATTTTGTAGTCCAGATCTAAGATGGATTTCTCTTTGGCCAAAATGAATAAGGGTTCTATCACCTGTATCTCTCCCTGTGGTCAACAAAAATATTCAGAACTTTTTGATTTGTGTAAATTTTTTACCGAATCTCACTGGATCCTCCAAATTACGAGGTCGTTAAGGAGGGTCAATCAGTCGTTAATGGAGGGTCAATCAGTGATAGAGGGTGGCTCAGTGATGTAGGGGGGAGCAGTGATAGAGGGTGGCTCAGTGATGGAGGGTGGGTCAGTGATGGAGGGTGAGTTAATGATGGCCAGTCACTGACATTATTGAACATTATTGTCCAGAAAGTTGATAGATCATCATCTACTGTCCCTAAAAACACATCAGATTCTGCATGTGTGTCAGGAACAAAAAGTGCGCAGAGCTGCTGGTCAGATGAGTTTTATTTAATAGATAAAAAATACAAAAGTACAACAGCAAAATCCAAGCACACATAAAGGGGGCAATGGAGGTCCTAGATGGAGAGACAGGTAAGGGACAAAAACCAGGAAATCAAACAGACCAGTGAACAAAACCAAAAAGGGGTAATCCAAGAGAGTCATCAGATAAACAAAAGGAGAGTCAAAGACCAGAGAGGCAAACAGTCAGGCAACCAAAACAAGGGGTGATCAAAGAGAGAGAGAGAGTCCGAACCAGAGACACTAACAAGACAGGCAAGAGAGAAACGCTCAGTGAATCAAACAGGGGTTTGGTAAAACTTTACAATTTGAGGGTGTTTGTGTGAGGGGTGTAAATGCAGCATGGGGAATGAGCAGCAGGTGTGTGTAATCAGTAATCCAGTGGGGCTGAGCGTGAGTACAAGGTGTGATTGTGTGACTGGGGACATGTGAGGGTGAAGTCATTGGGTAGTGCACTCTGGGAAATGGAGTTCGGAAGACTGGCAATGTAAGGGAACCCCGGAGGCATGACAATATGTAGCTGAACAATTTTTCAGCCTCTTGTACCTTTATCATTTATCATTGGTTATGACCTACAGTTAGGTTAACTTGAATCTAATTCTATTCCTTGTGTAATGTACCAGCACCAATTAAAAACTCCACTACATTAAATTGATTATTTTGTAATTACCCCATTCTGAGGAGCTTACTGCATAGTTGTCCTTAAGAAGCATGAATATTTAACTTTAAATTCATTATTTTCTCAAAATACTCGTGATTTTATATATTTTATATATTTATATATTCAGAGCCTCTGAGCTAGCAATTATTGAGCTATATCCAAATGGGTACTCTTTACTGTGGGTGCTGTTCATAAGGCTACATGAGCCCTACATAAGCTTGTCATGACAACTGACATAAGCTTGTACAGCCACGTCTTAATTGTACAGAGAGACATTAAACCATTAATACTAAATAATACATACAGGGTTTGGAGGATATGCTATGGTCCAGACAATGCCCTTTTTAGAGAAGGAGGGTTTGGTGTTGCTTATTTCAAATCACATTCTGCACATGGTAAAAGAGTCACAGTAATGATAATTTACTTTGATATAAAAACTACATTTCTCAGTTTAAACACTTAATATGTTGTCTTTGTAAGATTTTAATAATATAGGATTGAATTGATCTGTAAAACATTGCATTATGTTTGACAATATTTATGTTTTGTGGAGCATGTCCAGTGTTTTGGAGACGGTGTTGTATGTAAGAGAAGAGTAGAGTATTGATGAGACCACAGTATGAGTCCACAGTCAAGGTGTGATTTGCTATACTGGTATCCAATTAGGAATCTCCAAATTGACCTATACACTAGATAGATAACATTCAGGGGCTGTTTCTAATATTTTGCACCATTGCAGAATGACATTTTTGGAGTTAAATGTGGCTGTCATGTTATAGGTACTTTAGCACCTGTAAAAAAGACCAAATATTTTTAGAAAAATATTTTATGATTTCTCATATGGATATTACTACATTATTAAAGATCTGGCAGTGTTCCAAACAATAAAAGCTCATATAGGAAACCTTTTGTCTTACCATTCACTTCTTTACTAAATGTGCTTGTTACTTTTTAAAGTAAATCAGATAAAGTAAAGAAAATCCATTCCATTTCTTCTCATAAGTTCCATTTCTTCTCATAACTCTATTTCTGCATTCTAAGGTGCACCAGCTCAAAAATGTATAAATAATTTTAAAATGTATGTTAAATTATTAATATTGAGCAACATTAACCATGTTATGCTATGTATTTTTCACCTTGTTCCCTAGAACAGGTCTCCAGCACTTGTAGTAAAATACACCCTGTGTGAGCATTGTATGATTGCCCTACTCCCAACACACTGGATCCACCTAATCCACTAATTAACAAACCCGAGTTAAAATGGATGTGTTTTGGCAGAAACCACTACAATGTGCAGTGTATGGGGGTTCTCCAAGACCCGGGTCAGGAATCACCGCCCTAGAAGTAAGGGAGAAACAGCAGCGGCCACCTGGTGGCCAAAGCTGAGATAGCATGGTCATTGTTAGTTCCCCAGATTTTTTTCTCCTGCTCCTGGAATGGCAAGGATACTATATAGCCTGCTGGTCCAAGTTGGTGTATCATGCTAATCATCACTGCATTTTAAAGTTACCTGTGTCTCCTGTGCTGCACTGTAATTTTTACTGATTAGTGAGAAATATCTCAGATTTGTATTCTGATGTTGGTGCAGTAGTTGGTGTCTGTAGTAAGTGCCTGTTTAGACAGTAGTGCAGTATTTTGAATTGCTTGGGTAAACATATTTGTTGAATTTTCTCTGAAGCATGATTGTACTATCTGTGTTGGGAGTATTTACACTGAACAGAAATATAAATAGAACTACAGATTTTTCTAGAATCAATGGTCCGCCTTACATAGGTGCTAACATGAAAGGGACTAAAGCAACATCTGACCTGCATATAAATATATATGTACATATACAGCTGTGTCTGCATGTGTCTGTTTATGACGTTCAAATCAGAGGTGAGTCAGATTGGTGAGTGAAGGAATTATACATAGACAGACTTTAATAGAATATTAATCTACATTTATTAAGAGTAATAGAGTAACACACGGTCTGTATGTACAATGTTAATAGAGATGAGGACAAACAACGAATCTACACAGTCTCGTTCTCTGGGTTTCATGAGTGTTCATTTACTCCGAGGGGTCATACCGTAATTTCATGTATATGTGCGCACCAAACTTTGACTGCGCAGAGTTTGAGGAGGTGGGATACAAAGTGGGGACAAAACAGAAAGCAACTTGACACAGGCGGCGTTATCGAAGCTGAACAGACTGTGGATATCAGTTTCTTTTGGATTTTACACGGTAAGTTCGTAACTTCACTTAAATGGTTTGGCAAAAAATGTTCATCTACTAAAATCAGTTATGGATTAAACGCCTAGTCTAAATTACAATATGGCTGACATTCAAACACGTTGAGACAAACATCAAAGAAGATGAAGAGCTAAAACATCTGTATAAATAAATCTAAATATGCAGAAATATTGTGTGCATGTAAATTGTTGGTGTAATTTAGCATATGATAGTTACTGGTCACGAATATATGTATGCGGTATTTGTACAAAATTATTAAATTTAACAATCATATTTATAATTATTATTTTACATATAAAAAAGACTTTTACAGAGTAGGTTTGTATGTCTTTGACTAGACGACATTTTCTGAAAAAATATATATTTTTGATTTCATTTGAAAAAAACTTCATACTTAATGTTACAAGGGATTCTCTGTTTATTAATTCGTAAACATTTATAATCTAAAAACAATACGAATTACAGCTTCCTAGTGTCCAGTTCTTTTGAAAATGTACAGGACTAACATAATAGAATTTTACAGATATTATTTTCTTGATTAATAATATTAAAACCTATTGAAAACTATTGAACAGGGATTAAAAACTTTCACTCTATAATCCGATTTATAGTTACATATTTATTATATTAATTTAATAGATTAGTTTGTTTTTAGGATTCATTTAGGAAGAGTGTAAAAAAGACTGAACTAAAGTCATTTAGAGTTTTTACTGCATTCTAGAGAACAGTATCACTTAAGATTTCTTTACAGCAGTAGCGATAGTAGTGAGCTAATATTTCATGATTCAGGCTGTTTATTTGTAACCGCTCATGTAATAACTTTCTGTGAATGGTG